>VMDR010000012.1:449385-770339 GCA_007922815.1 Macrotus californicus
CGCATCCTCAGCCTCCATATTCTCTGAAACACAAGGTACTTTTGTTAAAGGGTATGGTTCATATCTGTGAATGAGACTGTACTGGGAACAATAGCATCAGAGAGGTACAACTTTGTATCCATGGTAATAAGATGGATTTACATTTATTAAGAAGGAGAAGGAGAAGTTTTATCCTAAAGTCCAACGACTGGGCCCTGGCCAGGTTGCTCAGTTGGGTGGAGTGTTGTCCCAGGCACCAAAAGTTCATGGGTTCGATCTCTGGTAGAGTCTTGTAAGAGAAGGCAACCGATTGATGTTCCCCTCCCGCACCTTTCTCTCAAATCAATAAAACATCCTTGGGTGAGAATTTAAAAACAAGTTGTTTAAAACGACTGGTTGTTCCAGAATAAGGAAGAGAACAGAGAAGGACAAAACCTAAATAGATAAATCTGTAGGTTGTGAACAGGGAACTTGATTTGCCTTCGATTATAGTATGTGCAAATAACAACTCTAAAGAGAAGCAATTAAGTGTGTTAGGAATTTCGTCAAAGCTGGCTCGGTTTTGATTTTACTCACATTACTTTTTAAAAAGAGGCTATGGTTCCTTTAGTATCAAATATAACGTCAATGCAAAAGTAGAATTTGGTTTTCTGTCTGTTAAAATCACACAATTTTCTTGAATATTGGTTATTGGTCTGCTCTCAATGAGAGACTATAAAATGTTATTTTTTTACCTTCTGTGGAATCTGCCTAGACAGCATAAACTCTTTGTCTTACCAGAATAATGTTCCATATTTTTTAAAACAAAGAACTCCCTTAGGAAAGAGCTGTTTTTTTATGCTATTACCTTCTATGTTCATTTTTAAATGAAATATTTTCACTTTCAAAGGTGAGGGACAAGTACTGTTTCTTAGCACTTGTGATAAGCACCCAAATCTCTTAACCACTCCCGATTTTGCCTTCCCCAAACCAAATTCTAGACACAGAATAAAATAAGACTGTCAGGATATCTTTTGTACCTAAGACTACCTTTGAGATGCCCAAGAGAGCCCTTGGAAAATCACAAAAGATTTGTTCTTTCGCCTTTTAAAAAGACAGGCTAGAAATAATCAGGTTTATTTAATATGTTATCGTTGACCAATTGCTTGGAAATAATTGTGAAATTGAGATACTCAACCTCCTCTAGGTTAAATTGTTTTTATCTTCACATGAGGACATTTTTTCATTGCTTTAGAAAGAACGGGAGGGAGGGAGAGAGAAACATGGATTGGTTGCCTTCTCATACGCATGCCAACCAGGTATCGAACCCGCAACCTGCATATGTGCTCTGACTGGGAATTGAACCTATGACCTTTTGGTCTACGGGATGACACTCCAACCAACTGAGCCACCCTGGCCAGGGCTCTAGGTTAAATTTTAAAAGGTAAATGTCATTATTTATAAAAACAGTTCAGAAATGGTGCGTTGTGTGAGAAGTTTCTGCGGATCTCTCAGTGCCCTCTCTGGCCCACCGTCTGTACGTGCCGGCACCCGGTGATGCTTCCCCCAATAATAATGAGAGTATAGCGTTACCGGTCATGATTTGTTATGTTACCTGGGCGCCAACCTTATTTCTTGGAGTCTAACACCTTCTAGGTCAGTGGTTTTTCACCAGGGGAGGTGCATCCTAACACAGATGTTTAGGACTTCCTCCGGACTTCCTGAATCTCTGCAGCTGATATTCTTGGTATATTCTTGGAACATGATGTAAATTATGTCTCGGAATTTTTACATATCTCAAGAGTTTTTCTCTAGCAAAAGTATGTTCATCCACTTTTCATAAATCAGATGTTATGTTCACTGTCTTCTTTGAAACTAGGCTCCTTAGGTTTGTAGCCACTGTCCAGATTTTGGGGGTGAGGGGGTGGCTTTCTTTTGCTTTGCAAACTTCAGGAACAGCTACATTTTCCTGTCAGCTATACCGCTCTGTCACGGATTCTCATCAGGTCATTCACGTTGGAAAATGGTCAGTAATAAGTTCATCTGCGCCTTCTTAGGTCTCTGTCACCTACGACAGGTTTTTGTTTCACTCTGATGCTTCCTAAAGTCTGCAATCAGCTATAGGTCAAGGGTCTTATCTTGAACAACCAAGAACTGTCTCAGAAAACACAGGCTTCTGGTGGCATCCCTTAGACACCTTCAAGGACACACAATGGACTAAGTCAGGACCATCAAAACTCTTTAGTCAGGAAGCAGACAGGTTGTAAGGCTGCTCACCCGATTCGGCGGAACAAGAATGAACTGCACAGAACAGAGTAACCAGTGGGGTGGTTGTGAATATCCTCCCTACCTGATTCCCTAGAATTCATCAGCTTCTGTGGAGTCTTCTTACTTTTCATAGCAATACGGTGACTTGCAAAAGTTCAGTAAGAATCTGTCCTCTTGTTTCAAACCACAGCATTGTTAGAAAAGTTGGTTACGCAACCAAGGCCTTCCCTAGGGTGTTGTAACCGACAGTGATGCTCATTTAATCTGATAGAACCAGTCCCTGGGAAGGAACTCAGGTGGACTCCACGGAGTCAACACTAATAAAACCCTCCCAAGAAAACTGGCTTACTGTTTTCTCTTATAAGGCAAATAAGGAAGGTCACTTCCTGGCCAGCCCAAGGCCCTTAGGATGTTTGGGGAACCTCAGGAAGGGATGAATTTGCCCAAATATATAAGTACAACAGGTAAAACCTGATTTATAAGTGGGCATGCTCTTTGGAGTCTCTCTTTTGAAAATTATGGTAAAATACAGGGTCCAGCAGAAGTAACGCCTGCTTGAGTAATAATATGGGTGTAATAATTTATAGTTTTAATTTGAAACTATAATATGGGTGTAATAATTTATAGTTTTCATTTGAACATTTCACCTAAAATGTCACATGGTGTGCTTGAGCATGATATCGTTATGTTACAGAATTACATGTTCATGATTTTGTAATTAAAAAGGGGCGTTATTTTGCCAGACCCTGTGTATGTAACATAACATTCTGCATTGTAACCACTTTTAAGTAAACAGTTCAGTGGCACTAACTCCCTTCACACTGTCCTCACCACCCATCTCCGAGATCTTTTCCCCTTCCCAGACTGACCCTCCGTCCCCACCAAACAGTAACTGCCCACTCCCTGCCTTCCCCCTGCATTTCCTTTTTCCTAGATTACATACAACCCCTTCTGATTCCCTCATTAGGAGTAAAATAAAATCTTTAACACACGCTCGCTTTTATATCCTCATGAGAGTCAGGTTTTATCTTTTTCTGAAAAATGTATTTTAACAGTCCCAAACTCAAAAGGGACCAAACGAGTCATGTACACAAGTGAGGAATGAAGACTGTCACCAGTAGGAAGGCGCCTGGGGTGACCAGCCAGCCCAGGACTTCGGGGTTAAGAATGTGGGCTTTGCCATTTTAAAACTAGGCCCAATGGGTCACATTAAGAACACCTGCCCTATTTGAAGGGGACTCCTTAAGTCCTGTTAATGTAATTTGGGAATTTAGGCCCTGTATTGCTCCACCTGTTTTTTCAAGAGAAGCCAGGAACCTGGCTATTTATGTTAAATTTCATAATTTGTAAATGAAGAAACTGTAAAGTAACACAATACTAAAAAACAAAACAAAAAACCCACTCTGCTGACACAGCAAACCCCTCCAGTGGGTGACCCCTGAAGAACGAGCTGTAGGCTCTGCACCCCCACACCCCCATGTGGTCTGCTCAGGCGTCCCTAGGTCAGGGGAAAGCTACTGTGGAAGTGGTGCGCCCATTGCTAGGGTTGCCTATTGTGGGGGTGACCACCCAGCTGAGGGGCAGCTGCCACTCTGCTCTGAGAGATAAGCCCTCCCTGGTAAGTCTCTCAGGGCCTGGAGGCCCT
Organism: Macrotus californicus; assembly: GCA_007922815.1. NCBI lineage: Eukaryota > Metazoa > Chordata > Mammalia > Chiroptera > Phyllostomidae > Macrotus > Macrotus californicus. The sequence goes on from VMDR010000012.1 coordinate 453,257, forward strand.
CAAAGCAAGCGCCCAGGACTGCTGAGTTCTGGCCTTTGTGTTCCCCAACGACGAAAAGACCACAGGCGACACTCCACGACTCCAAAAGCCACTTTTCAGCAACTCCACCACCCCGGCCTCGGTTTCCTGGCCCGCAAGTCCAGCTTTGCCCGGGTGCTCAATAATATGAAAGTGAGGGGCTCTGGAGGTCCGCCCCGGGGTGGGGGGAGGGGGTGTGTGTGCCAGCCATTCATTTTCACCTTCCTGCCACCGCCACTGAAGGGCTTCAGTGCTTGGAGACCGCCCGCCACCCCGTCTCTGGTCCCCACGCTCCCTGCCCGCGGAAGGGAAGCTGCCCGGGGCAGCGCGCCTCCCTCCCCAGCGCTGCTCACCAGCTGTCCCTGGAGAAGGTGCGGAGCAACCAGATGCCCGGAGCCAAGGAGGACCGCATCTTGCCTGCTGAGGCCCGAGGGAGGTGACGATGTGGACAGAGCAGGGCGCGGGGCGGTGCGTCCCAGCTGGCAGCAGCCGGGTTTAAATGCCCCGCCGGCCGGCCCGCCCCGGCCTCGCCGCCGCTGGCCCGCAGCCCCCGCCCCCTGGCGCCTGACCGCCCTCGAGTCCCGGCCGGGCGCAAACCGACTGCCCATCCTCCGGCGGCTCCGCCAGCCCCGGGTTTTCTCCTGCTTCGCCTCGGGCTGGGGACGCGCAGCGCATGGAACTTCTGGGGCCACTCCCGTCCGAGTTCCTCGCCCAACGCCCCACAGGGAACCGAAAGCCACAGCCCACATGACCACCCGTCTGTCGTAGCTGTTCTTGCAGCGCCTTCTGGTCCCGAGAAGTGGTGGCCCGGCGGAGATGGGACATGAGGCAGGCTGGAGGGCTAGAGCCACACACGGTGCCCCTCCGTTACACCGCTGAGTGTGCGCGCCCCTCGGAGGGCAAGGGGTGTCTCAGGGAGTTACAATGCCGGCCCCACATATACCTCCCGTCCCTCAGACCCCACACCGTGTTGAGAAAGACAGGACCCACCACGCCCCACACAGAGACTGGTCTCTGCCTCTATCCCGGTGACAGTGCCGCGACAGCGCCGCAGCCAATGTCTCCCTCCAGAGGCAGCAGCCACGAGGTGGCCAGAGAAAGGCCAGTCTGGGGCACAGAACTCCCTGCTCTCGACAGCACCCTGCCAGCCTCTAGCCTGAAATCTCCAGAGTATTTCCACCTATAAAAAGAAGTCACCGTGAGATCTTTGCATAGGAACCCCAGGGTGAACTGCAGAGGGGGCGGAGAGGGAAGCATTCGCCCTGACAATAAAGCTGTTAACAGAACAGAAAGCAGCGCTGTGTCTGTGCAAACGGCTGTCAGCCCTGACCCCACCCTGCCCCTGATTCCTGGGAGTGCCCAGGCCCTCCATGAAAGGTCGGGAAACCGGTTAGGGCCCGCAATAATGAGCTTGGCTGCTACCAGCAGAGACAGGGGAGCACCCCTGGAAAGCCCTCTGTGAAGGCCAGGCAGTCAGTGGCCTGCTGTTAGGGCAGAAGGAAAGACAGCAACAAGCGGAGGCCAGGAGGTAGAGGGATGGAGGGGAGAGGGGAAAGGGGGTAAGGAGCCCGTAGCAGCCTGGAGCAGCCGATGTGAAGTACAGAAAGCACAATGCCAAAGGGAGAGCGCAGCCCACTGGGTCCCTAGTGCACCTGCAGGGTGAGGGCAATGGTGCCTGGGGGAAATGAGCAAGGGGACAAAGGACTGGATCAGAAACAAAGGAAAACACCCTCAGTTCTTACTGTAAAAAGGCCTATAATTTTCCAAAAAGCCTCCTCTGGTTTCAGAGGATCAGACACCTGTAAGACTGGAGCTGCCTGTCCGTGGCCTTTTCACCCCCCAAAATACCAGTCCCTGCTGCTGGCGAGTTTCACTGACTGTCCGCAGGAGCTTTGGACAGCCAGCTCTCTGTTTAGGCTTTTCAGACGTGGCAGCAAGTGTCCTTCCTGGTGTTCTCAAAGGGACGCAGGGGCCTGACTGCCTGAGAAAGTCCGTGAGAGTACGCCCCAGAGGATGAGCCGCTAGGCAGCACAAGCCCAAACTGCTGCCACATCCCCCTCTCCCTTCCCACACGGAGAGCAGCACATTTTCCTGCGGTAGCATCAAGCCCCAGACTCTCGGTTCATGGGGAAGGCGTTGGGACATTAGGAGGAAGGGAGCTGACTCACACTTTTCAAGGCTCGGTGTCACATCAGGCTTTTTACTGAGAGACCAATGGCACAGCGGCATAGCGACAAGAACATGGGGAATTGAGCGGGGCCAGTCCTGGCGCAGACACGCCCACCTCTCCGCACCTCAGTCCCCGTCTGCCAGGTGTGGAGGATGACACCCACCTTGCAAACGGCTGTGAGAATTAAACGTGACACCTACAAAGTGCGAGGCCACCTCAAGTGGGTCCGGTAAGTGGAGCAATGACGATGTGTGCCTGAGCTCATACCTGTGCGAGGGTCAGAGAGCGGTGACAGCTGACAGCAGCTCATGGCATTTGGAAGTGAGGACAGACAACACGGGTCAAAGGAACAGAGCGCTGACGGCGTCAGTGGGTGCAACAGAAGAGGGCTCACCTGCCGAATCTTTAATGTCCCGTGTGCACATCTCTGTATGTGCGTGAGTGTGCACATCTGTGAGTACCTGTGTACATGTGTGTGTACACAACTTCACTCACGGAGCTACTGGTAGCATCAAGGTAACACACGCTGAACAGTTTCGAGCCGACAGGGATGAGGGTGTGGGTTGAGTAAGTCACAAAAATGAACAAAGCCCTGATATCTTAGGCCAGATGTCGATGTGTTACTAAGAAGGGTCACTACTGAATTTCTCTCAGCTAACGCAGTCAACAGATAGAGAAAAAAGGTAATATGTCTACAAAAAGATTTTGTCTCTCAGTAAAAGACAACATTCTAGAAGGGTTTGGCAAAGACAGTCCTTGCCTTGATATAACCAGTTGAAGGAGGGGCTGCCGTCTATTCAAGGCCGGACTGATGGTGGCTCATGTGGCCTGTGCGGGCTTTAGGGACCACTATCAGCCAAGCAAGAGGGCAGCCCTGCTCTCAAATGGCCAACCGGTGGTGGCCACAGGTCTATATGTGGACAACTGGGAAGCACGCCATCCCTAGAAAAGTGAAGGGCAGGTTCTGCCAGTGGTTAAGTTATTACAGTCTCCCCAGGTCGCTTTGTTCAGGGGGAAAATGAAAAGGAATATATAGTGATGTGGAAAGGGAGGCAGCCTCAGGTGGCCCAGTCACACAAGATGAAGACAGCTTTTGGTTGCTCCCATGTCTGAGAGTCACAACTCACTTACTCATTTAACAAACGCTTGCCAAGTGCCCACTCGGTGCCAGGCACAGGGCTGTGTGCGGAGAGCACACTGGTGAGTAAGACAGACACAGCCTGAGGCCCAAAGAATTTACAGGTGAGCGGGACAGAGCTGCAGAGAGACGCAATTCCACCTCAAAGAGCTCTGGCAGAGCAAGAAATCACTTGCGGAGGTATGTCCACCCTGCTGTGGTCACTTTGGTGCATGGGACGATGCCAACCAACTGAGCCACCCGGCCAAGGCAACAAGGTTTTTAAGGAGGGCTGAGACGTGATGAGACCTATGTTCTTAGAGGCAACGTGGACATTTAAAAGCCCTTTGTCAGACTTCTGGTTCTAGGCCAAGATGGAATGGATGCACTTCTCCTTAACCTACTTGCGAAGTGCTAGAAACCCCAGGCATTAGATATACAACAACATCAGAAAACTCTGGAAGACTAGGGAGAGGAAGGAAGATTAGCGAGGAACCTTGGGACCGGAGGAAAGACACAGGCGTGATGTGCCTGGGTTCACTTTTGCTTCATCTGCCCTTGATGGGGCGCTGAGGAGCCCGCCAGCCAGAAGGGCCAATGGCACAAACAAGAAGAAGAAGGGGAGAAGGAAGCGCCAATCAAAGCTGGCTTTATCTGGCTAAAGGGACAAGAAACACCCCGAGAACAGAGGACACTGCTGCCCCACCCCACTGCCATCAGTAAAGGCAGTGTGGAGCTTCCTTCACACCTGGCTGTGATGAATTGGCCCCAGCCCCACCTTGGGGGTGGTGTCAGGGAACTCCAAGCAGGAAGCCAGGACTCATACCACCTTCCAGGGAAAACGAGCACCCCAGCCCCATCACCCTGTCAGTGGAGGTCACATGGGAGGTAGCACAGAGGCGCCTGTTCCCGCCCATGCTGGGTGGTGTCCTCAGAGGCCCTGTAGAAAGCCGGGACTCCCCCTCTGCAGGCAGCACTGAGGTACCCTCCCCCACCCTGCTAGTCGTAGCCACGGGGCCCACTAGGAAACCTGGATTTCGACAGCCCACCTGAAAAGAGGAGTAAAAACTGGATCCAACGACACGCAGTCACTTTCTTAAAAGACTAAATATACTTACCATGCAACGCATTAGTTACACTCCTGGGCATTTATTCCCCAATAAGTGAAAATTCCTGTCCTTCACAGTAACCTGTACATAAGGTCCACAGCAGCCTGTAATAGCGAAACACTGGAAACCACCAAATGTCTCTCGACAGGAGAACAGTTAAACAAACCGCGGACATCCATACCATTGGATACTACTCAGCAATGAGAAGAAACAACCACTGACACCTGTGAGCACTGGGAGGAAGCTCAACGGCATGATGCTGAGTGAGAGAGATCAATCTCCAAAGGCCACGGACCGCGATTCCATTTATGTAACATTCTCAAAGGGACAAAGTCACAGAGACGGAAAGCAGATCGGTGGTGGCAGGGGTTAGGGATGGCGGTGGTGGGGCCGGGTGTGGCAATGGCACTGTGATTCTCAGCCGGTGTGCCGCAAGGATCTACCTTAAAGCATGCCGTGCCTGGCCATTTACTCGGGCGCTGACCTCTTTTCCCGCGGATTGTCAAATAAAAAGTGACAGCAGCCGTCTGGTGTGAGTGCCCTGTCTTGAACCCTAGAAATACAGGCCATTTAGTGGTTTCATCTTAGTGCTCATGTCACGTAATAAGGTTGCATCTGATTGGTTAATTCCTGGCACCAGAAATCCTGACATTCAAGTGTACGCCTGGTTTCTGAAAAAAGTCACTGCAGCCAAAAGAGTAAGTAATTATTACTGTTTTTTTTGCAGATCAATCAAACTTGACCTACTTTTTTGTCAGATGAGCAAAAACATAATGGAGTTTTTGGTGTGCCACGGAATTTTGGTAATTAGTTTATGTGTGCCACGAGGTGAAGAAGGCTGAAAACCGCTGCTCTACGGATAACGCCAGGCAGGCGTTCGTGGCAGTGGGTTGTTTTGTATGTCAGCTGTGGTGTTTACAGAGCCGACACGCGTGGGAAATGTCACACAGGGAACTCCACTTGTACATACACACTTTACCAAGGACAACTTGGCATACTGGACCTATCTGAACTATTTTTGCAACTTTCTGTAGATCTATTAATTATTGTATACCAAGTTTTGAAAGAAGTGGGGAAAAGCAGTCTTTTGTCAACTTAAAAAAAAAAAATTTAATCTTTAGCCCTGGCTGGTGTGGCTCAGTGGATTGAGTGCTGGTCTGTGAACCAAAAGGTTGCTCGTTTGATTCCCAGTCAGGGCACGTGTCCGGGTTGTGGTCCAGGTCCCCAGTTGGGGATGTGTGAGAGGCAATCGATCAATGTATCTCTCACACACTGATGTTTCTTTCCCTCTTTCTCCCTCCCTTGCCCTCTCTCTAAAAATAAATAAATAAACTCTAATACCTACTGAATAAAGTATTAACTTAGTAGTATATAGTTAATTTCAGGTCCACCCAGGTCCCAAGTTTAAAAAAAATAACTAAAATAAAAACTTAATCTTCAGTGTATTTTTTCCATCACCATTTAGTCCCTTTATACCCCCTCCCCCCAGGAATCACCACACTGTTGTCCAGGTCCACGAGTCCTTTTTCCTTTTTGCTTAATCCCTCCAACTCCCTACCCCCCACCCCCAAGCTGTCACCTCTCTCCATCTATGAGTCTGTCTCTGTTTTGCTTGTCAGATCCGTTTGTTCGTTAGATTCCACACATGAGTAAAATCATTGGCATTTGTCTTTCTCTGACTGGCTTATTTCACTTAGCATAATGTTCTCCAGGTCCATCCATGCTGTTACAAAGGATAGAATTTTCTTCTTTTTTATGGCCGAGTAGAATTCCATTGTGTAAATGTGCCCTAGTTGTTTTATCCACTCATCTATTGATGGGCACTTGGGCTGCTTCCTTATCTTGGTGATTGTAAATATGCTGCAATGAACATAGGGGTGCTTATGTTCTTTCAAATTAGTGTTTTGAGTTCCTTCCGATATATTCCCAGAAGTGGGATCCCTGGGTCAAAAGGCAGTTCCATTTTTAAATTTTTGAGATATCTCCATACTGCTCTCCACAGTGGCTGCACCAGTCTGCATTCCCACCAACAGTGCATGAGGGTCCCCCTTTTTCTTGTCTGGGAAGTTCCTTATTCCTCCTTTGATTTTAAATGATAGCCTCACTGGGTAAAGTAACTTTGGTTGTAGGTCCCTGCTGTTCATGACTTTGAATATTTCATGCCACTCCCTTCTGGCCTGAAATGTTTCTGTTGAGTAATCAGAGGCCAGTCTAATTGGTGCTCCCTTGCAGGTAATTGCGTGCTTTTCTCTTGCAACTTTTAGGATTCTCTCCTTATCTTTAAGCCTTGTTATTTTAATTATGATGTGCCTTGGTGGAGGCCTCTTTGGGTCCAACTTGTTTGGGACTCTCTGAGCTTCCTGGACTTGTGTGACTTCTTTCTTCACCAGGTTAGGGAAGTCTTCAGTCCTTATTTCTTCAAATAGATTCTTGATCCCTTGCTCACTCTCTTTTCCTTTGGTATTCCCATGTTTTGGATGTTGTTACATTTCATGTTGTCCAAAATGTTTCCTAAGCTCTCCCCACTTTTTAAATTCTTTTTGCTTTTCTGTCTCGGTGTTTTTTTCTACCTTGTCTTCCAAAACACTGACTCTATCCTCTGCTTCGTCTAATCTACTGTTTATTCCTTCCAGTGTATTATTTGTCTCAGATACTGCATTCTTTCTTTCTGACTGGTCCTTTCTTATGGTTTCTCTGTCTTTTCTCATGCTGTTGAGTATCCTTATAATCACTACTCTAAACTCTCTATCTGATAAATTGCTTGCCTCCACTTCACCTAGTTCTTCCACATAAGTCTCTTGTTCTTTAATTTGGGGTCTGTTTCTTTGTCTTCCTATTTTGGTTGCTTCTTTGTATTTTGCATTTCAGATGTTAAACTAATCAGTCAGCCATTAAACCTATCAGTTGTTAATCTAATCAAGCTGCGATCAGCAGTCCGGCTTCAGCACCACAGGGCGGGGCAGACCAATTCCTGCCAGAAGGGCAATCGCTTCCCCTGATGTCACTTGGAGAGGAGTGCTTTACCTGAGAAAGACGGCTTCTGCAGTACTGCTCAGGATGGGGATCCTGGCAGCTCTTCCTTCAGTTCTCTCCCCAGAGCCACCAGCCCCAGACTCTCCTCAAGCATCTCTAGTCCACTCTGCCCTCCCTCTGCCATAGCCCAGGGTAAGTGGCTGCAAATGAAATTTTGTATGTTGTCTCTTTAAGAGGCTCCCCCTGGCAGACAGTAACCCTGCTGCTTTCATAGCTGAATGTTACCTGGGTTTCTTTCTGGTTCTGGTGCTGTAGGCTGGGGAGACCAGCTTCGGGTTTAGACCCCACACTTCTCAGGGGGAACCCCCAGGCTGCTGAAATATCCCTCCAGAACTTCGGCTGCTGCCCATGGAAGCCCAGCCAGCCCTCTTGTGCTTCCTCTGCATTCCCTACCAGCCATGTTGTGGGGAAGTGGTTTCTTCCGTCTGTCCGTGGTTACACGGCTTCTCTCCAGCTAGTGTTCAATTGGTTATTCTGGATGATTTCTCTACAATTTAACTGTAATTCCAGTTTGGTCCTGGGAGGTTAATGTAGCTTCCACTCACTCCTTCGAGATCTTTGATCTGCCCCTTTGTCAACTTTTAAGTTGCTTCTCTAGTAGTTCTCAGTTTTCTCGTCCTTTTTTTAAATCTCCACCCAAGGACATGCCTACTGATTTTTAGAGTGGAAGGCATGAAGAAAGAAAGGGAGAGAAATATCAAACATCAATGTGAGGGAGAAACATCTATCAGTTGCCTCTCATAAGCACCCTGACCAGAAATTGGAGACCAAACTCGTAGCCTAGGCATGTGCCCTGACTGGGAATCGAACTCATGACCTTACAGTTTGCAGGACGATGCTCCAACCAAGTGAGCCACACTGGCCAGGGCCCAGTAGAAACAAAGGGAAAAGTAGAAACAAGGGATGGCAGGGATTTGCCTTTTAACTATAAATCTTTTGAGAACTGCAATGCAGGGTCAACTGCCCCCGTGAACTCAAGTTAACATCCAACTCATCAATGCAGATTTCAAGACTACCCCTCAATTCAAGTTATCCCAACTCTGCTCTTATTTAACTCCTTCCTTTCTTCCACTGGATGGCTAGGAGACAACACTCTTTGCATTCCTCAGACGAGGATATTTAGGCTTATCAAGGAGCACTAGCACCGAATCACAAAATGATGGTGGACTGGTGGGATGTCAGCTCCCCCAAGGGAAATCAGACTCCTTCCCGGCACCTAGGAGAACGGTGGGACTGCTGACCTGCCTTCTGCTTCCGCTTCTGCTGTTTTATGTTTATTATGGGGAACACATTTTTTTGTAATTTTGTGAAGCAAGAGCAATAAAACAGGGAGAACAGGTTGGAGACAAATGAAAGTTGAAAATTGGGTTTAGAAAGCAGAAAAACGTGACTTCAAAGAACTATGATTTTTTTCACAGGCAAGGGCTGAAAGGTCTTTGAGGAGAGACTTTACTATTAAGGTTAAAGAAGGTCCGAGTGAGCAAACCAGAGTCACATAGTAAGGTACTGAAGACACGCCTGCTCCCCCTGGATGTCTATGGCAGCAAAGGCAGGCCCTGATCTGGAAAACCTCTTCCATCTCCTGTGCCCAGCAATACCCTCACCCTAGAAACTTTCCACAAACCTCTTCAGGACTAGCCTCAGATCTCTAGCTCCCAGTACATTGTGGGCATTCCTTGTAAAATACATAAAGAACGGGCTACAAGGTACAGAAACCAGGTCTGAGACTAAAGTTCCTGGGAGGGAGAGCCCTAATCCTAGACCTACCTTCCGAGAAATGCTTCCTCCCAAGTCTTCCTCTTCCAGAGCTAAGTATCACCGAGATGCTCCCCTCTGTACCAGCACGTGCTCTCGTAATTTCTACTCACTGAGCACTGTTTCTAAGCCTTTACCCCTTCCTACTAGTGAACTTGGAGAGGTTCTTCCCAGTTTATAGTGACAGAGCTTCAGGGGGTGGGGGGGAGGTAAGAGGGGTGCCCAGGCATCTCCAGAAAAAAAAACAGGAAATTCATCAGTTTCTTTCAAGTCCTTGTGCTGCCTTTTAAGGCCTTCCAGTCTAACAAGTCCTTGTCTATCTATCACACAGAATGAACTTTAAGATGTACACACAAGTCACACAATTCAATCAGGTGGAAAATAGATGAACTATGAATGCATGCCATATTTTGCCATGTATAATGCACACCTTTTTACCCAACTTTTTGAGGGAAAAATAAGGATGCGCATTATACATGGGTAGTACCTGAAATACCCTGTATCTGTTCTTGTGTTTTGTAATTATTTGTTACATAAAATTTCTTGTACCATACTATGGTCAAAAATAAAAGCTAAAATTCCTTTATAACACATTAAATAAGTATCTAAATATAAATAAATAAACAAACAAACTAAAATATTAGAACAAAAGATTTTTTTTCCCCAAAAGTTTGGGCCAAAATCATGGGTGTGCACTATACACAGGAGTGCATTATATATGGTAAAATATGGTGCAGAGCATTTAAAAAGTCAAATCTGAGATTCCTTATGAAAACCTTCTAGCAACGCAAACTTAAGAGAACCTGTGTGGTAAATTAACACTCTTGCTCACCTTTATAATCAGATCCAGTCTAATGAGACCAGCCTTAGTTTGTGATCAAGAATTATCTTTCTTCCCCTGGCCAAGTAGCTAAGTTGACTGGGGCGTTGTCCTGATACGCCAAGGTTGTGGGGTCGATCCCCAGTCAGGGCACGTGCAAAAATCAACCAGTGAATACAGGAATGCGTGGGACAAATCGATGTTTCTCTCTCTCCCTCCATTCCTCTCTCAAATCAATCAAATACAAATTTTTAAAAAGAGTTATCTTTCTTTGAGACTAGTTTTGATTTAAAAAAGAAGGAAGACTATAAAAAACATTTTATGCTCCAGTGGGAAATTATGCATTGTCCAGAGGACTTCCCTCCAGGTGATTGGATTTTAGTCTATAGTTGATCTAAGTTACAATTCTTCACACTGTAAATAACTATGGAAAAGATAGTTTTTCCCTCCATTTGGACTTCGAATATTCATTTATTGAGTTTTTCCTTTTACTTTTTTTTTAGAACCAGTTATAACATGTTCATTTCCCTCATGAGTTAGTCTTTAACACATGTTCATTCAATTATCTATGAGTCATGAGTTTATCTTTTTTTGAAAATTATCTTTTAATATATATAAACAATTATGTAAGGCAAAAAAAATATGTGCTACAAATAGTTACATAAGGTTGGCCAGGAGGAGAAATTGCTTCTGACTGAGAGCAACCAGATAGGTTTTCACGGGGCAGGTGACCAAGGGACCACAGAGCAGCAGCAGTACTTTGCCTTACGAGCGAGCAGGACTTTAAGACTCAGCACTGGAGGGCATTTCAGGCAAACGAAAGGCCTGCCAAACCTGAGGGGCTCTCTTGACCCAAATGTTACTAGTCAGCACACAGCCCCCCAGAGTCTTAAGGGAAGGCCAGACTCAATCCTACGCGATTCATGTCGGAGCCATGCCCAACTTGGAACCCATCCCAGGGAATCTCCTTCTACATCGTCCCACCTGGCAAAGCCGAGGGAGGGCTCCTGGCAGTGTGAGCGTGACGGTAACTGGCATGGCTGGCCCATCAGTTCAGGGCAGCATGTCGTGAGACGGTGCCACGACCTCTTTCCTGTATGCCTTTAGCAGGGCCGTACGGCTGCCCAAATGAGCTCCCCACCCCTGCCGCCTCAGTGGGCCAGGCGTATGGGCCTAACTGCCTCTTACTTCTGGAGTCCAGCTGAATTTCCTGAACAGCTATCAATCTACACATTTCCATTTTGCCGATGGTCAAGAGGAAGAAGTAGATAAGGGGTTCAGACAATGTAATAGGTAGGAACGTCCGTATTTAGCAAAGCGTTAACTGTAGTCTCCAGCTATCACTGTGTACCTGTCAGATGATATTCCTTCGTGACTGGGACTTCCAGCCTAAGCCACTCGGTGTACGTCTCTCCTTACAATTGGCTTCCTTTTCCTGCAGACACCGCAGAGTGAGCCCCTAAATGTTAGTCTGCGAACAACAAGCACACCCTCAGTCATCAGAGACTTGTGTCTTGCCGAACGACTGATTCCTGATGTGCTGGTTCATGCTCCAATCCTGCTCTACTTCGACCTCTCTCTTTCCTTGGTCCTCCATTGTTAATCTCGGCTTCAGTCTTGCCCCTTACATTTGCCTGTGTTCCCCTCCCCCCGCCCCCACCCCCACCCGCATCTCAACTGTTTCTGGTCCTCCTTTATCTACTACAATCCCTGGCCCAAGTTATATAAGGCAAGGAAAAGAGGTAACCTTATGTGAAAAAAGACTGCCTGACCCTGAACCCTAAAAGAGAGAGCTATATAACAATCAAGTTTTATGTGTAGGATATAAAGTCCCACTGAGTGACAGATAAAAATGTGCTAATCAGATCTATGGCAATGCCCAGATCTGGGAAAACAGGGTGAGGCACGTGCCTCTTCTGGCTGAACCATACAGAACTCAAGCTTGGCAGAGGAATGAGGTGGGTGGATCCTGTGGGATCCGGAAGGATTTAATGTAGGCATCATCTCACCCTCTGGTTGAGCAATAAAAGAAGGTGTGCTAATTTGCAATTTAAAATAGTACACCCAATCATTTTGCAACTAGGCACTCTCTTCCCTTAACCCTCCACCTTTAAAAATAATGGACTTTAGTCAATTTTAGTATAGGATTGAGCAATGCATAAGATCAATTAACCAAATGCAAATCAAATGTAAATACCATCATAACCTAGGAACATAAAAAATGTTTCCTCTTAGGCATTAACACGGAAGGTCAGATTGGGTGTCCCTGTGTTCCCGGACCTACCTAGCTCACTCCCAGCTGAAACATCTGGAACATCAAGGATTCCACGTGGCTAGCCCAAGAAAGCGTGGCAGGCCTTGCCTCGGACTGCACTCCACGTGTTGCGGGCACCGTGCTGACCCCCGCACGCGCACTATCTCACCGAGTTCTCACAACAGCCCCGTCACTGTCCCCAGTCTGTGGATGATGGCACCGCACATAGTTTAGGTCGCCTGCTAAGCTCGCACAGCTGCAATGTGGTAGAACCAGGGTTTAAACTGTGACTGTGACCTTAACTGTCACACCAACTCCCCCAGAGCAGCAGGGCCTTTGAAAAGCAGCAAGAAAGGGCTTGGACAACAAAGGGCGATTTTTCAATCTCTAGAAGCCTCTAATCAGAGTGGGCGTAGAAATATAAATGACTTTGCCCATCCCTGAATTGAACCACATAAACATTCTCTCACTCCCATCTCATCCTAAGATTTCGAAGCTTCATTTATTAAATTACTATTTTGTTCTTTTTGTCGTTTACACCCTAATGTTCTCCATGGTCTTTCACCCCTGATCTTCTTGACTTTTACATGCCTAAGAATTCACCAGATTATAAAACCGGGAGACTGGGTACCTGTGTGATTAGTCAGGGTGCCTACTTGATCACTCAGGGTGTGAGCTTCGTTAGGGAACTTCATACAGACCGAGCCTGCTGGGAGGAACCTAGGTCCCATTTAATTTGTCTTTCCTAGAGAAAGCCCACAGAGTGCTGTGGCTTCTGGGTCCTAATCACCCCCGATAATAACCACCTGTCAGAAGTCTTGCAATTAAGGGACATCACTTTCCTACCTAAACCTCCTGTTTCATCCAAACCAGAACCGAGGAAATTGTTTGAATGGCAATTTTCTCAATTCTGCCAAGTATGGCAGATAACTATACCATTCTAAGTGACTAGAAGTTAATTTATTACATACAATCCATTCCTTGGGGCAATGGGACTGACTTTTGTTCCAGAACCAAATGAAAAAGGCTTCGAGGTTTAATGACATTGAGTTCCAACTTCTGGAGGGGCAAAAATTATGCTTCATCCTGCCTCGCACCAGGAGGCGCAATGTCTACCCCCCCGCTCTGAGTGAGGTGAGCGTGGCTGTGGGTCTAGATGATGACAGTGTCTGACCGTTGCACCCATTAATGACTGCTGCAGGTGTCTTGGGGGGCGAGGAAGGAACCGAAGGCAAGAGTTGAGTGTCAATTTCTACTGAGAGTGATCTCACCTTGAAGGCCTGGAAGAAACGATGACTCCCGCAACACGACACCAAACTGTCTTACTCAGAAGGAATCAGTCTGACTTCTCCTCGGCACCCCCTGCTGACAGCAGTCAGTGATACTGAGAAAAGACAGGAGACAGACCATTCATTTTATTTTCTATAAACAGCTTTATCACATGAGCTAAGGATAGGAGGGAGGAAGATTTATTTGCCTTTTTGGGTTTTTGTGGCTTTTTTTTAGAGGGGGAGAGAAACATGGATTGGCCGCCTCTCAGACACCCCCAACCGGGAACCTGGCCTGCAACCCAGGTGTGTGCCCTGACGGGAATCGAACCAGCAACCTTTCAGTTCACAGCACAACACTCAACCCACTGAGCCATTCATTAATACCTCGAGACAGAGCTTTAAAAACCTCAGTTGACGTATTCAAAGTCTGACACCCCAAAAAATGGGCCTAATACACCAGGAAAACATTTGCTTTTATCCTCTAGAATATTTCCAATCTTCCAAATCTTTTTTTTCCTGAGAAGCATGAAAAACAACGCCCAAGATAGGACACAAAGAAAATAAATGATGCTCACACTCTTACAGGGAAACTCAAGGAAATATTCTGCTTCCAAAACAATCTAAACAAACACAGGAGAGCAGTCACTTCGACCTTATTATACCTTAAATGGTTAGAAGACATAAAAGCAACAGTTTCCTGCCCTTCACCCAGTGGGTAGTAAGAAACGGTGGATGATCTGATTCCTGCCCATCATAAAGGGCAAGGGTAAGGCTGGACAATTAAGTAATCCACGGGGACGGTGCAAGGAAGAGGGCGCTACTGACCATACCAGAGCAGCTGGCATGCGCGGGTTTAGGTTGGACTGTTCAGAAAAACACGCACATCACCAGCTTCCTGACTTCTGTTGTTGCTGGAAACCTGGGACACCTCTGCCACCGCCATAATTCTGACACTGCTTCTGTCACATGCGTGCTCTGTCCTCTGGCCTGGATTCCAGAAATTGACAAAGTTCCCTCTGGGAACAGCACAGCCAAGCCTCTCACAGGACCCACGCCCATGCTTCCCTCCTTCCTCCGGTTCTGCCCCTGGTCCACTGGGCGCTGCTGGACTTGCACCGCTCTGATGACGAGGTCAGTGCTAAGGTCAGCGCAGAGGAGAAGGAGCTCGTCCCGCCCTCATCTCGCTGTCCACAGCAGGACCTGTCATGACTCCGCATGAAGGACAACGAGGAGACAAAAGGGAGGGTGAGGTCAAAGCGTAAAGCGTAATTAATAAATGCATAAGATGTTGAAGCTGCAGAGGAGAAAGCTGTATCCCAGAGAAATCAAAATCAAATAATTTGTCCCAGCTCGCCATCCCAGTGAGAGAGTGGAAAACAGAGTTAAATGTCTAAAGGCCTTTTAAGTAAGGACAAAAGACATCAGGTAAAGCTACTAATCGTGTAGAAATATTTGGAGTTTTTTAAAGACAAAGGTGTTCACTTAACAAATATTTACTGTGAACCTGTGATGTGCTGGGCACCGTCTGAAGAGCCGGGGAGAGAGCACTGAACAAAACAGACGAAATCTCCGTCCCCATGGAGAGTGCAGCCCAGTGGGGAGAGGGAGAAACACGGTGTAACATGCAGTCTGTCGGACGGCTGTAAGCATCGTAGACATCCCATCTGAGTGTGGGGGTGGAGAGGGTTGCATTTTGCAATAGGACAGCCAGGGAAGGCCCTTCCGTAAAACACATCTGAAAGCAGACTTGAAAGAGGTAAGAAAGTGAGCCGAGTGTTACCTGAAGAAGTGGCCGTAGGCAGAGCCGACACCAAAAAAAAAGCCTCTAAGCAGATTCAAGATGACAGCAGAGTAGGCAGAAGTTACACTCACCGCCTCCTCTCAGGACCAAACCGGAATTACGGCTAAATTATGGAACAGTGGAGCCGAATAACCAACTGAAGACTGGCCGAGCGGAAGTCATATAACTAAGGACACACAGAAGAAGCCACGCAGACTAGGGGAAGGATAGAGACGCAAAAGGGCTGGACCCAAACTCACGTTCAGCGGTAGAGAATCAAGAGAGGTGTCTCAGCTGCAAAGGTCCCACCAAGGAGCAGGGGGTCTCCACCCCACGCCAGGCTCCCCAGCCAGGCCAGTTTTCCCCGGGGGGCCGACCAGTGCCCCTCTCCCACAGCATGGACCTGAGGAGAGGAACTAGCTGCATCCTCCTGGCTCACTGTGGCCCAGGCCTGCCTCACACTCTGCAGGAGGATCTGACGCCGGCAGCCAGCCTGGGACATTGCAGTCTTTCTGGGAAAGCTCTCCATGAGGTCTGGACAGAATCCAGAGGTGTCAGAGCTGCACCAGGAAAGAGACTGCGCTGGGTGGCTTTGAGGTGAGGGCCGCTTTTCCCGGGGCACTCGGGCCAGCACCTTGGTTCGGTGCAGAGCCCTTTGTGCATGTGGCTAAATCTTCACATTTCAGCCTGATGAACTCTACTGCCCCACTACCTCCAGGACGCTGAGACCCTGTGGTACCACAAAGGCCTGCAGGCCCCAGGCAGTGGCAGCAGGCCTGGGGACTTTTGCTGAGTCACCTCCGACCCGGCACTGGCGTGGAGTGTGAATAGATCAATCTGGTGGAAACTACGTGCCCCTGCTTGGTGACTCAGAAGCTGCCTCACGCAACTCGCCTTCACCACAGGCTCTTTCAGTGGCTGGGCTTAAGAGGCAGCCATGAGGTGGAGGCAGTCTTCAGGTGCCGTGGGCCTGCCCCAGGCTCGGTACTCTTGGAAGCCAATCCCAGTACGCGGCTTGACCACTTCCAGGGACAACAAAGCCCAGCAGAGGCTGCCACCAACCACGAGCTGCTTTATAGCTCTTAACAGGCAGCCTGGTCACAGGGGCATCTGACGTGAGTCCCTTGCAAGAGGCCCCAGCACCAACATGCCCAATGGTGGGCTTCAGAGCACAGCCCAATTAGGTCCATAAGTAACACACTCAAAGCACCTTGGCAGGAGCCAGACCTGGCTGGGGCAAATTCTGCATCGGGCCAGGCCCCACAGGGCAGCTCATACACTGACTGACAGCAGTCCTCACAGTCAGCTGGTCTGAGGGCCACACCCACCACGGACAGACCAACAGCAGGGAAGACTCAACTATGACAGGAGGGCTCACATGACCCACACAAAGGACATTCCTGAAGTACCTCACTCACAAGATTAGGAACACTGTGCCACTGAGTCACTCAGAATACTGCACAAGGTCGCCCTACCAAGCCTGGGAGACACAGAATACCTACCTAACACACAGGAAGAAATACAGACAGGCAGCCAACATGGAGAGATGAAGAAACATGCACCAAATGAAAGAGCAGGAAAACCCCTCAGAAAAAGAGCTGAATCAAATGGAGGCCAGCGATCAACCAGATACAGAGCTCAAAACAAGGGTTATAAGGATGCTCAAGAAACTTAGTGCGAACTTCAGCAAAGAGACGCAAACATAAACAGGACATAAAACCACAAAAAGAACGAGTCAGAAATAAAGAATACAGTATCTGAAATGAAGAATACCTTAGAAGGAATCAACAGCAGGTTAGATGAAGCAAAGATCGAATTAGCGATTTGGTAGACAAAGTGGAAGAAAACACCCAACCAGAGAAGCAGACACAAGAAAGAATTTTAAAAAATGAGGAGAGTTTAAGGGACCTCTGGGACAGCAACAAGCATAACAACATCTGTGTCATAGGGGTACCAGAGAGAGGAGAGAGAGAGCAAGGCATTTAGAAACTATTTAAAGAAATAATGACCCTCCTCTTCTTGGTGAGGGTTGGGCTTGCGGTCCCGACCCCGTACTATACAGAGGCAGAGGGAAAGAGTTCCGGCCCCCTCGGCATCATGTCTTCAGTGCCGACGGTTTCCAGTCCACCGGTTCTATCCTCAAACGCCGGGACACTGGTAAAAAAAAAAAACCCCAAAAACAACAAAAAAGAAATAATGACAAAACACTTCCCTAACTTGGTGAAGAAAAAAGACACACAAGTCCAGAAAGTGCAGAGTCCCAGAAAAGATAAGAGCATCCAAAGAGGCCCACACCAGGACGCACCCTAATTAAAATGGCGAGCGTTAAAAACGAGAGAATGGTAAAAGCAGCAAGAGAGTTCCTTACAACAGAGCTCCACAAGGCTGCCAGCTGATCTCTCAACAGACACATTTTAGGCGAGAAGGGATTGGCACAAAATGTTCAAAGTGATTTAAAAAAAAAATAAAAAGCCCGGCAACCAAGACTTCTCTACACAGCAAGGCGATTGTTTAACATTGAAGGAGAAATAAACAGCTTCTCAGACAAGAAAAAAGCTGAAGGAGTTTATTACAATCAAACCATTATTTCAAGAAATGTTCAAGGGACTTCTTTAGGAAGAAAGTAAAAAATGAGGAACATAATTATAAAGAATAGAATGGCAATAAATAGTGGATACCTATCAATAATCACTTTAAATGTAAATGAATCAAGTGCTCCTACAAAAAGACCCCGGGTGGCTGAATGGCTAAGAAAACATATCCCACACGAGTACATAAGCTGTCTACAAGAGACCCACTGTAGGTTGAAAGACTCACAGAGACTGAAAATAAAAGAACGAAAAAGAGATCTTTCATGCAAATGGAAGCAAACAAAAGAGCTGGGGTGGCAACGCTTACATCAGAACAGACTGACGGCAGACATTCCCAGGGGATTTTAACACCCCACTGATACCACAAACGCACGTTCCAGACAGAAAGTCAGCACAGAAGCAGTGGCCTAAAATGACTCACCAGGCCAGAGGGACTTAATTGATATTTTCAGAGCATTTCACCCCAAACCAGCAAAATATATATTCTTTTGAAGTGCCCACGGAACATTTTCCAGGATACACCACACGTTAGGACACAAAACAAGTCTCAATACATTTAAGAACACTGAAATCATTTCAAGCATCTTCTCCAACCAAAATGGTATGATAACAGAAATCCATTACAAGAAAAAAAAGTGGAAAATATACAAATACATGGAGGCTGAATAACCTGTTACTAAACAATGGCTAGGTTAAGAATAAGATCAAGGAAGAAATCAAAAGATACCTTGAGACAAATGAAACTGCAAATACAACCCCAAATCTATGGGACGCAGTGAAAGCAGTCCTAAGAGGGGGGTCCACAGCACTGCAGGGCTACCTCAAGAAACAAGAAGAATCTCAAATAAACACTCTAATCTTACACTCAAAGGAACCAGAAAAACACAACAACAACAAAAAAGCCAAAAGTTAGAAGAAAAAATATAATAAAGAACAAAGCATAAATAAACACAACAGAATCTAAAAAATCAATACAGAAGATCAATGAAACCAAAGGCTGGTTCTTGGAAAAGATAAGCAAGACTGATAAATCTTTAACCAGATTCATCAAGAAAAAAAAAAGAGGGAGAAGACTCAAATATTCAATAAGTAAAATGAGGAATGAAAGAGGAGAAGTGACAACTGACGTCTCAGAAATACAAAAGGGTTATAAGAAAACATTATGAGCAACTACATGCCAACAAAGTGGAAAATCTGGGCAAAATGGATACATTTCTAGAAATATACAATCTTCCGAAACTCAGAAAGAAACAGAACATCTGAACAGACCACCCACAACCAATGAAATCGAAGCAGTAATCGAAAAACTCCCACCAGCCCTGGCGGGATGGCTCAGTTGACTGGAGCATTGTCCTGTACACCAAAAGGTTGTGGGTTCGATCGCCAGTAGGGGCGTGTATGGGGGGCAACCAATAAATGTTTCTTTCTCATCTCTCTCTCTCTCTCTCTACCTGGCCCCCACCTCCCTTCCTCTCTCTCTAAAATCAATAAAAATATAATCTTGGGTGAAGATTGAAAAAAAAACCCTCCGAACAGACAAAAGTCCTGGACTGGATCTGGATGGATTCACAGGTGAATTTCATCAAACATTCAAAGAAGAGCTAACACATGTCCTTAAATTATTCTAAAAAATTCAAGGAAAGATCCCCACGCTCATTTTACAAGGCCAGGATTATCCTAATTCCAAAACCAGAGAAAGACACTACAAAGAAAGAAAATCATAGGCTAATAGTTCTCATGAACATAGATGCAAAAATTCTCAACAAAATATGAGCAAACGGAATTCAGCAATACATTACAAAGATCAAACACCATGATCAAAAATGGGATTTATTCCTGAGATGGAGGGTTAATACAATATCCACGAATCAGTTAATGTGATATACCACATGAACAAAATGAAGGATAAAAACCCACAGCTAATGTCATAGCTACTGGTGACAGACTAAATGCTCCCCACCCAAGATCAGGAACAAGTCAAGGATGTCCACTTCCTCACTCCTATTCAGTGTTGTACTGGATATTCTATGCAGGGCAATTAGGCAAGAAAAAGAGATAAAAGTTATCCAGATGGGAAAGGTAGAAATAAAACTATCTCTATTTGCAAATGAGATCTTGTATATATTAAAAAAATCCTAAATAACCCCCTAATAACTATTAAAAGTAAAAAATGAGTTCATGAATGGACAGGATCCAAGATTAATAATATACAGAAATCAACTGTATTTTATACACTTGTAATGAACCCTGAAAATAAAATCGAAAGAACAAAATCAAAAAGAATAAAATACTTTGAAATAAATTTAACAAAAGAAGTACAAATTTTATGCTTTGAACACTAAAAACACTGTTGAAAGAAACTAAAGACTTAAAGGAATGGAAAGACATTGCATGTTCATGGATCACATGGCACTAGCTCCCAAGTTGATCTATAAATTCAATGCAATCCCTATCAAAATATCACCTGACTTTTTCGCAGGAAGGTGATCTTAAAATTCATATGAAAAAGGCAAAGGACTCATAAGAGCAAAACAATCTTGAAAAAGAAGAACGAAGTTGGAAGACTCACACTTCCCAACTCTGTAACTTACTACAAAGCAGTAAGCAAGGCAGATTCACTGGTATTGGGATAAACATAAAGATTAACGAAGAGGAGCCAGAGTCCGAAATACACCCCTATGTTAATGGCCCACTGATTCTCGACAACAATGTCACATCAATTCATAGAGGCAAATAATAGTTTTTTGAAGAAAAGGTGTGGGACACGGAATATTTTCCTACACAAGAATGAAGGTGGACCCTTAATAACACCATATACAAAAAAAAAATCTCAAAATAGATCAGAGATCTGAGTGTAAGAGCTAAAACTATAAGACTCTTAGAAAAACACACAGGAGACCTTTGTGACCTTGGATTAGGTAATGGTTAAAGCAACAAAATAAGGAGACGAATTAGACTTTATCAAAATAAAAAACTTGTGTGCTGTCAACATCATTACTGTCATATAAAAACATTCTCATCATCATCAATGTCAATATTCTGTTTTCTGTAAACACCACATTCTGTTCATCCATCCAACCGGACATGGACATCTGGGCTGCGTCCGCCTCTTGGCTACTGTGAACTTGTGCTGCATTGAACGTGGACGTGCAAATATCTCTTCAAGACCCACCCTGCTTTCGATTCTTTCGGATATAGACCCAGAAGTGGGGTTGCTGGATCACGGAAGCATCTCTTTAGAGTGGAGAGTGCTGTGAAATTTGACAGTGGTAACAGCTGCACAACCCTGGGCTATATTAAAACCACTGAATCGCACATTTCTAAAGGGTGAATCATATGGTGTATGAATTAGATCTCAGTTAAGCTGTTAAAAAAGACAACTTTAAAGGCTGACTCAAAGAGATAGTTACTTAAGGATTCTGACTGAACTGGACAATGAACCTGGTCAGATAACCAGTCAACCGTGCCATCCAGGCAACTCTGACTGTGATTTCCAGTGGCCCGGCTAGATGTTCAGGTGCTTTCCCAGATACAACCTCAGTGCTTCTTCAACACCGATCATTAGGGAAAGCGCAGGGAAGAAACTGCCAGTGTATTTTTAATTCACAACATTGACCTTTTCATACTTTGTGTCAGAAAGCACTCTGAAGAAATAACAAATTGACACTGACGACAGTGATTTTTATTTCATCTGCCACTCACCAGATTTTTGAAAGGCAGGGAACTAAGGCAGGGTTTTACTCACTTCGACTTCAGATTCACTTTTGAAATGTCACCATTATTTCACATAGAAGGTACTCAAAAGACAGGGTTTGTTTCCTTTTTTTGGCAAAAAGAAATATAAAATTAAAAAGTCTTATGTCTAATGTCGCTGCATGAGGAAAGAGGTATGCGTTAAAAAAACAGGAGATAAAAGTCAACCGAATAGGAAAGCTAAAAAAAACAAACAGGAGAGGTTCTGAGGACAAAGCGCGCATCCACCGCAAACTCTCCTAACTGTCAGACACAACCAGAGACGCGCACAGCGACCCAGTGGCCGTGATGCTCCGAGACTCATATCCTCGTCGTCTTTTCTGCCCCATCCAGACGTCTTCAACTGTGTCAAGGCTCAAAGGTACAGTCTCAGAAAGACAATAAATGAGGCCATCTCAAAGGTTTCTCATCTCTTCCGACCAGAGCAGAGCCAAGTGAGGGAAACCTTCCTGGTCTGACTGGTCGCTTGGAAAAGAACGGTCTCCATAGTGTTCACAGCAAAGAGATGAGTGTGGGGCCAACTCTTCGTCATGGGCCGAGGTGGAGACTGAACGATGCTTCGATCTAATTGTAGGGACAGGTTTGGTACGTGCGACAGTCTTTCCAGATTACGCATCTCATATACTTCCACAGCTTTCCCTGAACAATCTCTCAGACTTGATTTTAAGTGAAGGTTGAAATACTAGCAGTTGATTTCAGATTCTTATTATACATTTTTCAAAGTCCGTCTGTGTGCAGAAGCAAAATTGTGAATGGCGACCCGAAGAGCTGAGTTCCCCTCAGGGGTGTCACAGGAATTGAGGACCGAATGTAGTGCCCGGGTGTATGCTGCAAATAAAGGTTTGCACAGCGGTGAATGACGTCACATTCTGTCTCCCACCCGCTCCCTGCTAGTGCTGCTTCTCCTCAGGTCTGCAGGTACTAACTCAACTATCCACTGAATAAATATTTACTGAGTACTTACTACATGCCCAGCACTCTGCGGGGACAGAAAAGATAATGGAGAGGACGGCCAAAAATAACTGCGGTGCCGTCCCTCCAAACCAGAGACCTATGCAAAACGCCGCCCCAGAATGAAGTTCAGAACAAATGAAAACTGCCCGAGAGAGGGTGGAAAAGATTGCCGAAAGTGGGCATTTCAGATGGTCTTGAAGGTTTAACAAGAGTAAAGGAAAGAAAGGATTCTAAGCAGAGAAATCAATGTGTGAGGTGCCAAGGGTATAAAAAAAAGTGACACATACTGGTGTGTGACAATAGCAAGTTTGATAAGGCTGCGGTCTCGCCTGGGGCCGGAGAGAAAATATGCCAAACATGCCATGTAGTCTGTGCCGTAAAAACCTAAAGGTTTGAGACCAGGGGATGGCAGCGTCAGATCTATGACTTCAAAATGTAAATCACAGAGAACAGGTGGCAGGAAAACAAATACGTGCAGTATTTTCAGCGTGTGCATCGAGCCCACGTAATCTCTGCACTACGTAAGCCAGCGTATTTAAGGATAAACAGGAAACAGAAACATTCGCAAGAAGAGGAAGGACCCCATACTCTCTAGCTGGGACTCCTGATGAAGACAGAGTTCACACGGGTCGTCATTTTCCTCAGTGTCCCCTGGGAGAACGTGCAGTCTAACGCGAATATATACGGTGATGAGTCCGTGTAAGATAACATTAAGGTATTTGGGGAATTCAACTGGACAGAAGCCTAACTTAATGGTCCAAAAAGGCAAGCTCCAATGCTCCTCATTTACAGGAGGACCTGGAACCCAAATCTCCCTACAGTGGAGTAAGTCAGAAATACCTCCCCAGCGCAGATGGAGACAAGACGATAACACGTCTCAGAGAGAAATACAACTCACTATAACCCATTTTTATTGCCTCAGAGTTGTTTTGTAAAGGGGTTTTAACAGTCTCAGATATGTAATAAGCACTCAATAAATGCTAAATTGCTACAATGACTACTCCTTAAAAAGTTGCCATCAAGGCCCCCACCATTCCTGGGAGAAACTTACCCCTGTGGTTCTTATAGAAAACACAATTGTTGGCACAGGTATCGGGATGAGCATCCCAGAAGCCAGGACCACAGCAGCACAGTGGAGGCAGAGCGATGTCATACAGCCGCACTTTCTCTTGGATCTGGGCCCTTAAAGCTTCCACGTACCTGCAGAGACACAGTGCGGTCAGTGACCCACCAAAAGAGAGTGAGCATGAGCGCCGATTTTACCGCCGGCTGTGATTGCTAACACTGCTCCACACCTCTGTGCCTGGCTCTTCCTCTTCGTGTTGGGAAACGGCACCTAGAAGTACATGGTGCTATTCCCAGGAAGTACCTGCGGAAGGCCTGTACTCCCGAAAGTATAAGAAGCCACCGTCAACTCTTGTGAGGAAAAAAACATGGACTTCCTGAAGGCTCTTCTAGATCCGGAACTCCGTGCGAAATTTGTCAGAGTACCTTTGGTATTCCTTTTCTCTTTGCTGCTGCTTTTGCCTGGCTCCTTCTACTTCCGCCAGCTGCAGCCGGGCTGTCACCTCACTCGTCTTCTCCCCCGAGTACGGCTCTTTAGGCAAGTTCATCCCTAGTATCTTTTGCTCTTCCGCGTAACGTTGCTGCTCTTTCTTTTTCTTAATTCTGAGGATAAAAATCACAATGTGGTTAGGAATTTTATAAAATCATTATTTAGAATTAGCTTCAAGATCCAAATAGTTCAAGAAATTCCCAGAAATAAGGGAGGCAGAAAATCCGTTTAACACCCCTAAAATAGCTTCAGAAACTGCTGGCTGATTTGAATTTATCCTAGAGCTCGTGTGTGGATCCAGCGAGGATGCTTCCTGGTTTACCCAAAGGGTTGGAAACACATTCACACAGAATCTGCACAAAGATGTTTACAGCAGCTTCATTTACGATTGCCCAGCCATGAAGTCAACCAAGATTTCCCTCCGCAAGTGCACGGATAAACAAACTGATACATCCAGACAACGCAGTATTATTCAGTGCTATAAAACAATGAGCTACCGAGCCACGAAAAAACAGAGAGAAACTGAAATGCACATTACTAAGTGAAAAAGTCAATCTGAAAGGCTACATACTGTATGACTGTAACCATATGATATTTGGGAAGTGACAAAATGATGAGGACAGTGAACAAAACCAGTAGTTGCCAGAAGCTGGGAGAGGGCAAGGCGAAGAAGGATGAGCAGGCAGAACACGGAGGACTTTTAGGTAAAACTGCTCTGCACGATGCTAGAATGAGGGATACACGTTGTTACACATTTGCCCATGCCCATAAACGTACAGCACCAAGAGTGAGCCCTGAAGTAAACTATAAACTGTGGGTGACAATGTGCTGATGCAGGTTCCTCATTGCACCAAATGTACCACACTGGTGGAACTGCTGATAAAAAACCACAAACCAAAACCTCAAGGAGATATCACCTCACACCCATTTGGGTGGCTACTGTAAAAAGAAATATATCAGAAAATAACAAGTACTGGCCAGGATGTGAGAAACTGGAATCCTTGTGCACTGTTGGTGGGATTGTAAAAAGGGGCAACCGCTATGGAACACAATATGGGAGTTCCTAAACAAAATTAGAAATAGAACTACCATATGATCCAGCAACCCCACTTCTGGGTCTACAACCAAAAGAATCGAAAGCAGGGTCCTGAAGAGAGATTCACACGACCATGTTCAATGCAGCGCAAGTTCACAGTAGCCCAGAGGTGGACGCAGCCTAGATGTCCATGTCCAGTCGAATAAACAAAGTGTGGTGTACACATACAATGGAATACTAACATTAATCAGCCTTAAAAAGAAAAGAAATCTTGTCACATGGGATAACATCAATAAGCCTCAAGGACGTTCTACCAGGTAAAGTAGCCAATCACAAACAGATAAACACTATATAACTGCCTTTATTTATATGAGGGTCTAAAGTAGTCAAATTCACAAAAACAGATATTGAAAGGGTAATAGGAGAATAATAAGAACAATTTTATGTCAATAAATCTGACAACTTAGATGAAATGACAAATTTGTTGAAAGACACAAAGTATTAAAGCTTACCCAAGAAAAAGATGATTAAAAGAGCCCTCTATCTATTATCAACATTGAAACTGTTAAGAATCTTTCCATAACGAAAATACCAGAACCAGATGGATTCACTGGCAAATTCTACCAAATATTTAAGGAACAAATAATAACAATTCTATATAAACTCCTCCCAAAACACCGTAGAGAGCACGTCCCGGCTTGCTCTACGAGGCCAGCAGTATCCTGAAAGCACAGCCAGTCAAAGACACTACAAGATAATTACAAGCTGGGATCTCTTAGAACACAGATGTAAATTCTAAACAAAATTTCTAGCAAGTCTAATCAAGCAATATATTAAAAGGATAATAAATCATTACCCAGTAAAGTGCATCCCAGGAGCACAGGGTTGGTTTAACATTAAGAATCAAACAGTGGAAGCACTTCCTCTCTAAGATCAGGGCTTGTCCACTCTCCTTTCTGCTCTTCAACACTGTACTGAAGGTTAGCCAGTGTAATCAGGCAAGAAAGAGAAATAAAAGACACTGAGATTTAAGGGAAAAACTAAAATTGTCTTTGTCTGAAGATGACATGATCACCACGTTAAAAAATCCAATGGAATTAAATAAGTTTAATACGGTCTCAGGGTGCAAGATCCACATCCAAAAATCAACTGTGCAATTCCACATACTACCATCGAAAATAAATCGGAAATTTAAAAAGTACCATTAGCGATAGCGTCAAAAATATGAAATACTTAGGGACAGATCTGATAAAAGATGTGAAAGACCTATACACAGAAAACTCTAAGAAAATTATTTAAGAAGAGTGAAATAAAGGAGAGATACCTTGTTGAAGGTTTGTAAGACTAAATATTAAAATGTCAATTGCCCCCAAATTATCTGTAGATTAAACACAATCACAATCAAAATCCAAGAAGGCTTTCTTTTTTTTTTTTTTTTTTGGTAGAAATTGGCAAACTGATTTTAAAATTCATACGGAAATGTAAAGGGCCTCCAGAGCTAAGACAACACTGTGGGCGGGGGGGAACTGGAGGGCTCATACTACCCAATTTTGCGTATTATTATAAAACTACACTAATCAAACAGCATAGTGTTAAAAATAGATGAGTAGAAATTAATGAAATAGAAAAGAAAGTCCAGAAACAAACCCACACATATGTATGGACAATTCATTTTTTAAACACCTTTACTGAGATATAATTTGCATACCATAAAGTTTGGCGCCACCATAATGTAATTTGAGGACATTTTCATCAGCTCCCAAAGAAACTTTGCACTACTCACTAACAATTACTCTCCACACCCTCCCCGACAGCCCTAGGCAACCTCTAATCTGTCAGTCTCTGTGGATTTGCCTGTTCTAGACACTTCATATAAATGGGATCATACACTACATGGCCTTTTGTGACTAATTTCTTTCATCTGGCACAATGTTTTCAAAGCCCATCCATGTTGTATCATGTATCAATATTTCATTCTTTTCTATTACTGATACTCCACTGTATAGTTACACTACATGTTATTGATCTACTCATCGGTTTTGGGACATTTGTGAGGCTATCATGAGTAACGCTGCTGTGGACGTGTGTGTAAGTTTTTGTGTGAATGGACGTTGCCAGTTCTCTGGGTTTACACGTACCCAGCAGTGGAACTGCTGAGTCACGTGAAAACTCTACGTTTAACCTTTTCAGAAACTGTCAAACTGTTTGCCAAAGTGGCTGTGCCATTTTGCATTCCCTACCAACAGCGTATGGGAGTTCTAATTTCCCCACAACTTCATCAGCACTTATTATTACTGGTGCTTTTTAATTAACGCCACTGTAGTGTGCCTCAAGTGTTATCTCATTGTGATTCTGACTTCCCCAATTATTAATGATGTACCTTTTCATGTGCTTATTAGCCACCTGCATATTTTACTTGGAGAAATGTTTCTTTAAATCCTTTGTCCTGGGAATATTCTTGCTGTTCCGATTCTGTAATAATCAGGACAGTCCAAACATTTACTCTATTAAGACCTAGTGTGTCCCGAGACCTAGTTCTTTCCCTAGGATTGGTTTTATAAATGCTGGTGATAAACGAACAAACAAACAAATCCTTTGTCTGCTTTTTAATTGGGTTGTCTTTTTATTACTGACTGGTAAGAGTTCTTTATATATTCTAAGTCTTTTATAAGATATATAAATTGCAAATATTTTCTCCCATTCTGTACTTAAGTTTCTTCATTTTCTTGATGGTTTTTAATTTTGATGAAGTTCAACCTATCAGTCCTCTCCTTTCTTGTTTGTTGGACAGCTGATTTTTAACAAGTGCACAAAAGCAATGCAGTGGAGAAAAGACAGCATTTTCGGCAAATGGGTATCCACATGCAAAAAAGTAAACTTCACATCACATATGAAAATTAACCCAAACTGGATCACAGATCTAACTGTAAAGCCTAAAGTGATCATCTTTCTAGAAAAGAAATATTTGTGACCTTGGGTTAGGCAATGATTTCTTCAATATGACACCAAAAACACAATCTATAAGAGAACAAACTAAAAATCAGAAATTATTGAAATGTAAAATTTCAGCTCTTTAAAAAACAATGTTAAGCCCTGGCTGGTGTGACTCAGTGGATTGAGTGCTGGCCGGCAAACCAAAGGGTCACTGGTTGATCCCAGTCAGGGCACGTGCCTGGGTTGCACGCCAGGTCCCCAGCAGGGGGTGCACAAGAGGCAACCACACACTGATGTCTCTCTCCCTCTCTCTCTCCCTCCTTCCCCTCTCTCTAAGAATAAATAAATAAAATCTTTAAAACACAACATTACAATAAAGACAAGTCACAGACTGGGAGAAAATTTTTGCAAAGCACACATTGGTTAAAGGACTTGTACCCAAATTAATTTAAAAACTCTTAAAACTGGACAATAAGACAACTAATTTAAAAATTTGGGTTTGAACAGACACTTCAACAAAAAATATGATATACAGATGAGAAACACTTGAAAAGATGCTCAAGAGCTTTGGTCATTCAGGAAACGCAAACTAAGCCACGATGAGATACTACTACACGCCTGTTCCAACGGCTGAAATCAAAGGGACTGACCGTATGAAGTAGTGGTGGAGGCGGAAGGAAACGAATTCTCTTCCATCGCTGGTGGTAATATAAAGTGGAATGACCACTTTGGAAAACAGTATGAAATTTATACTTATTATATGACGAGCCTTTCTGTTCCTGGGTATTTACTCAAGAGAAAAGGTAACATATTTTGAAAGACTTACACACAGCTGTTCATTGTAGCTTTATCTGTAATAGCCAAAAACTGGAAACAACTCAAATGTCCACCACCACATGAATGGACAAACCTGTGGTATATCCATACAATGGAAAGCTACTCAGTAGCAACAGGGAATGAACTCTTCATACCCACAAAAAGAATGACTCTCAAAATAATATGCTGAGTAAAAGGAGCCAGGCACAAGAGTACACATACACTGCATTATTCTAGAAAACACAAACGAATCTTTAGCGACCTAGCGCAAACCAGTGGCTGGCTGGGGAGAACTGGGCAGGGAGAGGCAGAGAAAAGGGGCTACCGCGGGCACGAGGAAACTTTGAGAATGACGGGTATTTTCACCACCTCGACTATGATGGTGATTTCATGCACACACTCATATGTGTTTATACTTTACGTGCAGCTTATTGAATATCAATTATATTTGTTTTAACAACCACCTACGAGTAGAAAGGAAATGAGTAACTCATTGAGAGAATCATAAGAAACCTACGTAAAGAGCTTTTGTTAAGAAACACAACTGACTCAGGACTCAAACTTATAAACATATGCTGATAATTTTAGTTGCTAAAAATTACATTGAAACAAATGAGTTCCTGTTTTCTGAACAGTAGTATGAGGTCAATTTACACCCGTACCTCTTCAGTAAATCACTGACTGCTGAAAATTCTGGGTTATGTTACTGGCAGGCTGCTTGCTCCAGGGGAATTAAGGCCCTCACTTAGTTAGATTAACGCAGGTGTATATTTTAAAGCCAGAAGCGTCCTTCAAAGGCTAAAGGACTGGGCTCTGGAAAAGCACGAGACACAATAGCTGTATTGTATGGACGCTGAGCCTATCCAGACTCTGACAGCTGATCACTAGGAGAGTGTCAAGGCCACTTCAAACAAGAGTTTTCTTACAACTGCTCTCCCACACTTGCTGTTCTTCCCTGGGCTACAAGTGCTTAAAGCTAAACTCTCATTTCAATGAGTGTGGAATGTAAACACAGCCTTTGTGGTAGGGTTCAAGTTCAAATGCAGTATAAAGTCGCAGCAGGGTAGAGGTGAGGATCCCATTATTGCAACGTGGGCACAGAGGTATGCTTTTGTACCTGTGAAGATCAAGATCGGAAGGTGTGTAGGGTAGTGACCCAGGAAAGTGAGAAAGGTGATATGGGGAAGGGCCAAAACAGGCACATGCTCATTTGCAACTGACTTGAAAAATGTATGTTGTCTTGCTCTCCAAAGGGTCCTGAAGTTAGAAGATCACAGGTGCTCTTGGCTAGGGACCTATGTACAGAGGGAACTTATTCTAAAGAGAGCCAGTAAAGTATTTTGAGGACGAGCATATTTGCTTAGTTCAATAACTCCTTACCTTGTGGGAAAAAAAAAAGATTTTTCTGTAGATAATGAATCAAATTGAGGCTTTTAATGGTGAAATTTAAATGGGACCAAGTGAATAATAAGAGAAAAGCTAAGTCACTGTTAGAATTCTCTCAACCAGTAAACTGAGAGCTAAGGAAACAGTCGGCATTGCTTTCCAAATGTTGACATCTTAGGTCTTAATAACAGCACAGTTGCTACAAATGATGGACCCAGCCCCTCCCCTTGTCCCCCCAGCCACTCCTGTCCTCACAGTCAAACATCATAGAGTTATCTAGACTTTCTGTCTCTCTTTCCTGACAGCCTCACGCATTCCAATACGCTTTATGACCCATCAGTCACTCCACTGAAACAGCTCTGAGGTCACTGGTGGCCTGTAGGTCATTTAATCCATCTGGCACAGTAACTGTCGACCTTTTTCACCCCACGGCACACACAAACTAAAAACTAAAATTCTGGAGCACACCAAAAAATATGTATTTTTTGCTGATCTGACCAAAAAAATAGGTATAATTTTGATTTATTCACACCGGATGGCTAGTGTTGTGTTGCCTGTTGTCATTTTTTATTTGACAATCTGAGGGAAAAAGGGGTCATTACCGCTGACTAAATAGTCAGGTATTGTATATTTTAAAAACTCTTGCAGCACACTGGCTGAAAATCAGTGATCTAGCACATACATTCTCAACAGGGACAATATTGTACACAAAGAGGCAAAAGTTGGTTCAAAGAAGCAAAAATCTGAGATGTTAAAATGCTCCGTGGCCTCCCAAAGTCACAGTACCAAAACAGAAACAGGCCATGTCTAGGCCTTCTCCATTTCTTACTCTCTACCTTCTCCCTAAGTGGCTCCAGGTCTGTCATCTGCTCCAGTCACCACCCACTGCCACCCAGAGCTCATAAAGCCACAACTCTGTCACAGATGACTCCCCTGAAATTCAACCCCATTTAACCACCTGCCGGTTTGGCATCTCCACCACAGGATTTCAGTGGCATTTTTCTGGGAAAAGAACCCACAGCTTTGGTCAGAGGCTCAGGTTAATAATACTGCCAGGGAGTAGTTTCAAAAAGGATCATAAAATCAAAAATGACGAAGCTACCTAAAAAAGTTGATATAAACATTCATTCTATAAACAAGTTTTAAATATTACCTGATGTTGTTAAGGCATCTTGCATAAATACACCTTTTACTTACACACAACAGAAACCGAACTAAGTCAGAAATCAACTTGTCAATATGTTTTTCCCCAGACTGACATGAATACAATTACGGCGGTCTGCTGGCATGCCAAAGGTGTTCTGAAACCATTGTCAGACTTGTGGTAAAAAGGAGTGAGAATTACAAACAAGGAAGGTCCCAGAAGACTGTCAGCTGTCTTTTCAGCAGGAACTTTGCAGACAGAGAGGCCGGCACAAAATATTCAAAGTGATGAGAAGCTAAGACCTACAACCGAGATTATTCTGCCCAGCAAGGCTGTCATTTAGAACAGAAGGAGACATAGAAAGATTCCCGGAGAAGGAAAAAAGCTAAAGGAGTCCATCATCACCAAAGCAGTATTGCCAGAAATGTTAAAGGGACCTCTTTAAGAAGAAGAAAGAAAAAAGAGAGAGTAGCATAATTATGAAGAATAAAATGGCAATAAATATAAACCTATCAATAATCACTTTAAATGTAAATGGATTAAATACTCCAATCAAAAGACATCGGGTAGTTTGAACAGATAAGACAAGACCCATATATATGCTGTCTGCCAGAGACCCACTTCGGATCAAAAGACCCACACAGACTTTTCAGTAAAGGGATGAAAAAAGGTATTTCAAATGGAAACCAAAAACAGAGCTGGGGAAGCAATACTTATGTAAGACAAAGCAGACTTTAAAACAAAGGCTGTAACAAGACACATACATGTACACGTATACATATAAAATCTCTATGGATTCTTTCTTCTTGAGCGATCACGTAAGTTTACCAATACCATTATTAGCAAATAAAAGGAACTGTGCTTCTAAGATTAAGAAACAGGTTTATTTGGGGGGTTAAAATACCCCCTAAATTTCCCTGTTGGAAAAAAACCTCTCGAGGAGGTGGCAGAATCTTCCCCTTTGACGGAACAGGATTAAAGTCTAATCTGGCACGGTCTGGGTCTGTGCCTGCCGGTCCTGTTTTTCTGTCCAGCCTTTCTCTCCGTCTCCCCAGTTCCTGAATCCGACAGTATTCTCCCAGGGATTTCTGAAATCATTCCCCACTGGACTCCCTACTTGGATTTCCTTTAAGCACACAAAACCCAATATACTCCAAACTAAATGGATCCTCCCCACCTCTACCCACCTGTTCCTGGCAAATCTGTGCTATAACACTCCATTCACCTGGTGGTCTAAACTATAAACCTGGGACTTACCCTTGAATTCTCTCTCTTATGCCCTTTAAGCTTCCACCCCCTCACTGCCTCCCTGGCCCTGGCTTCTCTGAAAGGCCGTGTTATAGACTCCAAAGGGGTTAGATGATAGAATTGAATAAATCTGGGGTTGAGTCCCAGTTCTGCCATTGTTAAAGGAGATCTTAGGTGAATTATTTTCATCTGTAAAACGAAAAGAATGAAATTTACCTCCTAAGGGTAAAGAAGTGGGGAAATGACCGACTGCCTCTAACCCACTCAGTGAGCGCTGGTCACCACTGCCCTGAAGGACTGTACATCCGCTAGAGGTGACTACGTGAAGTGCTCGACACAGAGTAAGGGCTTGATATAGAATGATCTTTTCAAAAACTTCATTTCCCCTCTCATCTTCTTTGTTGGTGTATTCCTCCAATAACCTCCTACCATCTAGTGTCAGTCACTAACCCCCACAACGCCGCTAGATGGCTCATGTTTTCAGGGTAAAACCTGAATTCCTTCTCAGGACATACAAAGCACTTTATGATCTTGTCTGTCCTTATTTCTCAAGGCTCACCTCTTACCACTGCATCAGCCCCAGTCCCAACAGTGTCAGCGCTGTCCTGTTCTTCAAGGGTCAATGCTTCCACCGCGCTGTTCCTTTTGCTAGAATTCCCATGTATTCCTCCCCCAACCCAATTCCTATTTTCTCTCATACTGCTGTTCCTAATCCTTCAGAACTCAGCTCAGGAAGCCTTCTCTGTCCTGCTACACTACAGTCCCCATTGTGGGTTCAAAACACAGTCTCTATGCGCTCACACAGTCTAGTGATATCTTTCTTCTAATGATATTAAAAAAGTACTTTATTTTACTAATATTTTACCTGAGGATTTTACAAGAGAAATTAGTTTATAACATTGTTATTTTATAAATGTCCTTGTTAGATTGGTATTAAGGTTATACTGGCCTCTATAATTATTTGGGAGGTATTCCCTGTTTCCTATCCTCTGGAATATTTTATGTAAAACTCGGTGTAACTTTTTCCCTTAAATATTTGGCAACTAACATTTTTATAAAGGATTTATTTACTTATGTACTTATTTATTTATTTATTTATTTATTTAATGGTGAGGGGGAGGGAGGGAGAGAGAGAAAGAGAGAGAAACATGGATCAGCTGCCTCTTGCACGCACCTGACTGGGGACCCGGCCCACAACCCTGGCCTGTGCCTGGACTGGGAATCAAACGGGCGGCCTTTCACTCTGTGGGACAAGTCCAGCCAACTGGGCTGCACAGGTCAGGGGGCCACTAGCATTTCTTGAGCACACTCTGTGCCAGGTTCTGTATTAAGCACACCCACGTTACCTTATTTAGTGCTCACGGCCACGGCATGAGTTGTACCCCATTATTACCCGTTCTATAGAGAAGAGACCAAGGCTCGCAGACATACTTTCCCAAAGTCACACAGCAGCTAGGCAGCAGAGCAGGGACTTGAACACATTTCTCCCCATGTTCTTAACCACATGCTATACTGCCTTGTGATACTTAATACAAGGTATTGCAATTATCTGTTCATTCACCTGCCTCCCCATCAGTCAGTAAAATATATGTAGGAAGATCCCTGAAGAGTGCGCTCAGGTCTTTCATTTTTTGCACCCCCTAAGTCTAGCATCATATCTACCAGTTAATAGAGGCTCAATAAACAGCTGCTAAAGGAAAGAGTAAAAACACGTTATTTGACTCTTATTACAACGGGCTGAGGTAAAGCAGCTTTTATCAGTTCCTGTTTAGAAAGCAGATGTAAGTTTATTTTAGAAAGCTGTTACGGTGCTTTTGACTTTAAATCGTGTAACCTCCATGCACGAGAAGGCATAAATGATTTCGTTTCTTCAACCAGAAAGAAGCCAAAAATAATTTTTAATTATTTGCAAACTATCAACAAGATTTAATTTTCTGATGCCA
Source organism: Macrotus californicus (assembly GCA_007922815.1). Classification (NCBI taxonomy): domain Eukaryota; kingdom Metazoa; phylum Chordata; class Mammalia; order Chiroptera; family Phyllostomidae; genus Macrotus; species Macrotus californicus. The sequence continues at coordinate 487,944 of VMDR010000012.1, forward strand.
TCTGTAAGACAGAGACCTTCATATTTTTTCTAGGATCGAGCATATAAATCCAAAAAGAAAAAAGATGATCCAGTAAGAAAATGGCAATAAAACAAAAGCCCTAAGCAGAAAAGCTTTCAAAAAGGTCAGCAGTGCAGCTAAAGAAGAATCCCCCACTGCCTGCGCCATGTGGCAGACATGTCATGAGAAGATTTAGGTGAGACATAAAATGCCCACAGCAAGGATGTCTTGGCTTCAGTTAAATGAACTGAACTAAATTTCCATTCTATCTTTCGCTTAATGAGTCTGTAAAATCTTATATATGGGCACTACAGGAGGAAAGTTTTTCTGATGCGGATCTGATCATAAGGATGGCTACACAACCAGCTCGTAGCATGACCAATCTGGCCTACAGACACGGGCGAGCTGTATGACTTCTTTCTTCGGGTCTGATTTGCTGCTTTCTTCCCTAGCTTCTTAAGACATCAATTAAAAACCCTGATTTTTAGCCTTTTTTAACTCTTCTGTTAAATTTTGTTTCTCATTTGGAGTTTACACTCTGTATTATTTTGCACTAGTGTCAGGTGAACAGCACAGTGGCTAGATAATCACACACTTTACAATGTGTCCCCCAATGTCTCCAGCACCCAACTGTCACCAGACACCTTTACTACATCCCTGACTGGATTCCCTCTGCCGCCCTAGGCATCCTTTCTCTCAGTCCCCGTGTGTCTTTCAGTCTGGAGTGGGTGGGTCTCTTGCAGACAGCATGTATATGGGTCTTGTGTTCTGATCCATCCAGCTACCCCATGTCTTCTGACGGGATGTCCTTCAGCAGGTGAATGGATGAACGGCAGTACAGTCAGACAACAGCATATTTTTCAGCACTGAAAGGAAATGAGCTAGTGAGCCATGGAAAAAGCACTGGGAGAACTTACAAGCATACTGCTGAGTGGAAGATGCCAAGGCTACATACATGCTGCGCGGTTGCAACTTGTCACATGCTGGAGACAGCAAGCCACGGAGACGGTAAAAAGGTCAGCGGCTGCCAGGGACTGGGGAAGGGAGAGCTGAATAGGCAGAGCACAACTATTCTGCATGACACTGTGACGACGGACACATGTCATTATACACTTGTCAGCACAGTAAGAACCTACCACACCAAGAGTGGATCCGAATGTAAAGTGTGCGGTGTCACGTGCCCGCAGAGGGCCCACCGGTTGTAACAGAGGTACCACGGTGGTACAGGATGGCAACGGTGGGGGAGCCTGACCATGTGCACAGGCAGGGAGGAAATGGGAACTCTGTACTTCTGCTTAACTTTGCATGAACCTATAACTGTTTCAAAAAACTTAAGTCTACTTAAAAAACACAGCTCTTAACCATCTATGAATATCTCCATCCGGATTAAAAATAGTTGCTCCCCATACGGATCCGAAGGTAAAACCACTGGTTATTTCTAACACTCAGCTTCCCACGTCATCTTAACTGACAGTTTAAAGACCACAACGAGGATCAGAAAACTCACTTTTCAATTTTCCTCTTGTGTTCTTTTTGCCTTTGCTGTTCTTTCACTCGTTCTCTCTCAATGTCCATGAAAAGTCGTCTATATCTCAGGTACTGCTTTTGACGCTAAAGGAGAGAAGGTGTAATTGTTAAGATTCTGCTCTCAGAGGACTTTCCAAGGAAGGAAATTATCTTTGTGTCTTAGACAAGAAAACTCTATGACACAGAAGCCACATGGGACTGAGTCCTTAATTTCCTTCCATTTATGGTGGCCCCGGATAGTATGACACACAGCAAGAGCTTTCTATTTTCAAATACATATAGTTATTCGACGTTACGAACAAGTCAGAGGAAGAGGTACTAACTTAGTCTGCCCTTGTATGGTCCCTTGTCAGCAGCGCACTCAAGGAAACGACTGTACTCGATACGATAAGACGTATGCCATAGTCACTATTCCCACGCCGTAAGGACCACGGGAGCAAGGCCACGGAAAGAATGTGAGACCTCTCTGCTCACAAAACAGTCGCTCTAACTTTTCAGAATTCAAACCCCACCACAGAAGCCCACCCCAAGCCTAGCCTGACGGGGTGGGAGGAGAGGACTGAGGAATTTGTACTTTTAAAGGGAACGAGTGTAATAAAAGCCAGCACCACTAGTATGCGTGTGAATCATGCATACCTCTGGGTTTGTATGTTCTCTTTTAAGGTCACAAGCTATTCAAGTGGCACTCGTACACACGGACATGTTTCTGCCTTCTGAGTAGCTAGTGTCCTCTCAGTAAAAACCGTCAAAAGTCTAACAGCAGCTCTCGATGTTGAGGACACAGCAGAACCACCAGAGGCGCTTGTTAAAACACAGGTGCCCCACGCCTATCTTTTCAGCTCCAAAAAAATGTGTCCAAAAAAAGCTCCACATCTGATTCAGGTACGTGGCCAGGGTTAACAACTAACTTTGGATTAAGAAGAAGAAAAAAAAGGAAGCCATAATTACAACTCTAATTCCTTGAAATGAGTCATTGTGGCAAATACCCCGAACTGGAGAAGTTCACTAGGGTCACGTCTCTGATTTCACATCAAGGTACCCGGAATCCTAGGAGCTTAGAGGAGAAGTTTAACTTCCTATTACGACTCGAGTAATTTCTTTGCCTTTATCTAGGGAATTTGTAGTATTAACTCTTAACTATTAGGACACAACAAATCACTTCCAATTTCACATGTACTATCATAGTAGAAACACTGGTGTCCCAAAGCAATTATCACTACATACCTCCTTCCTGTCTTCTTCCTGATCCACTCCAAGCTGAAGTGCCAGTGGCATCTGGAATTCAGTATTCGATCTTGATTGATGTTTATCATAAACCTGTTAATTAACGAGATGATTCTTAAGTTCATATGAAAATGCAAGGGACCCAGACTAGCTGAGATGACCTTGAAACAGAAGACAAAGCTGGAGGACTCGTGCTTCCCAATTTCGAAACTTAACTAGAAAACTAAAGTAATCAAGAGCACGTGGTACCAGCATAAGGAGAGACAGACAGATCAACAAAACAGAGCCCTGAGCATCGCGGCTCGGTGGGCTGGGCGTTGTCCCACAAAGTGAAAGGTCTGCAGTTCAATCCCTGGTCGGCGCACATGCCTGGGTTGCAGGTTTGGACCCTGGCTGGGGCGCATGTGAGTCCCTCTCTTACTCTCTGTCCCCCCCTCTCTAAAGATCAACAAAACAGAAATGACAGTTCAAAAATAAGCCCTTATATTTTTACACTCAAATGATTTTTGATAAGAGTGCCAAGAGAATTCAATGGGTAGGAATAATCTTTTCAACAAATAGTGTTAGGAAAACCAGATATCCACATGAAAAAGAACGAAGTTGGATCCCTATATAACACCATATACAAAAATTAATTCAAAGTAAATCACAGGACTAAATCTAAGAGACATAAAATTATCATAGGAACACAAAAGAGTAAATCTTCATGACCTTGGACTAGGCAATGACACCAAAGTCAGAAGGCACAAAGGAAAAAGTAGATAAACTGGTCTTCATCAAAATTCACCAAAATTTTTGTGCTACAAAGGAACCCATCAAGAAAGTGAAAAGATAATACACAGAATAAAAAAAAAAAACATTTACAAATCATATAACTAATAAGGAACCTGTATGTAGAATATAATAAAAACCCACATACCTCAATAGTCAAAAGACAAATAACCCAATTACGAATTAGGCAGAGAACCTAACAGACAGTTTTCCAAAGAGGATATAAAAACGGCCCATATGCACATGAAAAGATGCTCAAGATTAAGCATCAGAAATACGTACAAACCAAAACCAGAATGAGATGCTACATCACACCCATGACGACAGCTGTAAGTAAATGGACGGGTAACAACAGGTGCTGGTGAGGACACACAGAGCTAGAGGCCCCCAGATACTGCTGGCGGGAATGAGACATGGTACAGACCCCATGGAAACCAGCGTGGCAGTTCCTCAAAGGCTCAGCATAAAGTGGTACGTGTCCCAGCAATTCCACTCCTACGTATGTGCCCCAGAGAAACGAAAACATGTATCAGCTGAAAAGCTGTACACAGATGCTCACAGCAGTGTTACTCATAAGAGCCAAGAAGAGGAAACAATCCAAATGGCCATCACCTGATAAGTGGATAAATAAAAGGTGCTAACTGCATAAAATGAAATAGTATCCAATGGACAGGAATGGAGTACTACCGCATGCTACTAAAAAGATCAATGAACTTTGAAAACATGATGCTCGGTGAAATAAACCAGTCACAAAAGGCCATATATGGCACGATCCCATTTATATGAAATGCCCAGAAAAGGCAAATCTAGAGGGACAGAAAGTAGATTAGTGGATGCCTAGGGCTGGGGGGAGCGGGGAGGGGAAAAGGGCTGCTAGCAAGTACAGGACTTTCTGGGGTGATGAAAATGTTCTGAAATTGATTAAGGCAATGTTTGCACAACCTTTTGAATATATTAAAAACACAGATTGTACATTTTAAATGAGTAAATTATAGGGTATATAAATTATACTCAGTCCTCCTTATTCATACACTCCTTATTTATTAATTCACCTATCTGCTAAAATTTCTTTGTAATCCCAAGATCAGGACTCACAGTGTTTCTGTGGTCATTTGCAGACCCGCACAGAGCTGTGAGAATCTGTGCTGCCAGATGAGCACGTTATTAGCTGAGGCCGAACAAAGTTTTGTTTCAGCCTCCATACTGTAAACTAGAACGCTTTTCGAGGTATATTTAGTGCCAAGTTTTTTGCTTTTTGTTGGTGAATTTGCTGTTTAAAATGGCCCCTAAGCACAACGCCACAGTGCTATCCAGCAATCCTAAGCCTGAGAAGGCTGTGATGCGTCTTGTGGAGAATATACATGTGTTAGAAAAGCTTTATTCAGGCCTAAGCTGCAGTGCTATTGGCCTCAAGTTCAATGTTAATGAATCAACAATCTACAGGGTGGGGCAAGAGTAAGTTTACAATTGTTTGTATGGAAAATAATATAATAATTAATAAACAATAATACAAGAATGAACTGACTAGCTAGCTTACTCACAACTCATCACACACCCTATGTATAAAATAAGGGGTCTTTAAACAGAAACCCACATAAACAAGGTAACGTCTCATCGATCAGCTCACAGAAATGTGATGAGAGGTGCACAGGAACCTCACCCTGGTCCCCCCTCTGGGAGCGAAGGTCCAGGGTTCATCCTTTGGGGTTGGAGGCCTCTCTACAGGCCACAGCTACTGTGAGCAATGAGACTGACTGTGCACCTCAAGAACGTTATCATTTTCAAAGTTATTTGTTTGTTTGTTTTAGATAAAACTAGAAAATAAGAAATAGCAAAAGGCTAACGATGGTTCTCTCCGGAGTTTTTGTCTCTGCTAGGTTTTTTCTTTGCTTACTTTTGCTACAATAGAAATGAGATTATTTTCTGCTTTCAAAAAAGTGAGAAGATCTGGACTTGCAGCATTGGCAAAGGAGTGAGCCCGCTCCTGGCCTCTGTCGACCTCGCTGATTGTAACTACGAATGTGGCCTGTGGTATCCGCAGAGTGCAGGGCATGGGCAGCCCAAAGAGGAGCAAGCCGGACAGTGGGTCCTTTAACTCTGCGTGTGAACCGCCACAGGCCCCGGCGTCGCCGTGAGCTGTGCGTGCACGGGCTGGACCTGGAGGAGTCCAACGAAGGCTCTGAGAACTGAACTAACTCTGGAGCCGCTGTCCACAGACGGTGAGGGACTACTGAGAGCCTGGACCTAACCAGGCCGATGCTGAGGCCTGCTGCAACAAACCAAAAAAGATGCGCCATTCTGTAGAGGATTTTAGCAGAAACCAGCGTCTCACCATATAGCATTCAAAACTGGACCCAGAAGAAAAAGGTGGCAAGAGAATCCAGAAAACAGGTCCAAAGAGAGACGCCGTTTCCTCTGAGGTGGTAGGAATAGGAAGAATGGCAAAAAGGAAATGGCTGAGGCAGTTACTGCGTAATGGCTTCTATCTTCTTTAGGAAAGCCAGAGAGTACGGGGCAGCAGCAAGAACTTTAAGAGGTGCTTAAGGCTTAGAATTACCAGTGTGGGCTATGGGAAGGGCAGGCAAGAAAAGGGCTAAGCAGTACCAGGGCCCCAGCTGGGACTGTAAACGCTAGTATGAATGTGGTTCAACTCTGCACGATTAAAGTGTTTTCTCCCATAAGGCTCAATTATTTGGGGACCCAAAATGAGAAAGGACTGACCAAAGGCTGAGGATTTTGAGGGCTAGTACAGCAGAGGACAAGAAGAGGCCGTGACTACAAAGCCACACTCACTCTCCTGGGAAAGTCGGAGTTAGGTGTCCCTCCCTCGTGCTCGGTTAATGTGGGTGCCTCCTCTACAGCTAGTTACGTTGCTTCATAACCATCTGCTCACGTCTCGGGCTCTCTTCTTCAGAAACGTGAGTGCTGTGTCCTGTTCGGAGCTCTGCTTTTGACATTCAGTACCTGGACAATGGCTAGCCCCTCACGGTTGCTCAGTGAATGTCTGACTCACTGACGGATTCGGAACATATTTAGGAAGAGACTGGCAGGGACCACACTGTGCTAAGGGCTGCCCACGCACTGGTGGACAGAACAGGTGTGCTGCCTCCCCTCCTGAAGCTTACAGACCAGCGGGAAACGTGTCAATAAGGAAATAACTACAAAACATACAGTGTTTGGTGTACTGAGAAGGCAATAGAATGCAGGGATAAAAAAAGAAGAGGGGAACCTATTTTTGATCAATTGCTCAGGGCAGTCTTTTCTAAGGAGGTGACATTTTAGCTGAAACCTGAAGGATGAGAAAGGATCAGTTTTGTGAAGAAAAAAGAAAAGAATATCCCAGTAAAGAAGAAACAGGCAAAAGACCCGAGGGAGGAAACAGCCTGGCATACTTCGGGGCACATGGATGACGGGGCAGACAGCATGCCCTAGGCCGACCTGACAGACACAAACCAAAGCTCACAAGAGCGGCAGTTTGGTTCTGAACACCTCAGCCCAAAGCCTCCTTTCTGCCTTGATGCCTCCTTTTCTTTCTGCTCTCTTAACAGGGCCGAGAGGAAGTTTCTCTTTATCACTTTCATATACTGTAACAACGCTGGCTGCTGCCCAAGGGCGATTTTTAAAATAACAACATGAAACCGCAGTACAGAAATTACCCAGACAGTGGTAAAATCCTAATGGGAATAAACCAGGCTTCAGTTAAGCCGTGGAAAAATCATAGCAGGCCAAAGTACTTCAGTCTTTTCTTGAACAACTATTGATCTTAACACATGAAAACCTCGGCAATAAACCACGACTAACACGCTCCAGCCCAGACCAGGAACAGTGTACTTCTTGGTGGCCCTGCCTTGTGCTCCGCCAGCCTACTGATGGGGTCTAGTCCTGGTCGTCAGGGAGAAGATCCTCCTGACCCCTCCCCCTCAAAAACTACTCATTTCTTCTCCTCTCACACCATAAACACCATGGCCACCAGAAATCTACCTTTTATAAAGAACATACAAGTAAAAAATGTTTTCCAATAGGCAACAGTGCTCCTGACAACACCCCGTTTCAGTGAGAGCCCTGGAGCAACCTTCCATCAGGCCAGGCTTCACACACGATGAACTTCAACAAGAATCTGCTCTTTGCCAGCCTTACCACTCCCAGCTCAGTCAGAGCCTACCGGCCTGTTTTAATCTAATGCTCATCCTCTGCCGTCTGCTCTACCTGTCTTCTACTGGAAGCCTCTTGCAGGTGCTTGGGTGGAAGATACCGATGGCCGTCCAGAAGCAGATCTCCGCTCCTTTCCGCTGTCCCGCCAGTCGGCTGCTGCCTGGTGTAGAAGCTCTAAAAGATACAGAAGCACCCCCCGCCCCGCTGCATGAGCAGTGGCACCACGGGAGTGAGAATACTGTAGGCTGCCATGGCAGCCCTGCAGCCATCTAAAGAGGCCACAACAGTCCGACACATTATGGCATAAAAGTAGACACCATACATACTTCCCTCCAGTATTACAGACCTTACCAGTGTTCACAAAGCAGTCGTTAAGTTTCTCCATCTATCGAACAAGGAGGATAAATAACAGAATCCATCTCCCAAGGTTACTGTGAGAATTAATTGAGATGATGGACACAAAGTTCTAATACAATTTTAGCCATGGGTAAGTGCGTAAGAATGTAAGCTGTTAATCATAATAATATTAATGTTATTGATAGTATTAACAAGAGACAATGCTACCACCACCACCACCATCATCATCATCATCACTGTCGTCAGTAGCATAGCTCTGGCAAGCTCAGATCAAACTCCAATTTACGTTTTGCTGCTTATTCTTTACTCCACTCTGCTCTGCCTGCTCGCTGACAGAGCCTGGATCCTGGATGTCACGCAAGACATGTCCATGGCCCCCCCCGGAGCTAACCCCCCTCTCCACGGTGGGGCCTCTCGAAGTTCCCGTGCTAGGAGGCAACACAACACTGAACATCGGTTTTCCAAGCAGAAGCATCACGCCAGGGCAGCAACAGGTCAGAATGGAGTGCCACCTCACAGAATGACAGGATATAGCATCTCCCGTCCATTATTACTGACCTTCAAACTAACCCCTGGAGTGGTTACTACATGGCCCTGTCAATCCTGAGCCAAAACATAAGCAGTTCGCTCCCTGCCACTGAGTCCTCACTGAAGCACGCTCCACTGTTCTCTGGGAGAGGCTCGGTCTGGAGCCCTGGGCGAAACACGCCGGCGGTCCTCCGGAACCAGTCCTCTTCCAAACTCATCTCTCAAAACTGAGGTTGCTCGATATATTTGTTTTAAAGGAGTAACAAAATACAAAACTCCCTGCCTAAGCAGAGATGAGGAGTTAGTGACAATAACACAGACCTCAGTGACAGTCCTAGAATAATGACACGAGGGCAATTTAACGGTGGTGTGTGTGTGTGTGTGTGTGTGTAATGTAAAACTTCCAAGCACACGACAAAGTGGGCGTACAAACAGTACAATGAATCCCAAGGTACCCATCACCCAGCTTCAACAATTAGCAACATTTTATTTTTCCATTGATCTCTTCTCCCACTTTTTTCCTGGCATATTTTAAAGCAAATCCCAGATTACCCTGGCCCTTTTTTTTCTGCATGGGGAAAGACTTCTTTCAACAACACATTTGAAAGAAAATAAGGCAACAAGGCAGTATTTTCATCATACTGCCAGCATTGTCCCAAGGTACAGCCAGGTCACAGGCTGGTGTCATTTCCACAAGTACTCCTGCTTGGTGTCCCCCAAAATGCTGTGCAAACTCTAGAGGTGATAACATTCTGGAAGTTTTGAGGCAGCAAGCAGCTCGTTTTGTCCTTCATCGTAACTGTCTGTGAACCGTATGCCCGGTTTGGTGGACCACTTCAGCTGGCCAAGAACAGAATCCCTTCAGTATTTTAAAACAATGTATAAGGTCAAATAAATATGCTAAAGGCCTTGAGTTACAAACAAAAAGCTACTGTTAACCAATCAATATTATATAAAACCCGTCTCTCATTTAACCCAAGTGACAGAGGTATGCCTTCCCTGGAGCCTTTAGAATGAGCTCACTTTGCAATAGCTGCAAAGATTATATGCTTGGCCTACCACTAGAAGCCTTAATCCTCTGTCCTATGCATCTCTGTATATAGCTTGACAAGCTCCAGCCCAAATCTTAAGTCATCTTGTCTCTGTTACTCTTTCGGAAAGCGACAGTCCTCGTGCTGTGTTCTGCTCTACCTGATCTCCAGAGGAGGCCTGCGGGTTGACACAGTGACGCCACTCCAGAGGCAAGTCATCTCTCACTGTCTCTTCTCTCATAAAAGATGACGGCTGCTTGAAAAACGCGTTCTAAAGGAAGAGCAAAAACAGAAAAGAAATGGTCCACCCAGGGCAACATGCTCATCATAACAGGGTGGGCTTCAGCGAGCACACCAGGGAAATGGCACCAGGTGAGGGTATTCTGGTACCCTTTCATCTGAACACGGATACTACAATTTTAGCTCAAATCTATAGACCTTAATTTTTAATCCCAAACTATATACGTGACAAATTCCTCATATTTTAAGTAATTGAGGATCTGCTGCTCTTTCCCACATGATTCGTGTGGGGGCAACTCCGTGGACCTCAGCAAAAGTTGCAACATCATCTTTGTAAATTAAAACAGTCTGATTCTACAATAAGAACGTGAACGTGAGTTACCGGCCTCGTGAACGACAGAACCGATTCGACCAAGAGTTCATTAGACCAGGGACTTTTGCACTTGACTCTACACTTCACGTCACCAGTGGTTAGTCACGTGATGTCCTGTTTCTCTCTCCTATTCTGCGCTACCTGATCTCTGATGAAGGCCTGGTCCTGGCCTTCAGGAGTCAGAGACTGATAACCTGCCAGAGAGAAGTCATCTTTCCCTTTTTCCTTTATCACATCATAACATGGCTCCTTAAAGCATACTTTGTAAAAGAAAAAAAGCAAACTGCAAATTGTTTCATAGGAGTAACATGATAGCAATAACATTCCAGGCTTCACTGAGAACCTTCGGGTAATTTTTTAAACTCAGGATAATGTGAAATTCTATGGAATAAAACAGAAAACCACACTTTTTGTCAGTTCTAACGTCTAGCTGAGAACAATCTTTGCAAGCTCCAAACTAAACCCTGAACAACTCAGTTCCTGCTGGCCTCTCTCCTTCCTCTGTTCTACCTGGCCCCTGACGGAAGCCTGAGCTTGATGTCTGTGGAGAAGATCCCGATGGCCATCCAAAGGAAATACCTCTTTCCCTCTCCTATCAATCAAAATTGATGCTGGCTGCTTTAAACTGCTTCCTTAAAAAAGAACACAAAATGTCAACTGTTCGGCTAAGAAAGGCAGTTTAACAAATAATACTTTAGGCTATAGTGAGAATTCGGAGTTATCGGAGGTCAGAGTTTAACTGGACATCTGATGGAATAAAACGAAACCCTATACTCTAGTTCACATAAGCCCAGCCATATCCCTGAGACATTTACTTCCTGTTGATCCCTTTCTTCTCATGTTGGCCTAACTGACCGCTGGGGGAGGGCTGGCCTTGGAACCTGGGTTAACAGGTGCTGTTGGGCAGTGGTGGGATGCTCTTTTACCTGCCCTTCAGCTGTCAAAGCAGGTGATAGCTGCCAGAAATAGGTTCCCTAGTGAAGATTTTTTTAAAGGAAGTTGTCCAAACAGGGGTAACATGCTGCTGATATTACTTTAAGACTTAATGAGAATTCTAGAGTTTTTAGAAATCAACCAGGAAATTATTTTTCCAACTATGAATCTCCAAATCAGCAGCAATACAGTCCCCGCCAATCCAACTCCAAGCCTGAAGTAGATTATTCCTTCTTGCTGTATCTCCTTTCCACTCTATTTTACCTGGTATCTGGGTAGAAAGTCCCGGTCTTGACATTTGGGCAGAATATTCTGTCCTTTGGACATAACATACTGGTCTCTGGGTAGAAAATGCTGCTCTTGAAATCTGAGTAGAACATGCTGGTCTTTGGGCACAAAATCCTCGTTTGGACATTTTGGTATAAAATCTGGGTCCTGACATTTGGGTTGAAAAGTCTGGACTTTGCACAGAAAATGTTGGTCCTGGCATTTGAGTAGAATATTCTTGTCACTGGGCAGAAAGTTCTGGTCCTGACACGTGGGAAGAATATTCTGGTCTTTGGGTGGAAAAGCCTGATTTGGGGATAGAAAATCCTGGACTCCCAACTGAATGCTTCCATCTTCAAGTTCAACACTCTGGGTGTTCAGCATAACACCCTGAGTTTCTGTCTTAGCAGCCTGGGCTTTGGGCTCCACAGCTCGCCCTTTGGGCTGAACAGCCTGGGAGTGTGGCTCAATATTCTGGGCCTCCAGCTCAGGACTCGGGACTCCTGTCAAGGCACCTTGGGCTTCTGGAAGGTAATCCTGGGTTTCTGGCAGAATATCCTGTGGGCCCTGAAGATGTACCTTCTTTGGCTCTTCCTCTTCCATCACAGCGAATAGTGGATTTTTGAACTGTATTTTCTAAAAGTGAACATAAACATCAAATATAGAATTCCAGGTCGTAGCAACACTCTAGGTTTTCCACAAGACCCCTAAAACAATCTTGAAAGGATACCGTAGTCAAACAATTATTGGAACAAAATGCGAAATTACAGCTCTTGCTCAGCTTAACCTAGATCTACAATCCCAAACCAGTACGACAGTACTGGCATCCCTGGTCCAAAGGGAAATTAGTTTAATATCTATTATATTATCTCCTTTCACTCTGCTTTACCTGAACTCGGCCGAAAGGTTTGTCCTTGTCTTCCAAAAGCAGATCCTGTTGGTCCGACCAAAACAAATTTTCTCTCCCTTTTTTGTCTATTATAATAAATGAAGATTCCTCAGAGTCTGGTTCCTAGAGAACACACAAACAAAACATTTTTTTAATAAAAAACCTTAATAATCCCAAATGTATCTATTTCAGGAAAAAGACAATGTGATTGCAATAAAATCCTGGGCTTCAGCACACTACTAAATATAGTTCTAGTAGGTCAGTATAGTCAAATATCATAAAAGCAGGACATCACAAGAGAAGTGTAAGAAGGTACACTGAAAACCATACAATATTGTTGAAATGAATTAAAGAAGATCTAAATAAATAGAAAAATCCCCATCTTCATGGGTCTCTGAAGACAATATTGTGAAGACAACAATAAATTCTTACATTTACAGTCAACTAATTTTCAACAAGAGTGTAAAGACAATAAATGGAGAAAGGAATAGCTGTTTTAAAAAACTGTGTTGGGACAAGTAGATACCCGTATGTAAAAGAATTAAGCTAGCCCACTTCCCCACACCGTAGATAAAAATGAACTCCAGTGGGTCACAGACCTACATGTAGCAGCTGAATGAGAAAGTTATTAGAAGAGCTTACGGGAAGAAACCCTCATGACTTCAGATAAGGCAGAGGGTTATTAGACTCCACACCAAAAGAACAGCAACAAAAGACACAAGCAGATACACCGGGCCACCCCAGAATGTAAAGATCTGCTCTGCACATGACAGCATCATGAAAGTGAGGTGACAGGCCACAGAATGGGAGAAAATACTTGGAAATTGGGTACCTGATTTGTACCCAGAACATATAAAGAACTCTTCTAATTTGATAATAAAAGACAAATAACCCAATTAAAAAACAGGTATCACACTGACATTTTCTCCACAAGAAATATGTAAATGGGTACTAAGCACATGAAAAGATGCTCAAGATCATGAGTAACTAGGAAAATACAAATCAAAAGTACAGAGTGATACCACTTCACACCCACTAGGAGGGCTATACGCAAAAAGATGGACAATAACGAGAATGGGAGAGGATGTGAGGAAATTGAAGCCCTCACATGAAATAACAATAATAAACACAAAGTTATCAAATGACCCAGAAATTCTACTAACTAGAGAAATGAATATCCACACAAGAACATGTACACAACTGCTCATAGCACAATTATTCACAAAAGCTGAGAAGTGGAAACAATCAGAACGCCCATCAACGAAGTAACGAAAGGACACACCAGCGCGGTAAGGCCACACAGCGGAACACTGCTCAGCAATAAAAGGAAGTGTTGAGGCATGCTGCAACGGGAATGAACTTGAGAAATATTATGCAAGGTAAGAGAAGCCAGTCACGGAGGACCACATGTGATGAATCCATGTACATGAAATATTGCCACAAGCAAATCCACAGAAACAGAAGGTAGATTAGTGGTTGCTTAGGACTGGGGACAGGGACTTGAGTGACCAGAATTCCAGAGCTGAACTGAACGACAGCTAACAGGTACAGGGCTTCTTTTAGGGGTGAAGAGAACGTTCCGATTTAGACTGCGGTGAGTGTTGTACAGCCCTACGAATACATTAAAAACCACTGAACTATATATACACTTTAAATGGGTCAATTGTTAGGTATGTGAATTATAAATCTCCATAAAATTTATAAATAATTTAAAAAAATACTAGTGATAAGTTTAACCCTTAAGCCCACCCTTCGATAGCTGTGCGTAGTTCTAACAAGCCATTTTCCCCTCCACGCTTTACATTTTCCTACCCGACTTTCCACAAATCTACGGTGCTCTGCAGTACTTAAAGAGCGTGATGACTCTCAAAGGGTGGTTCTCCTTGTGTTCCTGTGTTTACCCTGATGGATGCTGACTCCCCACCAAGCGCTTTCTGAAAAAAAATCAATACGAATATAAAGGGCCTAGAGAAAGCAATATGGCAATATGCTCATGAGAACCAGGTGGGTTTTTATGAAAGATCTGGCTTGATCTTAGCAGGTTCTGGTAGTCTAATATAGAATAAAAAACAAATAGTTCGACTTCAAATGCACAAATGTACAAATAAGTCATTCACACATCAAACATGGAGTGAAACAGGCTGTCATTTATAAATGACAACTTGCCCCTACACTAGCCAGTGACAATTTCGGAAGACTTTTGTCTTGGTGACCTGACACAGGGCAAGCCAGTATATCTTCAATTCGTATCTTCCAATCTGGAACAACAGTGACAACCAGACAGGGTGTAAAGTCAGTAACAACAGGTCTGACAAGGCAATGACGCCAGAGCTCAAACAGTTCATGGACTCTCCTACTTTCTGACTGCAGGGTTCCCACTTCAGACATCCGAGGAAGCAGAAAGCTCCAGAGTTGAGGGAAAGACGACATACTTGATATACAGAAAAATTTCACTAGTTGCTTAATCATTCTCAACATAAGAATGCATTTGTTTCTGACATTAGACCCGAAAAGCACACGTGTGCTATTTGGAATCGAGCAGTGGACTGAATTCATCACCATCGTGATCATGATAATAATGTATTAGACTTAAAAGGCACCTTTGACATATAAAGCTGGTTTACATGAGAATGTTATCTCAGACTTAATCCTCTCCCCCTTCTGCTGGGTAATTATTTCGGTCAGCCCCGTGAATAGTTCTCTTTGCGGAAAAACAACTGAATGGCTTGAACAGGTTCCATCCAATATAACATATCGGTCTCTAAAACCTGATTACCCTTTTTTCTGGTTTCTTAGAATGTGTCCAATTGCCTCATTCTAACAGGACCTGGAGTCAATCTATGGCCTAAACTATAGCACAGTGAGTCACTGAGAAGAATCCAAGTACAAACGAAACTCTACTATGAGTCACAGTAAGACCACGCTAGAAAAAAGTAACCCTTCCGAAGCATCTCCGGTGGACATGCCGTATGTGGACATGTACCACATCCACTCGTGTTTTTATATTTAACCATGAATTTCTTAATTCACACTGGAGAAGAAGACATCATAGTTTAGTATTCTACCAACTGCAAATATATAAGTGACAAATGTCTTTGACTGGTGTGTAGAAATACTTAAGGGAAAAACACCAAAACTAAAATATCCATGCGTAATCGAGGAAAATAGAAAAGAATACCAAATAGGAAGTGAAACTAAGAAAGAACTAACTAAGACACAGAGTCGATGATGTCCAAAAAAAAAAAAGAGTAAAAAAGACTAATGGTCCATTTATCGAGATCCTGCCTATTAAAACTTGAAGTTAACCCTAAAAGTAAGTAAACACAGGGAAGGACATGAGTTCAGCGTCTAAATTTGTGAGCCCCGAAACAAGCAGCTTCCACAGCAATGCTATTGTACAAGTGTGGCCTTAGTGTCATTTTCAGTCTGGCTCCACACTTGGGTTCCAATTACTCACTCTGACCTTATCTTTTCAATCAAAACAATGTCTTTTTTAAAAGAAATACTGGTATTTTTTTCCTAACTAGAAAGCAAAATATATACAATACAGAAAATTCCTGAGGAGAACCAGAAGAAAATAAGTCCCCTGTAATAAAACGACCCAGAAACCATCAGTGTTGACCGACCTCTTGGTCTACGCACATGGCGCTCTCTCCCCATCTCTCTATTTTGCTTTATTTTTTTCATACCGCTCATCATCTGAAATGATATTCCATATAGAATAGAACAGACATCCATTTGCTTATTTGGCATGCGCCTCCCCACAGCACAGAAGCTCCTCGAGGGATCTTGGTCCATCTTCCACCACTGCGAACCCTGCCATTGTTCTAACGATGCCTTGGCAACTTCGGATGTCCCTTCAATACTGGCTGAATGAACTTTTTAACTGAGGTTCTACTGGGTACAATTGTGAATCCTACTTTCTTCACTGAACCTTGTATCACCGGCACTTTCCCTTGTCCTCAGATGTTCTTTGAAAGCGTGATATTTTTTAGAACGGCTACACAGAAATACATCACAATGTTTTAACCACTCCCTACTATTGGATATTTAAGGGTATTTCCAATTATTTTATAGATCTAAATAATGGTGAGATGAGATATAAATAAATCTTCATCTGTGTTTTTATCTCTATTTTTAAAAACAATTTATTAAAAATTAATTTACCTCTTGGGTGGGAAAGCTCTTCCTTGGATCATCCGGAAACACTGACGCATTTTTTCTGCTCACAGTTTTAAAGGACGCCAGCTGGTGACGTGCCTGTTTCACGGTTTGACTAAGCTGCCAGGAAAAGGGGGGGGAAAAGCAAACAAAAACTGGATGAAGTCTTAATACCAAATCCACTAAAGTGTTCCAACGCGAAAACAGGCCCCTATTATTAAGAAATGCCAGACCTAAGACAAGAGGATTACTTGCAAAGGAGACGGTGACCTGCCAATAGAGTTTTTACAACGCTAGTTTTGTTTTTCTAAGACACCGATTTCATAACTCGACTGTAAGTGCCATTACTCAAATCGCTTTATAGTCATGCATGTTTTATATTATGTACACAAAATACCAGAACCTGCAAGTTTGAATTAATACACTTGGAAATTACTGAATAGACACATTCCTGACCTTCTACCCATCTTCTCAATAAGGAATTACTCCTTCATTTCTTCCACTGGCCCTTGCTCGCCTAATGGCCTTTTATCACTCCTTGCTAGATTTCTCTACTCCTAGTCCCCCTGAAATTCTTTTCTTCTACTTACATAACCCTCTCCTTCACCACTAAGTTATTGAACTAGGAACACAAACTCAGACACCTCAACAGAGCCTTATTAGTTCTAAGTGCTCGAAGTAACAGCTGAGGATGGGCATTAACAGCAAATTTGTTGGCTTTGGGTTTACTCCTAATCTCCACCCAGCAATTTCAGTAAGCACCTACTTTGACTTCTTTTAAAGAGAAGCACCGCTTCCACAGATATGTACAGAATGTTCCTTTAAGGAAAATACAGAAAGAAGCCAAGTGCCTTTTCTTTTAGGCTGAGCACTATATAGCACGTGGAAGAAAAGCACATCCCTGTATCGCCCAGGAAAACCGGAGCAAAGCAGGGACCAGTTCTAACCCAACCAGTGAGAGTTTAAAGAGACTAATTCTCTGTTGAAGGGAAATCGTGACTATGATTTACAGATATAAATAATTAATGCTTTATGATTTTTACTAACGGTGATCTAGGGATGAAAACCCTCTCACTCCCAGCCCAGTTTCCTTTCAGCATGTCACCTCTGTTTTCTCCTTGCTTCTAGAAGGCCTACACCTCAAGCCAGAGAAATCAGCTTGAAACATCACTCCTTATTCTAAGAGTAAGGCTTCTACATTTGGTTAGTTAGCACGGAGTGGCTAACGAGGTCACAACAGTTACTTTCAATGCAAAAAGAGAGATATGTGCAGTTGAGGTTATGAAGAAATATAAAGCCATGAATATGTCTACTTTTACTCATTGCCAAGTACGACGCATGCTATGGCCCTGCACAATGTAACAGATTTAAATCAGAGTCCACAATTTCCTTTCCCATCAAGGCTAAGCCTCTATTAGAGTCACAGATTGATTTTAGTCCCTTAAACAGGAATCCAATGGCCCAGCAGTTGGAATATACATTATATTCATTCTGTTCTCTGTCATTACCAAAACCCTTCATCAAACCTCAGCCCAAAGGCCCTTTCAGGAACTGCTATGAGAACTGAGCAGTGACTACCCGAAGATATCTGGTCCTAATCCCTGAAACCGTTAACTGTTTCTTTAAAAGGAGAAAGGACCTTTGCAGGTGTAAGTTAAAGCTCTTGAGATGAGGAAATAATATTGGATTATCCAGATGGGCCCTAAATGCCATCACAAATGTCCTCATAAGAGGTAGGGAAGAACTGACATTCGGCACAGGGGAAGGTGACGGAAAGACAAAGGCAGAGACTGGTCTATGGTGGCCACAAGTACAGGAGTGGCAGACACTCAAAGCTGGAGGAGCCAAGAGACAAATCCCCCCCTGCCCCCAGAATCTATGCAAGAAACCCAGCCCTGCTGACACCTTGACTTTGGCTCACTGACACTGACTGTGGACTTCTGGACTTCAGGACTGTGGGAGGACACACTTCTGCCACTTGAAGCCACTAAGTTTGAGGTGATGTGTTACAGCAGCCACGGGAAACTAATACAAGGACGGAAGGCACTGTTAATAAGCATGAAACAAAAACAGAAACTGCAGGGATGTTACCAAATTTTGTAAAATGAATAGGTATATAAGTGCATTTCTCTTTTTGCAAGATAAGGATGATCATTACATAGATTTGTGAGTCTGTGTATGTACACATGCATTCATATGCATAACATATATGCATACTTTTACAAGTTAAAACATACCTATCTGTGTGTGCATGTGTTGTGTGTATGTGACTCCTCAAAACGTAAAACTTGACCCAAATCTTTTCTATACTGAAAGCTTAGACAGTTTTCAAGCCTTGTAGCTTTTGTTAATAAAGACGGGCACTGAATCTTTAACCAAGACTTACACATTCTCCGATGTGAATGAGTTATTTATAATCACATAGAAAGCCTAGTAAATTATCAATAAGCAAAGGGATTTCTGACTGATAAAATAAAAGTGTTCTATACAACTAAATTTTGAGGCTTAAATCTCCAAATCTAAAGCAAACAATGATCACATAGTAAAACGAAATTTAAAACTTCAAATATGTAGTATACAATTAAACAAATGTATAGATTATATATCTATGGCATTGTTCCCCATTCATGGTTCCTATTTTCTTCGGTTCTTTTTAACGCAATTTTTTGAGACGATTAGGGATGAGGCGGAAGGAACTCATACGTAACTGTATAAATGAAACAGTGTAGTTAGCACTGTGCAGGCCACGGGAAAAGAGTACAACTGACTCTCATGTTTATAGAGTTCCACTTACTCTGTTGCCATGAAGGCCTAATACCAATTTTAAATGTATGTTAATGCCATACAAATCTCCCCAAAGTTACAATCAAGATACAATGCAGTTTATTTGCAAATGATAGCAGACTGATTTTTAAATGTGTTTAACTTTTCAATGGCCACAAAAATAGTATACAATTAAAACTTCAACTCACATGACTCCCTAATTAGGCCCATGAACCCCAAAGCAATGCATCAATTGCATCAGCTGTCTTTTATCATTAAGTAGGCACACCAAGCTACAGGCTGGCTTAGCAACCTAGACCTAATACAAAAAGGCAGGCTGGGCCAAAAAAGATTCCTTATCTTACTTAATGAACTAGGAAGTAGTCGGAGACAGGAACTGAACCCAAAAGGTGCTAAGCTGGAAAAACAAGGCTAAAGAAGTCTCAAGCATGCCAAAGTGTCAGAGCTCTGATGATAAGAATACCAGGTAAGAGTAAAAAATCAGCAGATAAGAGAGAAGCACACATGGAGGTTAAAGGCGACCAACTCTCCCAGTTTTTGGGAGCCGTGCCAGGCTTAGCACTGAAAGTTTCAGGTCCTGGGAGACCCCTCAATCTCAGGCAAATGGGGAAGGTTGGTCACCCTCAGAGAACAAGTGAATCAATCAAGTTAATGATCAAATACTAGTGTGAAGGTCAAAGATCCCCTGCTGTTGGGAGCTTTGGAGCTACTGCAGATCCAGAAAAGCCCTTGGGCTGCAGGCTCCTAAAGGAGGTTAGGATTTGTGTCGGTTTGTGATTCTGCCTTTATTTCCCCATGCATATTCTTAAAGTGAATGTACCCCTTGCTTGGGTTAGCCTGAATTCTTGCAGGAAAAAATGCCTCATTGAGACACTTTTTATTCAACGATAGGTTACAGAAAACTTAGCAGGTTATCCCACATCTCTTAAACCCTTACTTAACTACCAAAATTAATTGCTATTTCCCAGTTTGAAAGAGCTGGAAAACCTGCATTATAAAAAGAAAATAAAAATAAAAAACAAAGCTAGAAAAGAAACAGTGGCAAACTTAATAGTCTATAGATAAATAGAAAGTTAGTAAATGGTAAGAATGATCAGCTGTTCAATTCCTCACCAAAGCGACGTTACCAAGGGACACCGCCGAAACCCAGCCCCTAGAGACAAGCATCAGCTCTAACGAAGAGCAGGGGCTGAGCTAGTTCCGTGTGAGGGCTTGAAGTTTCTCCCAATTCTAGGACTGCAGACCCTAACTTCAGGTGCCCAATCTTACCTCACCTGAAAACAGGCAGGCAGTGGGAATGTGGCAATCCAAAAGGAGAAAAACGATAGGTGTAATCATCTCCTTGGCAAGATTCTATGTTCCTATCACTCCAAGACACTAACGCTCAGAAAGCGAGTTGCATTCACCATTTATTCCACGAGTTCAACAGACAAACCGAGGGCATCAGAGCTGCAGGTCTCATTGTCGAGCTCTCGGCGCCATCTAGTGGATGAAAGCCGCAACAGAAACGGTAACACTAACAAGTATTGTCAAACTGTGTGGGCCAGTTGATAGGCTTGAAGTAGTTTAAGTCACTGAACATTCTTCAGTAGCGCATCTTCTTTTAAGAAAAAACAGTATAAAAACCTTTTTAAATTTTGTAACCTTTAAGGCTTCTCATAACCTGATTTCCTCCTACCTACCTAACCTCATTTTCTGTGTTTTCCCCTATAAACTATCATTAGAAAGGTTCTCTCTATCACTTGTTCCCAAATACGCCAAGCCCATTACATATTCTAGACTTTTAACTGCCTCTCCTGTCTCAAAATTCTCTTGAATTTACCAGTTCAATTCAGCTTAACAATTCAAAATACACAGCTCAATCCATCTCTTCCAGGAATTCTTCCCTAACTAGTCCTTTGGAATTTAAATATTTTCTCTCACAATTTTATCACCCAAAACAGCAAATGTCTCTATCTAATATCTCATAAATTGGAGGCCTATTAGCTTTGCAGCTCTGCTTGTGAATACAGAACCCACAAAGGGCCCTATTTCACATCTCATTAGTATCTCTACAATGTTTACCAAGCCGTACATCTGGTGGACCGACCTATTTATGTATTGTACAGGCGAAGTCAAGTCCCCAGCACGGTGGAATGTACAGCTACCAGGGCAATACAAGCAAGGACTGTGTCTGCCCTGCTCGGTGTTCTGTCCCTTTTACTCCGTGCAGTGCCTGGCTCAATAACTCTGTGCTCCACAAACTGTTCATAACCTTGTATAAGAAAACAAAAATGATTATAGAAAGGATGGCTACAAACCAAACAGACAAGAAAAAGCTGTAGTTTGGGACAAAGAAAAAACTTTTTTTTTTTAAGTAATTCAACGTACCGTGCTTCTAAGGCTTCCCCTGTTTACGGGAACAGCACCGCGGCACGGGCCTCGTGCAGACGACTCACTCACACACCAGCACCTGGCACTCACACAACTTTTATTTCCACATCATCGCCTTTCCCACACTCACTCTCCTTTCACTCTCACTAGGAATACAATTCTTCTGTGATAAGAGGAAGAATGATCCCCGTGACAAACCTGAAAAATCTACCCACTGGACTAAAGCTCAGGCGCAGGAAGAGGGGAGTTGATTGGATGGTGTCAAATGATTCAAGTGGATGTGTCTACCTGTGGTTAATTTTTAAATATCGGGTATATTAAATGAATCACTAAATAAAAGTCAAGGTTAAAAAAACTCTGAATGTGTTAACTGACGGTTTCCTATATTGTTACTTGACTTTTGGATCTATTTATCGTGATAATCCAAGGACAGAAGAAAAAACATAAAGAAAATGGCCCACACATGTATTAACCCTTTTGCAGCAGTGGTTAGGAATCACTTCTGTCCCTACACTACGAACTTACCCAAACACAATTCAAATAAAATTGGGAAAAGGCATGTCCTTTGACCCAAAGCTCTTTCTAATAAGGTTTGAAATGTAATACTTTAGCACCTTACATTAGATGATTCCAAAGGACCTTACCAAAAAATAAATTACACATTTTAAAAAATATTTATAAAAAATACACATCATCCCACCAATTCTCCACGTTACAAAGATAAAAGGAGATGATAAGAAGTAAACTTGACTAATCTCTACTTCATATCCTAGATATGCCACACATCTAAAAAAATCACAGACGTGAAATACAATATGTACTTACAGCCTGGGCTTGTTGGAATAATTGACTCTGGTTCTCTCTGTCTTCTCGTCCATCCTCAAGCATCTGGGAAGGAGGTAACCTAGCACTTCCAACAGCAGCATTCAAATTGTTCGGAAACACGCTTGTTCTTTTAGGAGTCCAGTATGCTGGATCTGAAGAATGCATGGCTACAGAGCCTTCTTTTTCTGCCTACACACAAAAGAAAAGATGAAAAAAAAGTGACATGATTCTGGTAAGACTCTACTCCAATCCAGCGCAGTCAAATAATGCCTAGAAGCAGCCCAAAATATTTGAAATTGGTGTCAGGGGGAGGCAGCAGAAAGCTTTAACGTAACATTTACCAGGCACTTACCACGTGCTATAACTTTATCCCATCTAATTCCCACAACAGTCTCATAAGACAAGAATATCTCCACTTTATAGGTGAAGAAACTACAGTCCATTGCTAGTAAAATAGCATAAGCCAGGTCAGCATCACGAAGAAGCGAGAAGACACCTTTGCACCTCCCCTTAAATTTTCAGCGTGTCAGACATCTATAATCCAATAAAGGTTCCTCTGCTCAACACACAAACACAGCTGAGCATCCACACATCGGCACGTCTGAAGATGGGCACATGGAACACACAGGGGAGGCAGGATGGGAGGAAGGACAAGGACGGTGTCTACAGATGTAGCTGGACAGCCCCTGTGGCCCCAGCTAACGGGGCAGTGGTGGAGTCCGAGTGCAGTTCCCACACCGAGGCCAGGTGGGGATTCAGAGGGGCAGAAGCAGCCTCAGTGCCCAAGAATCTGGCTCCCTACGCCCACGCCCACCCACTATTGCTTGGAACCCAGCAGCCACAGCAGAGACTTGTCTAAGAGCACAGGGGTGCTGGCAGCCACTAGGAAAGGGGCAGCATTGTATGTATGCAAACTCAGCACCTCCCTACCCACAAGATGGTGCCCCGAGACCAAGGCAACCTGGACACAGCAGGGACACTCGCCGCCCTGGTCACTCAGGAGTCCATTTCCACAACAGCAATACTACCCCCAGGCACAAGCAGCACAGGTAAAAAAAAGTTGTACAGGAGCTACAAAGCGATCTGCAGGTGGCAGCTACTTGTACTGGGCTTGGAGGTGCCCAGGTGAGGTCAAGCTGTGAACCAAGGCCAGCTGCCGCTAGTGCCGGGCCTGGGGCCACTTGGCAAGAGGTAAGGCGCTTGCTGAGGCCAGATGCTGCTTGTTTGAGAGAATTTAAGGAAATCTGAAGCATGAGCCAAGACAAGTCATCCCTACGGAAAAGCTACTGGAAACAGCCTGGGGGGAGGAGGTGCAGGGCCTCAGAGATGGTTTTGTGAATTTGGCTCCAAACGAAAACAAAAGCAGAAGTAGACAACTGGGACCACATCAAACTAACCCACTTCTGCAGAGCAAAAGAAACCATCAGCAAAACAAAAGGGCAACCAACCAAACGGGAGAAGATATTCACAAATGACAGGCCCGATAAGGGGTTAATAACTAAAATATATAAAGAACTCCTACAACTCAACAACAACAAAACCCCCCAAGATTGGCTTAAAATACGTGCAGGGATCTGAACAGACATTTTTCCAAGGGAGACACAGAGAGACGGCCAACAGACATGAAAAGATGTTTAACATCACTAGTTGTTAGAGAAGGCAGTTCAAAACCACGATGAGACACAGACTCACACCTGTTGGAATGGCTACTACCAGACAAGAAATAACAAGTGCTGGAGAGGATGTGGACAAAGGGGACCCTTGTACAGTCTTGGTGGGAACATACACTGGTGCAGCCACTGTGGAAAAAAGTATAGGGATTTCCTTACAAATTAAGAACAGAACTACCATATGACCCAGCAATTCCTCTTCTGGGTATTTGCCTGAAAAATATAAAGACATTAATTCATAAAGATATATGCATCTCTGTTTACTGCGGTATTATTTACAGTAGCCAAGACATGGAAACAACCTAAGTGTCCATCAACGGATGAATGGATAAAGAAAATGTGAGATATATACAATTAAATACTACTACTTAGGCATATATAAAAATACGTATACATATATATACATACACACACATACATAAATTACCATTATGGCAACATGGATGCATCTCGAAGGTATTGTGCTAAGTGAAATAAGTCAGACAAAAAGGACAGAAAGTATATTTCACTCATATGTGAAATATCAACCAAAAAAAAATCACACACTAACAGAACAAACAAAAACAAACTCACAGATAACAGACACGGAATGGCTGTTACCAGAGGGGACGGGCAAAATGAGTAGAGAGGGCCCAGTATACGGTAATGAAGGGAAACTGGACTCGGGGTGATGAGCATGCAACAGACTACACAGATAATGAATTATGCTGCACACCTGAAATTTATACTATTAACCAATGCTTCCTCAATAAATTTAATCTTAAAAAATAGCATAAGCCAGAATTCAAACCCAAATCTGAATCCAAAACTCTGACAGTTTTTAACTAGCGAGAGCAGAGAATGAGTGAGAACAATGCCGGAATCAAACACGGTTTCTCTCCGCACACACACATCTCTGCCCTCCCCAGCGAATCAGATCATACAAAGCACGGACCCAAAGGCACGTGACTGCTCATCTCATAACATGCACACCTGCCATTCACTCTGGGCTCGCTCTGAACTTACTGCTTTGTAAGACTTCTGAAGCTGCTGCTTTTTTCTCAGCCTGATCTGTTGATTTACTCGGTATTTGACTTGTCTCTGAAAATGCTTCAAAGCTTCTTGTTTTTGTCTTCGCTGTTCCTTTAGTTCTTTCTCAATCATATATGCTGACATCTTCAAAGATGAAAGATGGAAAACAAAATAAAATGTCAACCCTTTTTCCCATTAGGGCTCTGTTATCAATACAAAGCAATCGGGAAACAATCCTAAAAACAATAACTCAGTTCTCTAATCCAAAATCCCCAGCTGAGCAAGGAAATCACAGGAGTTCAGAGATGACAGTCTAGACATCGCTAGTGAGTACTGAGAACTTGAAAGCAAATCACAAACTCAAAACTGGAATTTGTGAGTACTCAAGTCAAATCTTCATTTTTCATTGAACTGAAAACAAACAGTATCTTCATTAACTTTTAACGAACCAATTCAAATCTATCTTATGCTATACATTTTCTAAAGAGGGTAAAACAGTCCACATACCCCAGATTGCTCACCACTCACCAAACATGTCTTATTCTAAAATGCCTGCATACTCAGAATTATGCCTCATTTTTAACCCAGCATGCTCTCCCTGTAATCTCTATCTGGGAAAGGCCTACTCGGTCTTCAAGACCACCTCATACCCACCTCCCAGCACCTTCCACAGTCCCTTCCTCTGCTAAGGCAGGGGTGTCAAACTCATGTTCACCGGGGGCCACATCAGCCTCACAGTTGCCTCCAAAGGGCCGAAATAATTTTAGGACTGTATACATGTAACTACTCCTTAACCGTTAAGGAGGTGAAATTACATTCGGTCCTTTGAAGGCAGCCGCGAGGCTGGTGTGGCCCCCGGGGAGCGTGAGTTTGACACCCCTGCTCTGAGGTCTCTCATGCTACGGGACCGCGGATGAATGTTAACTGGATACAGTTTCCTTGATTCCACTGGTAGACCATGATCTCTTCCAGGGCAGGAAATAGATTTAATTCTCCTTCATTTCCTCCATAGTATCTCACAGAGGCTTGAGAATAACGGTGCTCAGTATTTAAGTCATGCTCAATTCCAAAACATACTCTAAGCAATTTAGAACATTTTATCCCATTTGAGTCCCTGATCAGTATTCACAAAGTCTTAGCTTTCTTCTTTAAATACCAGTCTTAGTACTTAATCCTATAGTACCCAAACTCTTAAAATCCTTTCTGAAAATAGGCAGAGCAACAATAAATAAATGAATACGTGCATATATACATACACACATAAACAAAATTAATGAATATACAACACTGCATTACTGTTTTAACATTTCCTGGAAACCTGTTTCTTCTCTGATGTCAAGGACCCCTAAGTAAACGCACCTCAGACTTTTCCCCTTCATACTCAGCACCCTGCCTGTACATTCAGAAGACCTTCACACATTTTCCGCACTCCACAAACATTTACCGAACGCCCCTATTGATCAGACACCAAGACAAAGGTGGAAACGTCATGATGAATAAGATTCCTCCCCTGTGACCCAGGAGCTCGCAATCCCTCAGGCAGATATGGAGACAGCTTGCTACGAATGCAGTGCGGTGAGTGCCACAAGAAAATTCGAACAAATAACTCAGAGGAACAGTTTGGGGACAGACGATAAAAGTCACAGAATTGTCCTGGTGTTAATTAGTGCGCATGAGCAAGTGGGCATTATCATGGAAACAGGCACACATGTAAACTTTGCGAGTCTCCCTTCATTCGAAAGGCTCCTTCCTCCTGACTGTCTGAACTTACAGCATATCCAGTCTTTAAGGACCGACACAGAGTGTACTTCCCCATTCATTCATTCATTCACCCCTGCATTCCGCCAGCACTCCCTGAAGACCTACTAAAGCCAGGGCAGCAGTGAACAGAGCATAAAGCTCTCTGTCCTCGCAGAGCCTACAGTTGAGCTTTCTCAAAACCCCAGTCATAAGTAATCTCGCCCTGGCTGGTGTGGCTCAGAGGACTGAGTGCCAGCCTGTGACCCAGAGGGTCTCTGGTTCAATTCCCAGTCATGGCACATGCCTGGGTGGCAGGCCGAGTCCCCGGTAGGGGGCGCTTGAGAGGCAACCACACGTTGATGTTTCTCTCCCTCTCTTTCTCCCCCCCTTCCCCTTTCTCTAAAAATAAATAAATAAAATATTTAAAAAAAAAAAGAAGTAATCTCTTCCTCCTCTATTGCACGGCTGCTTGTTGCCTGCATCTCCACTACCAAACCCAGCAAAAACGTTAAGTAATCAATGCATGTTACATGAAATGGGGCCGACTGTCACCCTGACACGCTGGAGAAACGTCTGGAAGATACAGTGCCAACTACGTGCGCATAACAAGCGATCAAGAGTGTGTGAAGCAAACTGAAACACATAGCATACATGTAAGTTTTGGGCAACACATACGTGTTTGTTCTGTAATCCCAGTGCAAGAATGTATCTGTTTATGGCACACCCCAGAGGCTGATCAGAAAGAGGGGGCGCGAACGCCACCATTTCGGCTCACACGGACACTCACATAGGCTGGGGTCTCCGAACTCTGTGGGGAGGCAGGTTCCACCCACGCACCCACTGGTACTACGGCCTGGTTCCTCTCGGCCAGCACTGCCAGCACATCCTTGCTCTTCAGGGGGTTTAAAGCCAAGGGCAACTTGGCGCTATTTCGAGGCTTCTTGAGGGAGGCCATGCTTCCTGGCATCTGTGACTCCTGCTTAGGAGAAAGGAAAAGCATAAAACCGTCAAACGACCGCGTTACAGCTCCACTTCCTAACACGTGAGCCACAGTGCCCGGAAACGGAGAGAAGCCTCGGAGAAGGCAGGGGCCTGACAGCGAGCGGAAGAACGAAGATTCTGGAAGAAGGAATGGAAAAAGAAGAGGGAATAAGGGGAGGCGGGGGGCTTAAAGATAGCCTTCTGGAAGGAAGGAAGGAATGGGGGGCAGAGGGAGAGACCGGCAGGTGTGATCGACAGAACGACGGCTGTACCCAGCAGTGGCACGGCCAGGTGAGACCGGGAGGACTGACCCTAGCAGCCGGAGAGAAAGGCGGCTGGGAGGAGACGGGGGTGAGAACCTGGGTGTGAGGCAGAGTCCAAATAATCCGCATCCGCTTATGGGGGAGACGCTGAACGAGGAAGGGGCCTCGGGACAGATAAAAGCCTATTTCTGAGGCCTCGGGTGTCCCACACCTGTTGAGATAGCACCCGCGACTCGCCAGATTCAAGCTACTCTTGACACCAAAGCAACCGCCTCCCATAAACCGCCACTTTCGGCTCGGCCGCCCCGCCCCTCAGTCTTCCTGAATCCGCCCCTTCCGGATTACCGTCGCCTCCCTGGGGCTGGTGGGGCGTCGGGGCGGGGCTGGCGGGGCGTGGGGGCGGGGCTGGCGGGGCGTGGGGGCGGGGTTCG
Source organism: Macrotus californicus (assembly GCA_007922815.1). Classification (NCBI taxonomy): domain Eukaryota; kingdom Metazoa; phylum Chordata; class Mammalia; order Chiroptera; family Phyllostomidae; genus Macrotus; species Macrotus californicus. The sequence goes on from VMDR010000012.1 coordinate 516,475, forward strand.
GGCTCCAAGATCCGTCACTTCCGCCGGGGGGGCGGGACTTGTGAGGGCTTGAGGCATGGGGTGGAAGTGAGTGGATTCGCGGGAAAGCGTTCCAGGCCATTCGCGGCGATTTGCAGGGCCAGCTGATGGGCCGCCATAGTTTCAACGCTGAGACCGTCCCAGATCCTCCCGGAACAGGGATTCGCCGGGCTGGAGAGCTGACTGGCCGGGCGGCAGGTGTCCCAATTGAGGGGAGCACGGGAAAAGGAAGAAAGAATGCGGGCTAACAGGGCTTCCTGGAGGCAATAAGTGATAGTGATCCTTTGCACGCCTCTTTACGTTTACATGTTCATATATTTGAACATCGCAGCCTCGTGAGTGGTCTCCCTGCCTGCTGCTCCGAGCTCTGTTATAATCCTCGCACTTCATCTTCCCTGGGAAATACCCACTCATTCGTTCCTCTAACATAAGAGTTTGAGAGCTTTTTATATAACAGTACTGTTCTGGGCACTGGGAATATAAATAGTAACAAAACAGACACATATCCCTTGCTCATGGAATTTACAATGTAATGAGTAGTAACCAAATAAACACATGAATAAGTAAATACATGTGTCTGATCGGATGAGTATTGAAAAACAGAAAAAAAGGGCAGCGTGTTAGTGGAAGGAGACATGAAATTTTAGATGAGATGACCAGAGAATGCCTCACTGAGGCTCTTCTAGAGCCAAAACTCCAAAGCAGTCTCAAGATAGCCGAACGCGCTACTTCTAGGAAGAGTTTTATAAAAGAATGTGTCAGGAAGAGGGAACAGCGAGTGCAGTCACTCTGAAGTGAGTGAGCCCCTGCCTGACAAGAAGGCTGGTGTGACTGGAGCAGAGTGAGAGGGAGAGTGTTGAGACAGGAGGTCAAAAGCCAAGGGGCGGGCAATCAGGTGGACTGGCATCGTCAGCCACTGAGAGGCGTTGAGATGAAGAGCCACTGCCTGTGAGTCCGGCAACCATAGCTCCCATCACCCAGGGTCAGAAGGCTTGAGAAATGAAGCTGACACCAGGAGCTGAACAAGGGAGATGAGTGAAGGCTTTTAACAATCTAATTTCCTATTATTCCAATTCCTGCCGATATTTTGTTACATAACGGAAGAAACTCTTCCTCTTTTGCTTCAAATTGTTCAGGTTAAACTTCTGTCACTTACATCCAAAAAGTCTTGACAAAAATTCATTCCTTAGCTTGTTGGGCAGCAAACCGGATGCAGACTCCTGGAGGGCTGCCTCTGGCAAGGATCTGTGAACTACACCCAGCTGGACCCTGTAAGTACCATCAGGAGTGAAAGTGTTGACTCGTCTTCAAGGCTTTCTCCCCTAGCAACTTAGTTGAGGTCTTTTAAGAAAGCTATTTTCTCTCTCTGTTGAATCCTGTGTATGACAATCTATCTTCTTAGTGTTGTCCCTGGACTCACCCCTGAGAACCCAGTTTTTCTCTTGCTAATTAAGCTTTGGTTTTTATGGTCCTTTTGCCTGCCTTGTCCTCCACTTCACATCTTGCCTCAGAGCCTTCCCTTTTATACTGACTTTTACTTCTGACTGAAGGCAACTTCTTTCAGGAGTGTAGAAGCTAGACAAAGAAGCACAGGCTGGGTCTGAACTATGTGGACTTACAAACTGTGTGACTTTGAGCAGGTTACTTAACCTCTCTGAGCTCCAATTTCTCCTTAAAAAAATCCTACACACAGAGTTGTTAAAAGAATAGATAAAATAATATTTGAAAAGACAATTTGTAAAGGGTGATGCAAATGTTTTACCAATTATACTTACAGATTTAGATGCTGCTTTCCCAACTATATTTAAGCACAGAGAAAGGGATTGTGTCTTCTGTTACTTTAGAATAAGCCACCTTTCCCCTTTCCCACATCCCACTCCTCTTACTGTTAGTGTAGGTAGCTAGTTAGTATTAACAAAGGAAGGAGCAAATGGAATCAGACACTAAGCCTAATAAACTAGGGAGCTGAATCAGACAATAGGCCTGATTCACTGGGAAGTCACTGCATTTAAAGGCTCCCCTAGGGACCACTGCATCCTGCACCAGAGGGACTTAATTTCATCCATCCCAGTAGCTGGATTACTGTAGAGAGGAGCAGGGGAAATTCTTCTGCTGGGATCGGGCCCAGTAGAAGCCAAGACAGTGCAAGGGGAGATCCTTTTACTATGAGGCATGTATGTGCGTTAGGAACCAAGATGGCAACCATAATGGGGAGATCTCCAGCCTGGGAAAGATCAAATTAAATAAGAGGCACAGAACCCTGGAAGATCTAGGAAATGGATTAGTTAGGGAGAGGACCCAGCACAAGCCCTCAAAGGATTGGGAAATAGATTGATCACTTTGAAACCCTGAGTTAACATAATCATGTCTTAATAAAGACCTCTCTCTCAGTAACACATGTTCATTCATGTGCTCGCCCATTTGTTTGCGTGTTCTCTCTCTGTAGAAGCCCCACAAACCTAGCAGTCGTGCAAGCCCAAGTGCAGGTTCCAAACACACCTCCAAGTGCGAACCTGGGTACAGCAATGCAGCACTGGCTGGGGTGCAGCCAGAAACAGAGACTAAGCTAGCTGGATTCGGACAGAGGCTGAACTGGACCAAGCTTTGGCAGGGACTGAACCAATGACACAGAATTTCTGGACCCTGGCCCTTCTTCTGGGCTTGTTGAAGACAAGGCTGGACTTCTTCCATAGTGAGACAGATGAAGATGAGACATGGGGAAACTTGGGGGCAGTCTTTTATTTCAACCCCAGTAGATCTTACCACCACATCTCATCCTCCCAGGCACAGGTCCAGGGAATGCATTTCTTGCAACTCCGCGTAAGGACCGCATTTCCACCAGCAACATGACTAATCTCTGGAACATGGAGTGCTCTTCACACAGCAGGCTAGCTAATTTCCATTCCTGCCCCTCCCTTTGGGCAGAAGGCAAGAGAGGGAAGGTGGAAGTAAACCCTTCCAGGACATGGCTGGTGGGAGTACTCCATCTGAGGACCCAGGAGAAGGGAAACAATGAAGCCTTTCATGAGTTAGGGATGATGTGTGGCTTCTCCATGATCTTTCAACCTGTTTTTATTTGATTACTGAAGCTTTAGAAGAACAGAACTCCAGAGATGTTCTCTAGAATGTCCTGGCTTCATCTTAAATAGGTCAGCAAACTGGATTTTTCCAACACTTTAAAGCCAATTAATGTCTCTTCTTTGTTCCTCTGGAGAGCTGCTGAATAGGGCACGTTCAGCAACCATGGACACAAGCCTGAGTTCCGCTCAGTTTCTGAGGGGGCAGGAATTCTATTCAGAAATCAAATATTTACTCTCAGCATAAAAGGCCTTGGTGTTTTCCAGTTTTCCAGTAGGGAAATGGAAGCACCTCCTCTCTGCCTTGCAGAAATGTACCCAGGACGGCATACCACGCTGATCACATATTTCTCCCAAAAAACCTTTGGAGACACCCTATCTCTGCAGAATGCCCTTCCTCCGAGAGACTCGCACATTTACAGACATCTGCAGTCAGCCAAACCAGTGTTCAGGATGAGGCTATCAGGGAAGGCAGGAGGAGCCTCTGACTCAACCTCCGCTTTCTATGTGATGTTTCTCAGCAGCAAGCAAGAGTAGGGCTACCTAGGAGAACTTTAAAAAAGCAAAAGGAAAGAAAAAAAGGCTCTCAGGGAGGGCCATTCCTCACTGTCCAAGCCCACAAAAACTTGTTTTGTTCCAAAGAGAGCTAGCTAATCTGTCCCTTGTTTGGTGGCTGCCGGAGCAGCAAGGCCCTGCCCCCTCTCAGCACAAAGCCTCACACACTCCTTGTTTCCCAGGCAATGCCACAGCTCGGCAAACTCTCGCTGACATTAGCCTCCTGGGACCTTCCTGTCTCTCCATCCTGGCAAACCAAGCTTATGGTGGGGACGACTCTGGCACCACTCACATATAGGTTTATGGAACAAAGAATCAAAAAGAATTTCAGCAGTAGTAGGGGACACCTTCCATCATGGAGCTTAGAGAGTAGATGCTGGGGGTGAAAGGTTAAGCCAGGCCTGAGACTCACACTCAGGAGGGCAGCTTCCCACTGAGAGTCAGGGAGGCAGTTGGAAGCCTAAGCTCTGGTGGTGATCAACTGGATTTCTAATCCAAGTTCTGCCACTTAGTGCCTATACGATGTTTGCAGGTGGCTAAATTCCTGAAATTTTAGGTTTTCCTCTTTGTAAAACGGGGTTATAATCTCTACCTACAAGGAGTATTGGGAGAATTAAATAAACACATAGATACCAAGTGCCTGACAAAGTGAGGAGAGGCTTACACAGACACACCCGCATACATATGCACACGTGCACATGCACACACACACTGAGAGAAGTTAGAGGAGGGAAAGTTGGACAAGATGCCTCCGTGCCAGAGTCAGCCAGCAATCTGAGGAATTAGTCTCACCTCACCCCTCAGGAGCATCCCTCAGCCTACATCTGAGAGCAGATGGTGACGAAATATCCCGACTCGCTAGCCTCTGAGCTGGGATAACTCTGAAGTACATTCTTCACTATCTCTCTCAGTTCCCTAAAAGGATGAAGTTGTAGCTGCCCCGATAGAAATTTGATTGATACACAGCCTTTATTGGCTTCCTTCCCTTCCGTGTCTCATTTTCCCAATACACTACCTGGTTTTACTGGGCTCACCTCGGAATAAACTAATTAACTTCTTGCCTCAGGGTCTGTCTCTGGGATCCAAACGAAGATAACCACTATCGCTCCAAATTCCGAAGTCCTAGGTTCTCAGGACCATCTCGGACTCCTAATTCTTGCTTTCACAAGATATAATCTCTCTCTCTCACCTGTACTAGTTTCCTATGCTCCATAACAGAATGCCACAAGTTTATCAGCTTGAAAGCGCATGCATTTAGTATCTTACAGTTTCTGTGGGTCAGGAGTGCAGGCACAGCTTGGTGGGTGGGTCTTCTGCTCAGGTGTCACCAGAGTTCAGTTAAGGTGTCGGCCGGTGGGTGTTCCTTTCCGGAGCTCGGATTCTCTTCCAGACTCAAGTGGTTGTTAGGAGAATTCAGTTCCTTGTGATTACGGACTGAGGTCCCTATTAACATGGCAGTAGCTTTTCTGTCTCTCTCACTGGGCTGCCAAGTCTGATATAACCCGATCAACGGAGTGGCTACCCTATCCTTAGGTATGTTCCATCTACTAGAAGCACACACACACGCTGCATTCCTGTATGATAAACTTTTCTGCAAGTTTTACAGAAAACGGAAGCAGAAGGTTGTACAGTGGAGCAATGCAGGCTGTTCTTCACTTTGCTTCAGCTCCCCTCCGTGTTGCTCTCCCGTCTCCTCTCCCCTCCTTCATCTCTCTCCTCTGGTCTTTCCCCACCCCCAGATTCCTGTTTCTTTCTAACACACAGTGGTTTGTCTTTTTGTCCCTTCACTGTCTGTGCTTTAAGGCCTTGCTTTCTGCTCCATGTGACATATTTAAATATTTTCCTTGCTAAAGACAATGCCCCCTGGAAGAGACATCTGGGTGTCCTTTGTCAGGAGATTTCTTCATACTGCTGTGAAAAATTATTTACAGTTTAGTGGAGGAAACAGGTAGGACTCAACAACAGGAAGTGAAAAAAGAAATGGAGGGGACAGGCTATATATAAAAGTCACCACTGATGTCATGGCATTAGTAAGGCCAGAACCTCTCTCAGAGTAATGTCAGTTCCAGAACATTCTTCCTGGAGCCTGGAAACAAAGGAACAGGCCGAATGGGTGGGGACATCCTGAAATCTAATAGTAGAGTTATTAAGATTGGTAGTTACTTGCATATCGTGTGTGTGTGTGTGTTGGGGCAGGAGCTCCATTCTGAGCTTCAGGACCATGCCTGAGTGCTCAGCACAGAGGTCTGAGGGTGGTAGGCCAGGGCTGCCCTGGGTGCAGGGATGAGGAGTCAGGATCCCAGAGTCCCAGAGGGGGTGCCAAATGCAGGGTGGCCTGAAGCAACCTTGTGCAGCAGAAGGGCTGAGAAGACCGGCCTGCGCTGCTCAGAAGAGGACAATGCCTTCGGAAATGCATCTGTCGTAATGCTCAGAGGGGAGGGGGCACGAGCCCTGGCCAAGCAAGGCCACGACTGCTATCAGGCAGGCAGTCTGTCAACACCATTGTCTCAGCAGCTGCAGTGTGCTGAGCTCGACACTGGGCCCTGCGAGGAGACCCGTGAGAGTGAAGAGCGATAATTCTGCCCTAGAGAATTTCCCAGGCTAGTGAGGAGATGGCTGCAGTAACCACATGTTCAGATTCAGAAGTTGTACAGGCAGGCTGACAAGTATAAATATACTTTTGAAGTTAAAAAAAAGTAAAGTTGCCCTGGCCAGGTGGCTCAGTGGATTGGAGTGTCGCCTCATACATTAAAAGGTTTCGGGTTCAGTCCCCAGTAAAGGTGTGTAGCTAGGTTGCAGGTTTGGTCCTGGGTCAGGTGCATGCAGGAGGCAACCAACTGATGTTTTTCTCTCTCATTGATCTCTCTCTCTCTCTCTCTCCCCCTTCCTCTCTCTCTAAAAGCAATGAAAAAATGTCCTCGGGTGAGGGCAAAAAAATTAAAACTAAACTTCTATAGGTCTACTCATCTTAAAAATACGTGAAACAGGATTGCAAAATTGCTCCTTCTACACTCAGATGTGCAAAGGAACTGTAGTACCTCTGTGCCTTCGCAGCTGCTGTGAGCTTCCCGTGAGGCCCCCACCCCCAGGGCCAGCAGAGGAAAACTAAACGTTGATCCGTCCTGAGAAGCTCAGTCTGACACCCCCTTGAACATTCCCTTGAGGAAGCTCAGCCTCTGCTTAGACGACACTGGCGATTGCTCAGTCAGTCTTTCCCATTTCCTGCCCCAGCCCAGCTCCTCTCTAAGGAGGGTGGGCGTGAGTACAGGTGATATGGCTTTGGTGGACTTTCAGCAACAGAAGGAGACAACGTGCCCAGACCTATGTGGCGGTCTCAGAGTTCCCACTGGTCTCTGCAGGAGTCTGGTGGCTCTCTGGTCTGAGCCGCTGCTTGCATGACTCCCAGCAGGGCGCTGGTGGCCCCCATCGTTGCCCGCACAGGGTGGCCCTATTGCTCCCAGTTAGCCCTCTGCCACTTCTCTACCCTGTCAGCTCCTCTGGACCCCCTCGAGGGAGCCCTGGGCACCTGAGGCACTTGGGTATTCTGCATGGGTATAAGGGGCCCAAGTTCATTTCTAGGGCAGGGGAAGGGGGGATGTTGAGAATTTACACCCCTCTTTGGTCTTCCTCTATCACATTTTTCTTTCCACAGTCTTCAGGCTAAAAAAAAGGCAGACTGCAGGGTATTCCTGAACGTTATATACTCCTGGTACCCTCAGACAGTAACCCTCACGCCTGGCTGTGACAGAAGAAAGAGGCCATTCGTCTCTAGTACTGTAGGAGAACTCTGTTATCCAGTCCGCAGGCCGTTGTCCTGTGGTATTTCAAAGGGGTAGATAAAAGAAATTAAAATGTCCTTTTGTCCTTCAAGCCTTTTGTCTTGCCACCGACTCTAAAATACTCTAAAATACTACGTCAGAAGCTACAAATTGACTTTCTTTTTCGTTGTTTACCAGCTGAAGCAATGTTAGCGCTTCCAGAGGCAGGCCCGTGCCTTGAGCTGTCTAGGGAAAAGCTAGAGACACAGAACCACAAAAGGGAAAAAAAGCTTATTTACGTAAATCAGAATGGTTTTTGGAGTTCCTCTGTGAAGTTCAAAAGCAATGCTTCCCAACTTTTCTCCCCATCCTTCGGCTCATTGAACTACGCAAGTGGGTCTTTACTTCTAGAAACCTGGCCCACTCGGGCTTTCTCCAGAATGCAAGACAGATCTTTTGAGAGGTAACCACTGCAAAACCAAGACGAGGGTTAGAGATGGCCAAGAGGGGAGCTGTCAACTTTGGTCTCGTCATGATACAAAGATTCCCTGCAGGAATAAACAAATTTTTAAGGCATGTTTTATAAAGTGTATAATGTCTTTGTAACGAAGAACTTCCTAGGCACTCTCTGAACCAAATCTTTATCAATATTCCCAACAAGTCCTACAAGAGAGCTACTGTTTCCCCATTTCACAGAGGTGGAATTGAGGGTTAGCGTTGTGAGCCTGCCCCTGAGATGGCACAGTTAGCCAGCATCCATCCTACTGACACCCCTCCTGAGAATGGTGGACCTGGTAATGAGGGGGCAGGACGGAGCTAGGGTGACTGTCCTTATCAAAGCCTGGAAAGAAAAGGAGGTGAGCAGGCTGAGAAGCTGGTGACAGAGCCCCAGGAGGCTGGCTGTTCTGGAGCCACCTTATCCTTGCTCTGACATGCATGTTGTAGAAAATTAGCTGGAGGCAGGGGAGTAAGTACAGCGGCTTCTGGGGAGAGGTCCCCAGCATCTGCGTGATTCTAGGATAAGAAAGAGAACCCCCAGTAGGACCAGACATGTATGAAAATAATAGAATTCAGGCCATGGTCCAATCTTCTTCCTTTGGGGTGGAGCAGGGGTCTTCCATCTCTTCAGCAGTTCTCTGGAGGCTCTCGTTCCTCAGCCATTTTTTAAAAATTAATAATTTATTTATTTTTAGAGAGGGGGAAGGGAGGGAGAGAGGGAGAGACACATCGATAGGTTGCCTCTCATATGCGCCCCGACTGGGGACTAAACCCGCAACCTAGGCATGTGCAAGAATCAAACCGGTGACCCTTCGCTTTGCGGGATGCCACCCAACCAGCTGAGCCACACCAGTCAGGGCTCATTCCCCAGCCTTTTAAAAGCTCCTATCCTTCCCTATTGAACACTTATTGGAGGGCTGTTCCTGGCACACACCCTCCTCAGGAACAAGGAGTGTGCAGTGGAGACAGGATAGGGTGGGACACAAAGTCCAATTTAGCATGTGTCCCGGCCCAGTCCCCATTTAGCCCCAATCCTCATCTGCCCCCAGATGTGGGGCTCAGTGCAGACAGGGAAGAAATGCTGGGCCCCCGGGGCCCATCAGGGTGGCACCCCCGCTGGGGATTATCTCCTCAGCAGATACCCCCTTCTGAACTGGGGGTGTAGGGCTTTGAAACTAGAAAATGCCAGGTCTGAAGGAGAAGAAAGAACAAGTCCAGCAGCACACAGAGCTCTGTGTGTTCAGAGGGAAGTTGGCAGGGTTGTGCTCGGGCAGAGAAACTCCGAGTGGTACAAAGGGACGTGCCCGGAGTGAAGAAATCATGCTAATTGTCTGCACCAGAGCTGGAGAACGCCACCCAAAATGAGGAGAGAAAGGGGAGCCCTGTCCAGAGCCCTCAGCGCCCTGCGCCTCACTCCTTTTGTCTACCTTCTCCTGATCCAGACAGGTAGGAGACCAGAAGGGTAAGAAAGGGCATGGAGAAGGGACCGGGGCTTTCAAAGGTGAGGGAGGGGAGCGTGTGGGGCCAGAATGCCTTTAGGACGGGAGGAGGGGAGAGAGCTGCTGCCGTGGGAAGAATCTCAGTGAATTCAGGCATTAGTGTTGAATGTATTTCTTCATTCTGTTGCCTGCTGCCCGGCCCCTGCCCACTCCCCCACCGGGCTGCATGACTTTGGAGCTCCCACGGCATTCAGGACATTAGATGAAGGGCAATGAGCCATTTCTTATAGGATGTCTTGTTGGCACGGGCCAGTTCGGCATTCTTTCCAAGGATTACGGTGGGGCTGGAAGGGGTGGGGGAATCTTGGTTTTGTGCTTCCCCGGTCCCCCACCTTGGCTTCTTTGAGTGTAAAACAGCAAGAGATGTAAGAAGTTTAGAGATAATGAGCCTCCTGCTTTTGGAGATGAACACCAACCTACCCATAACTCACCCCACACCATAGATGCCTACCTCCTGTTTCATCCCCTGCCAGCTCTTTGGAGGGTTCATCTTAAGTTTATTTGTTTATGTACACACACACACACGTGCACACACTGTTCCAGAGAGCCTAGGAATTCACAATTTGGTTGGGTGAACAGAGGCAGAGATCACTTGAATAAAAACACAGAAACTATTATGAGTCAGGTGTGAAGAAGATGCCCAGAATCCAAGACAGGTCACCTGCCCCAGCAGGAACCGGTGCTGGTGGTACAGGCAGGGGTTTGGGGAATATCAGGAGGGGTCCCCTGGGAATGGCTGTACTACATTCCGAAGGAGCAGAAAAACAGATGGGGGCTGGGGGGAGTGGACTTCGTAGTTGGGAAAATGGGCAAAGGTCGGCAGCCTGAAGTGGCATCCTGTGCCCAGGAACAGCCCAACGCTCTCCACTGCTGGGGAGGAAAGAGTGAACTGAGGCAGGCTAGTGAATGGCAGTAAGTACACTAGGGTGCAGTCCGCAGGCAGTGGGGTAGGGAGGCACTGAAAGGCTTCAGTCTGGGGACTGGCAGGGCCAGACACGGATTTCGGGTGGCTCACTCTACAGTGAGGCGTTGGCGGGGAACCTGGGGGCAAACGAGATGGAAAAGGAACCCCATATACGTTTCCTAGGATGGCGCTAACAAAGACCCGCACACTGGGTGGGCTAAGCGACAGAACTTCACTGTCTCACAGTTTTGGAGACTAAAAGTTTGAGAAGAAGATGTCAGCCAGGCCCAGCTGATGAGGCTAGGAAAAGATCCGTTCCAGAACTCTCTGCTTCTGGTCATTTCTTGGCCTGTGGCAGCATAACTACAAACTTTCTCCCTGTGCTTGTGTCTGTGTCCAAATTTCCCCTTTTTTTAAGGCCACCAGTCATTGGATTATGGGCCCACTTTCCTCTAGTATGACCTCATCTTAGCTAATTACCTCTGCAATGACCCCACTGCTAAATAAGTTCACATTCTGAGATGCTGGGCGTTAGGACTTCAACATAGGAACTTTTAGGGACACAATTCAAGGCTAATGCAATAGTTTAGGAGAGAAATAACGTGGGCTAGGATTAGAATAAAGATAGAGGGAATGAGACGTGGTGAGAAAATATTTTTAAGGGAAAGTCAGAAGTGGAAGGATCCAGAGAGGGTGGTAAGGTTTCTGTGTGAAACTCTAAACAAGCAATGGGACCACACTGGGGATACGATAATTCCTATTGTCCATGTCAAGGTTGACACGCCAATGACACACCTGGGAGGAAATGTTGAATGGTCTGAAGCTGGGAGGTAGGGAAGTCAGGGCTGATGAGAGGCATTTGGAAGCTGTCGGCCCACAGGTAAGATTTAAAACAATGAGATTGGATAATAGCACCCAGGATGAGAAAATGGGCTGAAAATCAAACACTGAGTAACCCCAAGATTTGTAGAGGAAAAAAGTCCATCCCATTGAGGAGACCAAGAAGGAACAGTCCCATGGACAGAGGGAGAACTACAAGACTGTGGTGCCCAGGAAGGCAAGGGAGCTGAGAGTTTTCTGGAGAACCTACATCAGGTATATCAAAGAGGTCCAGTGTACTAAGGACCTAAAAGAGCCCGTTAGATATGGCATTTAAGGGGTTACTATTGGCTTTGCTGAGAACAGTCTCGGTGGAAATCATGACGACTTGAGGAAACAATGAGAGCTGCAGGTTTGGAGACAGGGTATTGGGAATAGGCAGTACATGTGAAGTAAATCAGAGACGCCCCTAACTCCTTCAGGTCATCAAATGATAAGGAAAAAACTATAGAAAAATGGGTTGTCAGTGTGACTGGGCAAAAACAAAAGGTGACAAAGGGCCCAAAGTGTGGGAGAATGTAACTTACTAAATATAGCCCAAAATTCTAAATATAAACGATGCTAATAAGATATATGACCTATGACCAGTAAGGAATAAGTGCAGGCTCAGGCCATGGTACTGCTGTGAACTCAGAGCCATAAAGAGCTGAGATTCTATAAGAAATTTCTGCCGTTATCAATATATTAGTTAGGAAATTGCCACCTTCTGTGACAAACAAATTCCAAAATGTAAGCTGTTGGCACGAACCATGGAGTAGCACAATGAAGCCCCAGGCTGGGCCTGGGATGAGGAAAGGCTCTGTTCCAGGGAAGTTTTCAGGGGCCAAGCCGACAGAGCTCTGTCACCTTTGATGTGTGTTCCCCATGGTCCCCCCGAGGTTCATCTCCATTTCTTTCACATAGAGAATTTTCAAAATGGGGGTGAAGGGGTCCTAAGCCAGCCTATAGTGGTACCTATCACTTCCACTGGTTCATTGGCTAGAACTCAGTCACCTGGCCATACCTAAATGCAAAGGAGGCTGGGAAATACTGCTTTTAAGATTGGCCCTCACTGGGGCTCCTGCTCTAAAGCTTGCCCTTTCACTGTCGTCATGGTGTCTCTTGATGGACAGAAGCTCTTGATTCTAGTGCATCCGACATGCCATTTCCTTCTTTTTGGTGCACCACACTTTTGTGTTCTTCCTGAGAATCTGTGTCTGTCCTCAGGTTGTGGAGATAGCCGCCTCTGTTTCCCTCTGAAAGCATTCCTGTTTTACCTTTCACAGTCAGAGCTCCAATCCGACTAGAACTGATGTTTGTGGAAGGTGTGAAGGGTCAAGATTCACCCTCTGCCCTCCGTGGCCCAGCACTATTTATTGGGAAAAACTCCTTTCCCCACTACACGGCAATGCCACCTTCGTCCTGAGTCAGACGGTTATATACGAGTCTGTTGTTGGACTCCCTGTTCTGTTCCATCACAAAGGAAACGTCCTGGAATTTTGCTTGGCATTGTATTAAGTTCATCAGTCAGTTTGGGAGAATTGACAGCTTAACAGTGATTGTTCCAATCCGAACATGGAGGTCTCTATACAGAGACTGTTGGCTGGGTACTCATCACTGCACGTCTACACTCTTCAGAGCTCCCAAGCATCGCTGCCATCCTGAATCCCAAAGGCCTTCTCCACAATATCTGCTCCTTGGTTTTCTCCTGCACTTCTAAGTGGTTGACATTTAAAATGATTTCACACTCTTATGGACCGTTGTAGGTCTCAACAGGGTAACAACATAAGGAGGCAACACAATAACCCCAAGATGTTTGCCCTCAGTGATGCCCTTGTACGTCAGGACCAGGGAGTGGGCTGTTTTCTCAGAACATCACTCATTAGGAAGGATATTAAAAAGCAAAAGCAGTGCTGGTCAGTGTGGCTCAGTTGGTTGGAACGGTGTTCCATGTACCAAGCAGTTGCAAGTTCGATCCCTGGTTGGGGTGCACCTGCAAGGTAGCCAGTCAATGTTTCTCTCTTGCTTTGATTTCTCTCTCTCTCTCTCTCTCTCTCTCTCTCTCTCTCTCAGCAATGTCCTTGGGTGAAAATAAAGAAGAAGAAAAAAGCAGGGCAGTGTAGATGGTCCAACACCAGTACTCTCCCCACTGGGATATGGTCATTGGATTTTGAGGAAAAAAATCAGAAAGCAATATTTTTTCTTTTAGGAAACAATGCCGTGTACTGCCCTTGGATTATTGTATGTGGTTCTGGTTGCCACACCTCAAAAAAGAAATAACAGAGTGGGAGAAAGCCCAGAGAAGGGTGTCCATGATGACCAAGGAGATGGAGGGACCTCCTTGTGCAGACAGATCCAAACAGAACAAAAACCCCATCACCTAAGAAAGGGATATAACTGCAGTCCGTGGTGTTGGAGATTACGGATTAGGTGTATATAGACTAAATCCTACAATACATGTTTGACACCATCTCATGGACACTTTTAAAAGGTAAATGTAAGACAAATACCAGTAAATGGACACCTTTGCCAAGCAAAGAGGAGCAGGAAGAGGCTATTAGGGGAGCCCAAGGCTGTTGGCAGATATATTCTTATACTTTAAAGCTTGACACAGGTTGCTGTCACAGCAGGTCAAACTCCTACTTGAGGAAGGCCACCTACCTGACCCAGTGCCGCACTGTTTAAGGTGACAGCTACATCTTGCCGCAATGTCCGTTTCCTTTGGTTCAGCCTCCGGTGGGAAGAGAAACTTCCTACAAAATGATGTCTCAGAGACTAGGGGACAATAATGAAGCTGATCACTTCTCAAGGTTGAATAGTCCTAGTCCCTTTTATTTCTACAGTGGATCGCAGTTGTTAGCCACTTCCTCATTTCTGTGTCCTGCTTTGGCATCTGTCCCAGTTCTCTGTGTCCCTTGAAAGTGGTGGTACCCTGACCTTAATACAGACTCCAGCTTTGGCAAGAATTTTGGGAAACAGTGTTTGCTGGGCAAAATGCTCTCTTTGTCAGCTTCTGAGAAAGACCGCTCCATTCACTCCTGACACCCAGGCATACCCCTGCGAGTCCTGGGCAGGGGGAAGGCTCCCACCTAGAGGAGGGTAAGGCCTGGGGCAATCCAAATGCTGTAGCTTCTCCAGTGTTTGCATCCTGAAAAGTGAAGTTTAAGTTGATAGAAAGAGCAGGCTTGAGGGGGAAAGACATCACAGAAGGATCAGTAGGACCTTGTATGGGGTAAGAGAGTGGACACGGGGGAAGCTCAAGGGAGAGCCAGTGAAGATAAAAGGGAGAGGGGGAATGCCTTCCACTTTTCCTTGGGGCTGGGACTATCACTGTCCATCTATCCTCCTAGAAGGAAGAAATGAGACCCTCAAAGTTTGTGCTTAGGGTTTCCCAGCCCCAGGACGTCTCTGCATATATGACCCTCACGTGCACACCTCACTGCTCCAGACTGCATCCTGAGGCAGGGACTTAGATATTTCCCAACTATTTCATCATCACCATCATAGACTTGGGGGGCACAATGACTTTGTTTGGAGCCACCCCAAGTCACACATAGCCAGGCCTATTTGCCTATTTAGGGAAAGTTGAAAGCTTGCTTTTCTAAATCAAGCCAAGTCTGGGACCTAGCAGTTGCTAGGCAGGTCAATAATCACAGAAACTAGAACCGGAAGAAATCTTAAGGATCATGTGGTCAAATGGATTTCAGTGTGATCCACAGAGGCGTAGGGGTTCCTAGTAGCTCTCCGAGTTAGTGTGGAGGACGAGACTCGGGTCCCCACCACCTTCTCTGCCAAAGTAGAGGAACTGGACCTAGATCTCACTTCTTTTCATTCTTATATAAGGCTCTGTGGGAACAAAAATACCTTTAATAAGAATGTTTAAAAAGGACTGAATTATCCATTCTCCTCCCCCAAATCAACTCCTCTCAATAACAAGCACATAATATTTATACATATGGTGGCTTTAGTCATGGGTAGTCGCTTCTACACTGAAGACTTTATGATTCTAGCCTACTGGGCAGGTAACGAATATCAGAGTTGAAAGGCCCCAGGAGATCATTCGGTCCCACCACCTCATTCTACAGAGGAGGAAACTGAGACACAAAGATGTGAAAGAATAGTCAACTGGCCTTTTCTTGACCACTTTAAAAAAATGGTGAGCTCACTACTTAACAAAGCTCTTGTTCTAAAAATAGATTAAACGTGTTCATTGAATGCCATTAAATTTACGTTGATCTCCACAACTAACCTTTTAGCTTAATTACCTTCGGTTTTGGTCTCGGTCCTCTTAGCACAAGAAGAGGAATGAGGAACGGCAGCTTCCCAAACCTAGACAGAGCAGTAGCGGGGAGGGCAAGAGGGGAGGGGGAGACAGAGGGAACTTCAGAGGCAGGGACAGTCAAAAGAAACAGCTGGGGACACAGAAGGACTGAGACCTGACATGTATGTGTCTGTCCAGCTAAATTCAGCCCTGCTCCCAACTGACATCTTCAGAAGGCTCTTCTTCAGGTGGCGGTTCTGCTGTACAAGGCCAGGTGACACCAACAAACAGCATCTGTCAGGCCCCGAAGTGCCTGAGACATCCCTGACACGTGAGCTGTGG
Organism: Macrotus californicus; assembly: GCA_007922815.1. Taxonomy (NCBI): domain Eukaryota; kingdom Metazoa; phylum Chordata; class Mammalia; order Chiroptera; family Phyllostomidae; genus Macrotus; species Macrotus californicus. Next base: position 532,245 of record VMDR010000012.1, read on the forward strand.
CTCTGGACGGGGCAGCCGTTGGGGCAGCATTGGGCGACATGGTAAAAGCCCAGAATTCCAAGGCAAACCCGTGAAACCGAGCGGATCACCACTCCTTTGGCCTATGGAAAATTGGAGGCCTGAACACACATAAGTGACTTCTCCTAGGTCAACATGGGGCCCAAATCTCTGTGTTCCCTGCACTACACAGCAACAACTAGCACACACACTATGTTTTTCTACTGTGAACCTGACCCAGCAGTGGCTCTTATTATTGTTATTGTCCTTATTGTCTAAACGAGGAAAGTGAGGCCTAGAAAGATGACCTGCCCAAACCCACACAGCCAGTTAGTTGGTGAAGCCCAAGCTCACAAGGCCTGCTGGTCCCACACTTCTGCTTTCATCCGCCCTAAATCCCTCTGCTAAAGGGGAGACACCCTGGGCCGGAGTGGGGTGAATTTCCAAAACCGTCCACCCAGTTGCAGGGCTATTCTGCCCTGGGCAAGCCTGGTAAGATGCTACAAACAGCTAAGGCAAGAATAGGAGAGGCTCTTGGTCTGGCTGGAGGGTGGCCCCGTTGTCTTTAGCCCCTAAACTCCCCTTTATTGGCACTGTCCTGTGACATACTCCTTTCTTTGTGAATCTCTGTACCCATGCTTTCTCCATGGCCCCACCCACCTCACTCTCCCAGTTCCCAACCAAGAAGAAAACCTGACAGATGCACCCTAAGGTCTAATGACTTATAAGCTACATAGGAGAAAGACTGTGTCTGTTTTTCTGTTTTGCCCATTGATGTATCCCAAGGATGCAGAACAGTGTCTTGCACTTGGTAAGTGCTCAATAAATATTTCTGTAAGTGGAGCACACAGGGTGTGGGTGACTGGAATCTTCCTCAAGAGGAGGGCAATGAGGGAAAGTGCCAGAAGCAGAGAGCCAGAGAGAAGAAAGCTTAAGGGCAATGGAATGGGTGTGAGGGATGCTGGAGGAGCAGAGGTGCCCACAGCTACAGGGGGAGAAGAGATGGCAGCAGAGACTAAGAAGGAAGGATGACAGGTGTGACAGGCCCTGAATGGGGAGGCACAAAGAGATCAGAGGACTTAACGGTGGGAGTGGGGCAGGAGCCAAGTGCCTGACGCTGCCCTCTGCCCACGGGCTTCTGTCCTCAGAGCCCCTGCAGGGGGTGAACATCACCAGCCCGGTCCGCCTGATCCATGGCACAGTGGGGAAGTCGGCCCTGCTTTCTGTGCAGTACAGCAGCACCAGCAGCGACAAGCCCGTGGTGAAGTGGCAGCTGAAGAGGGACAAGCCAGTGACCGTGGTACAGTCCATCGGCACAGAGGTCATCGGCACCCTGCGGCCTGACTACCGAGACCGCATCCGCCTCTTTGATAATGGCTCCCTGCTGCTCAGTGACCTGCAGCTGGCGGATGAGGGCACCTACGAGGTCGAGATCTCCATCACTGATGACACATTCACTGGGGAGAAGACCATCAACCTCACTGTCGATGGTAATGCGCTCTGGCAGGGAGGGGGTGGGCCTGGGAAAACCAACACCCAGACCACCTGGGAACTGGGAGTAAGAAGGCTGGACGTTAGCAGCTAGCAGATAGAAGGGTACCATAAACACGATAAGAGTGCTTGCTCCGTGCCAGAAACTATTTTAAGGGCTTTGCATATATCGACTCATTTAACACTTATAATAATCTAGGGATAGTTAATATCATTACCCCCATTTGCAGAAGAGGAAACTGAGGCACAAAGAGGTTGAGTAGCTTGTGCAAGTCAGGCAACTAGTAAGTGATTGAGCCAATATCTGAACCCAGACAGTGGGACTTAGGGGCCATTGCTCCCCACTGGGTGGGATAAGACATCTTGGAAAGATATTTGAGGAGAAGGGAAGGTCCATGAGGGGAGGGACGATGGCTGTCTTGTTCAGCATTGTATCTCCTGTGCTTAGTAGGTGCTCAATAAATAGCTAGTAAATAAGTGAGTGAATGAATGAATAGATGGATGGATGGATGGATGGGTGGATGGGTAGTGGTGAAGAACTTGACTGATGTTCTCTGAAGGGTCCCTCTGATCACAGATTGAGTTGTGCTGTGTGGAAGGTAGCTAAGCAGGGGAAGGGAGAAGCTTTCTGGTCCATGGCTCACAGGCTCCCCTTCCCCGGGCTCAGTGCCCATTTCGAGGCCACAGGTGTCAGTGGCTTCGACCACCGTGCTGGAGCTCAGCGAAGCCTTCACCCTGAACTGCTCTCATGAGAATGGCACCAAGCCCAGCTACACCTGGCTGAAGGATGGCAAGCCCCTCCTCAATGACTCGCGAATGCTCCTGTCCCCCGACCAAAAGGTGCTCACCATCACCCGCGTGCTCATGGAGGACGACGACCTGTACAGCTGTGTGGTGGAGAACCCCATCAGCCAGGGCCGCAGCCTGCCCATAAAAATCACTGTGTACAGTGAGTCTCCCTGCCTGCCCTCACTGTAGGACTCAAAGCCCTGACAGTGCCCATGAGGGGCTACAGTCATCCCAGACAGAGGGAGAGAGAGATGGGGCCAACTGTCCATGGAGTACGGCAACAGGTGGGAAGCGGGCTCTGGGCAAGCTCTGCCGTGGGCCAGCCATGCCGCCTGGGGCTCCTCTTCTCTTCCACACCCTGCAGGAAGCTCTCCTCACCCACCTGGTGCCTCCTCTGAAGTCTCTCTCACTTCTCTGCCTTTCTCTCTCCCCAGGAAGAAGCTCACTCTACATCATCTTGTCCACAGGAGGCATCTTCCTCCTTGTGACCTTGGTGACAGTCTGTGCCTGCTGGAAACCCTCCAAAAAGTCTGGGTAACTCCTCAAGTTCCACACCCTGAGCACCCCAATCCTTCCATCCACAACCCCAAGCTCTCTTCTTAAGTCTCTTTAAATGGCTTTCTTCCCAGGGCCCTGTACTTCTTCCCAGGAGATCCCTCTCACCACTGTGCGTTGTGCATGGACCCACCTCCTACGCTCACAGCCCTCCACGGCCCGGCACAGTTAACAACAGTTTTACTTGCAGGGCACCTTTCGGGGGCTGGGCACTGTGGTTGTGGTCAGTGCGCTACCTTTTAAGTATGACTACCTGCAGTTTACAGATAAGGACACTAAGACTCATGTGGGTTAAATGACTCACCCAGAGTCACCAGGCAGGACGCAGACTTAGATGTGACTCATTCCAGCCCATCCTCCGGTCATCAGGCCTCTCTTACAGCCATCACATCACCAGGTCCCCCACCCCAGACCTCCTCCTGCTCCCACTCGGCAGCTCTGTTCATGGGGTGCTGGGTTGATTTACAGAAAGAAGAGGAAACTGGAGAAGCAAAACTCCCTGGAATATATGGATCAGAATGATGACAGCCTGAAACCAGAAGGTGAGCTCCCCGCAGCCCACTCACCTGTGCAGTCCTCACCCAGACCAGCGGGCTGCTGGGAAAAGGCAGAAGTGGGCCACAAGGAAGCTGGCTCTGCAGGGCCCCTTCCTCCACCAACGGCGCGAAGACTGCAGAGCAGGGAGCGGTGCGGCCCAGGTAGGACCCCATGTGTTGCAGAGCCTTTGGGGGAGGTTGTGGCAGGCCTTGACTGGCCACTTGGGGAGCAGAATGTAGGTGCTGACTGGTGGGGAGAGGGCCTGTACCCAGGCCAGCCACCCCAATCTTTGTCCTGTGCAGCAGATGCCCTTCCCAGAAGCACGGAGCAGGAGCGAAAGAACCCCATGGCACTCTATATCCTGAAGGACAAGGTGAGCAGCTCTGGGCTGGGTGTCTCACACGCATGGTGGGGGAGGGGGCGAGCCCTACCATGTCCCGGCGCTAAGAAGCCATACCACACTGATAGCCCTTTATAGTACTCAGAATAACCTGAGAAATATTCGTGCCATCTGCACTTTATAGGTTAGAGAAATAAGGCCCACAAAGGGGAAGTGACTTGCCCAGGATCAACGAAGGAACTAAGTGGCAGGTCCGGGCTTCCAGCCTAGGTCTTTGGACACCAACTCTATTCCACAACTACCTCTGTCCCTGGCTGTCCGAGACAGGTGGAAGGGGGACAATAAGGAGACAAAGCACTCAAGTTAATCCATTTCAGTATTTACTGAGCACCTACTATCTGCCACGCACTATGCTAAGTGCATTGAAAACAAAACAGAACAGAACAAAAATCCAGACCCCTGCCTGCCACCTTCAAGAGGTGGGAGGATGTGGAGAACTATCTACTTCGCTTCGATTTTCCTGGCGCCCTCGAACACCAGTCGCGCCCCTAGACCCGGCCGCTGTCCGCTGACCCTGGCCCATGTCCTTGCAGGACGCCCCGGAGGCCGAGGAGGAGCCTGCGACAGAGCCCCGGAGCGGGACTGACCCCGGCCCGCCCGCCTACTCCGTGTCACCGGCGGTTCCCGGGCGCTCTCCCGGGCTTCCCGTGCGCTCTGCCCGCCGGTACCCGCGCTCGCCCGTGCCCTCCCCTGCCCCGGGCCGGACGCACACGTCGCCGTCCCGGGCCCCCGGCTCGCCCGGTCGCTCGCGCACACTTCGGACTGCGGGCGCGCGCCTGATCCGTGAGCAGGAGGAGGCCGGCCCGGTGGGGATCAGCGCCTGAACCGCCCGGGACCCGCCCTCCCCCGCGGTGCCGTGCCCTTGCGCTGCCCGGGAGGTCGGAGAGGCCACAAAGCGGGACGAGGGGAGGTCCCCGCCGGGGCGCTCGGGGCGCACGGGTCTAGCCTGAAGACAAGGGTGAGCGAGTGCAGATGGGGGACGCAGAGGGGCGCCGGAGAGTGGGTTGGAAAGGAAACCGGGTCGCGTTTGATTCTGGTTCACTGGCAGTGTTCCCGGTGGATATGGATTGTTCCCCTTAGGACCACATAGATGATTACATTTCCGGCCCAGTCCTTCAAGGGTCTTAGGGAAACTAACATCAGTAACCTGACTCCTGTTTCTGTCCCGTGCCCTCCCTAGGGAGCTCCCCTGCTTCCCACCCATCTCCCTTCCCTTTGAAGGACTCAGGCACTTTTTCCGACAAGCCCAGATTAGACAGGCCTTTTGCCCAAAACGCACAAGGGTCCAAACTAAGCGGAAGTCAAACGCCAGTTGCAGAGCGTTCTTCCTGCGTCTGTTCCTAGAGCGAAGGGGATTCTCACGCCCTCCCCGGGGCCAGACAGCTAGATGAAGCGAAGGACTGTGTTTCAGCCCTCGCACCTATGCCTTCTCCCAGTTCCTTGCAAAACAAGCCTTTCAAGCAATCATTCCTCCAGGAAAGGCTGTTGGGCTCCCTCCAGCTGCGAGAGAAGAGTTGACTTTGCAGAGAAGTGGTGGGCTCGCTGCCCCCAGGATGTCAGGGAGACTTGATGTAGCCCGTGGCCTCCCGCCTCCTCTCTGCCCTGCTCCCAGATACTCAGATCCCAAGAGACAGGAGAAGGGCAGACTCCCTAACCACACCAACATCAGAATTCAGAGAGGCTGGCCACCGTGCAGCCAGGCCATGCCCATGCCCCCGCCTATGGAACAGTTTGTAGGAGAGACAATAATCCACTGTGTGAGGAGAGAGGGCAACTAAAAAGCTGAAGGAGGAGACTTTCTGGGTCTTCCGACCTCTGTTCCCTGGTGCCTGTAGGGGTCCTTGCATCCCTGGCCCCTCTTCGACCTCCTAAGCTCCAGCTCCCGCCCTCCACCATCTCACAGAGCAATTCCCAAGGCCCCTGTCCCCACCCTTCACACTGGAGCAAGTTTTGTCCCAGCCCCAAGGGCAAAAATATCTCCAGTGGCCCCTCCACCTTTACCTGTCAGCAGGCCCAGCCCAGCAGCCGGTGCCTGTGCACCTCTCCCAGCTCATTTGGGCAGGTGTGCTTTCGCAGCTCCTGTGGTTAACCAGAATTGCTCCCCTAACCTCCCCGGGTGCCTCATCCAGAGGTAACACACGCAGGGCAGGTTTCTCAGGCAGGTGAGAGATGCAGCACTTGGAGAAGCGGTACATGCTGGTCAGCCCTGAGAGGCAGGGGTGGAGGTCATCAAGGGAAGAGATGAGAGCCCTGTGGGTGCTCCATACCCTGCTGCTGAACCCCTGGGGCCCAGGCCCAGCCTCCCAGGCTCCAGCCACATCTGCCTGGGGTGGGTGTGGGGAGCAGGCTGGGTGGGGGTGGTGGGAGAGTGAAGAAGTCGGTTTTGTTTCTATTTTATTTTGTTTGGATCTTCATCTTTGTATCTCTAGCATCTAGCAGAGTGCCTAGCACATACTGGATGCTCAATAAACTTTTGACAAAATGAAATGACAACTTTCTTCCACTTAAGCAGGGAGAACAAAACAAACTTTCAAACACGAGTCATTTCCCTTTTCTCTTTTCTTCTCCTCTTCCTTCCTTCACCATCCTTCACCCTCTTTGCAAACCCCAAATTGTCCATCCCAAAATCACCACTCACTCACCCATTCGTCCATTCAGGTGTTCTTTTCATTTATTCAAAAACACTCGTTAATCTATCAGGGACCAGGCCCTGTGATAGACACAGGGGAAACAGCCTAAGTCTGCCATGACTCCTACCCAAAAGAGGTCTCACGGAAAAAAACAGATGGGTAAGCAGATCGTTACAATACAGGACGGAGAATGCAGTGGCAGAGGTAGACGCAGGGTGCCCTGGGAGCATATAAGAGCATTAGCTAACCCAGGTTAGGGTACCTAGGGGGAGAATAGGTCTGAACTTAGTCTTACAATAGAAAGATTACTTAATTGGGTGAAGAAAACAAAAAAAAGATGAAAGAACACATGTTCCAGGCAGAAGGAGCAGCATGTATGAGCTTGACCTTGGCCCTCACACAATGTGGATGACCCAGGGACAAATGTTTGTGCAGCCCTGTAGTGGAAACTAGACGTGGACCAGTGACTAGGTGGGGGAGCTGAACCTGAGACTCCTGCATTAGCTGGTATCCTGGAAAGGGTTCCCAGTTGGCAGTATCCCAGGTTTCTCAAATAAAAATGCAAATCCTCTCTGGAGAAAAGTATATCCTAAAATTCTCAGAGATTGAGACCAACCAAAGGTGAGTTTGCAGTGAAAGGTCATTAAACACAGGAGACAAATCACCACAAATAGGAGTCAGCAGATTAAGAAGTCATAGCTTCAGACCCCCAAGGCCTTCGGATGTTTAGACTATCAGATATACAACATAACACAAGCCCTGGCTGGTGTAGCTCAGTGGATTGAGTGCGGGCCTGCAAACCAAAGGGTTACCGGTTTGATTCCCAGTCAGGGCGCACACCTGGGTTGCAGGCCAGGTCCTCAATAAGGAATGCGTGAGAGGCAACCACATATTGGTGTTTCTCTCCCTTTCTTTCTCCCTCCCTTCCCTTCTCTCTAAAAATAAATAAATAAAATCTTTTTTTAAAAAACAAGAAAAAAGAAAATGCCTGGGAGGAGCAACTACTTTATGAAAAATAAATAAATAAATAAAGTATAAAACAATTACATTAGATGAATAAAAGACGAAATCGCAAAAATTAACCAGCGGCAAGAGACGAGCAAAAGTGACCCGATTTGAAAAGAAACAAAATAGAATGTTTACAAATAAAAAGATAATTCATTGAAGTAAAGTGTAAGTGAAAGAGTTAACACACTCAGGACAGACGAAGAGAGTCTGTTCATTGGAAGATGTGTGTGAAGAAATTATCCCGAACAAGGCACACACGAACACGGACATGAAAAATGTGAAGTCACTCCACAATCGCCCCTTGTATTCAACATTGCACTGGTAAGGCAAGCAAAGAAACAAAAAGGTATAAATATGAGAGAGAAAAAAACAAAAATGCCATTATATTTAGAGTATATGATTTTTCTACGTAGAAAACACAGAAGAATCTACGACCTATTAGACATAATATCAGTGTAGTTCAGTTCTTCTTGGCTCTGTAACAAACCACTCCAAAATTGAGTGACTTAAAGGAATAATCATTTTATTTCAAGAAATTCTTCGTGTCAGTCATTTGGGCCGGACCCGGCCTGGCCACTCATTTGCTGGTGTCGTGTGAAGTCACTTACGTGACTGTATCATCTGCAACTAGAGCTGGCATCGGACGCTGACCATGGCCTCACGCACGGGCGTGCTGATGGACACAGCTGTGGGCCAGCAGGTTTTCGAATCCTCAACTAGAACAGCTCGTCACCGCTCTCTGTGGCTAAACAGAGCCTCTTCACATGGCAGTCACACAGCTGTGTTTTACAAGGTCAAGAGCAGAAGCTGCACTACCTCTTGAGGCTTAGACTTCAAAGTTCCACAGTGTCACTTCCCCTGTATTCTGTGGGTCAAAGCAATTTACAAAGCTAGCCTAGCTCCAAGGGGTTCAGAAAAATATTCCACTTCTTTACTGGAGGGGCCAGAAGCATTGCAAAGGGACAAGAATACAGGACGGTGAGGACTGTTGCCACAATCTTTGCAAATAATCTCAACAGGAGGTTTAACAAGTTAGCTAAGAATACCTTTCACAAAATGATTGGAAGACCTATATAAAGCAAATTATAAAACTGTATCAGGAGGCATTAAAGATGGCTGGAATAAAGGGGGTATGCCTGTCCCTGAGTAGGAAGAGTTAAAGTTATACAGTGTCAATTCTTCCTATGTATTCGGTCAATTCTACAAGCTTTTCAAGGAACTTGACAAGCTGAAAGGCACAAAAACAGCCAAGACACTTCTGAAAAAGAAGGGGACAAGGATCAGCCACCAGACACCTGTTTTGCGACGCCCTCAGACTACCATGAACCGATGTTGTGGTTGGACTCACCTTCGTGGTTCTTGTTACGACTGCAAGATGCCCTTCGGCAAAAGCCACCAAGAAACTTCGAAAAAAATAAAGGTCATTACTCCCAGGACCTGGAAATCACACAGTGAAGACCCAGGGCCACGTAGCAAGGTCGTGGGGTCCAGGGCTGCCTGGGCTCGCTCTTGACGGGTGAATTTAAAACCTAAGAGAGGGAATTTAAAGCAGGGAAGAAAAAAAAAAATCAACAAGTGGCCCCAAATGCTCGGTTACTGAAATCAGTCAAGATCTCTAAAACAAAGAGAACTCAGCAGGGGGAGGCAGCCTGGTCCTTTGTCTGGCCGTGTGTTTATTTAAAAAAGCCTCCATCCAAGCAGATGCCACTTTGAGACAGATGCCTTGGAAATCAAAGCTTCAGGAAGGCATTTGCATCACAGAAAAAAAAAGGAAAAGAGTAAAACCTGTTGCAGCTTCTCCTACAACATCAAAACCTACTGCGCAGCTCTGGTAACTGAGGTCACGTGGTGTTCGTGCAGGAATAGACACACTGACCAGTGCAACAAGCTATGCTTATCTGAGTATTTGATGTGTGACCAAGGAATCATTACCAGGCACTGGTACTAAACGATGAGTAGTGCTGGGATTATTGGTGACTACCTGGGGGAAAAAAACGTATCCCTGCTTCAAACCATATCAAATAATCAGTCAGTGGTAGATCAAAGACTGAATGTGAAAAATTTAAACGTTAAGAAGGCACGATGTCAGAATAGTTTTGACTACAGTGTGGAGATTTTCTTTAAAATCAGAAAGGAGAGCCCTGGCCGGGTGGCTCAGGTGACTGGAACATCGTTCTGTATACCAGAAGGTTGTGGGCTGGGACAGGCACTTCACAGACAAGGAGAGTGGGGCTCAGAGAGGCTATGTGACTTATTCAAGGTCTCTCTGCCTGTGGTTCCGGGGTCTCAACCTAGGGTAACTGCCCTCCGTCCCTCCTGAATTCTCGCCTTTCACCCCATCAGCTTGGCCGGCAGACGTCCCTGGCTGTAACCTCAGAGAACGCAAAATAAGAAGCCAGGAGCCAGAGGTGGAAAAATTTCCTCTGGAAGGTCCTTTGGAAGGGCACTCCAGCCCTGTCCTCTCTCTCCCCTCTTACAAGCAACTATGAGTTACTCACTGAACACAAAACTTTAAAACCAGAGGGTGACACAAGGTACTCTCTCAGCTGGTCACTGGGTCAGCACATCACCTGGGCAGGGAGCAGAGCTTCCTTGAGATTGAAGGCAACTCCCATTGACTAAGTATCCCTTTGACTCATGCAGTCAGCTCTTCCTCATTGTATGGAAATGAAACAGTCAGGATGTTGGACATGAGCACTGTGGTCTCTGGGAGCTATCCAGACTCACCTTACTGTTGGGAAATCCCCTTGGCCAAGGCTTCCTGGATCCCTGGATATATCGATGCTTGAACCAAGTAGGAGAAGGAGCCCTAACGTGCTACAGAAATAGCTCAGAGTAATTGGACCTTCCTATCCTCACGTTCTCAGCACTTGGCTCTCCAGAACCTGGGCATGGAGAGGCTAGAATGGAATGCAGTGGAATGCAATGTGGTGCAATACAAAGCAGCGAATGCAGGGGAGTGAAAAGCAATGCAATGCAGTGCAATGCAATGCAGGCGATCCCCCGGGATGAGGCCCGGACTGTGGGACAGGGGCCATCGCTCAGGCTGCCAGAGCCTCTGGGGCTCTGTTCCTGCAGTGCCACCCTGGCACCTCTCCTTGCTGCATCACCTGTCTGCTCTCACTCAGCTGAGGGCAGGGCAAACCATGAATCTGCATTCCTTGGGCACTTGCCATCTTTTCCCCTGAGGGAAGTTTACACCATCTTTCTGGATTATACACATTTGAGTAAAATCAAGTTGGCATTAAATCGTTAGCAGAGAACTTGGTTCATCTCCACAAGTCCAGTGCATAAGCAGAAGAGGCCAACGAAGGTCTGTGGACCGCAACATCCTTGGGGAGCAAGCAGTCAGGGCCAGGCAGCCTTCAGGGCTCTGCATCCGGGAAATCTCAGTTGGCCGTGTGCTCCGTAAATCCGTCTGTCTCACCATGACCTTGGCCAACTTCAGTGTCTATACAGATACCCCCTTTGTCGCTCTGGCTCCACAGATCCTTGGCCTTGTGCACTCTGCCCCACTCTGCTGGGGCTCATGGACTTTGTCACTGCCCTTAGCTCCTTCACCTCTGAAATACCAAGAGTACCCTCTGACCCCGAGTCCTACCCTTCCAGCTCTCACTCTGTTACTTTCATTCTATTCTCCACCCCCTGGATGTGCACAGGTTGTTGAAATCAGGGATTTCTCTTGCTCTAATTGTCTTAATCAGTCTCGGTCTGCCTTTGAGGGGAAAGAGGGATTGTAAGAGGGGCCTTCCCAACTCTTGATAGGCCGTCAGGGCTGCAGCAGTGGCTGGCAGTGAGGCCAGGCAGGGAAGGGGGAGGAAGGGAGGGAGTCAGCTGGGTCAGGGGCCCCTCAGAGGAGCCGGCCAGGAACAACTGGAAACAAAGGCTGGACAATCTTCCTTTGAGCCCCCAGAGCCCGGCCTTGGCTTTCCGGGAATGGCTTCAGGAAATGGCTGAGATTCCAGATTTGCGAGGAAGAGACCTGTAAACAGGAGGTGGGCTCTGTGAAGAGAATGCAGCCTCTCTCTAGGGAGGGGGCTGGCGTGAGCACTGACATCCCAGGCTCAGATGCTACAGGTCTTTCTGCAGCAGACAGAGGATTTTAGGGCTGGAAAGACTCGTAAAGATCACTGACTCCAACCGCCATTGCAGGGCCTGAAAAGTATCCCTGCTGAGGATGGATGCTTGAGTAGTTCCAGTGACAGAGCGTGCATGAAAGTAGCAATATTGGTTAAAGTCACTGGTCACTTATAATGCATTAGGTGACTGCACTACATGAGTTATGTTTTATCTCATTTCGTTCTTATTCCGGCCATCCAGCTGCTCACGACAATTATTATTCCCACTTACAGGTAAGGAGAGTGACCTGCGGAAGTTGAGGAACGTGCCCAAGGTCTCCCAGAAGCTTATTCCACTTCTCTCCGAGCTGAATAGGGACACATGGTGGCCCTCTCCAGCTTGTCCAGAGCCTCTGAATCCTTCCTGTCTTCTGTCCTACCCCACCCTGGCCCCATCGATCCTTGGGGAGTGGACCGACGAACATCCACTCCTCAGCCCACAGCCCACTTTCCTCTGCCCCGGGCTCCTTTGTGCTGTGCCCAGAGCTCCCACTCTGGGTTTCTGTTTCGCTCTAGCGAGGGTCACTCGGAAGCAAAGGAATAAGGATGGGGGTTCAAGGTTTAAATAGGGGCTTAGGGTTTCAGGATCAAGGCTGTGGTTAGAGTTTTGGTTAGTGTGAGGGTTACCTTTAAGAAATCCCAGACTAACCCTGACCTGTGTGGCTCAGTGAGCTGGGCTTTTGTCCCACAAAGTGAAAGGTCACCGGATCGATTCCGGGTCAGGGCACATCCCTGGGCTGAGGGTTCAGTCCCTGATGGGGGCACGTACAAGAAGCAAACGATCGATATTTCTCTCCCTCTCTTTCTCCCTCCCTTCCACACTCTCTAAAAATAAATAAATAAAATCAAAAAAGAGATCCCAGACTAGGTCACCAGGTAAACCTTAGGGCTGGGGTTGGAGGCAAGGGTTATGGCTAAAGGGTCAAGGTCAGAGAGTCTCTCTCCTCTGGGCTCCTCCCAGTTCTTCAAGGCACAGAGGGCCAGGCAGGAAGCATCGGTTTCCTCAAAGCTGCTTCCCTCCTGGGCAGTCTCAGCCGCAAACACCCACCACCGGCCTGGCCTGCCCCTCCTTCCCTGGCTGTGAGCTCAGAGCAGCAGGACAAAGTGCTGGCGACCAGGACAGAGACCTGAGAGCAGCCATGGGCTCTGGAGGGGCAGGCCTCCTTGGGGTCCAGTGGCCGCTGCCTCTCCTGCTTCTGCTCAGCGCGGGTGAGTGTGGCCACCCCCTCTCCTAGCCCCTGCTCCCTTGATCCAAGGCCTGGCCAGGGAAGAAGAGGGCCCCTTGATCCTTTGCCTCCCTTTTGCTGTAGGGGCACCAGAGATGATGATGATGGTGTGTATGTGTATGTGTGTGTAAGACAGAGAGACAGACAGATTGAGAGTCCAAAACACCCGCTCCTCTTTCAGCTAGCTTGTTATTTGGGAATTGATTCTCAGATGAGAGAAAGCAGATGAGGTATGCAGGGGAAGGTGGGGGCGTTGGCAGTCAGACCGGGCTCCACCTCCTTTCCCGTCCAGGAGGCATGGCCCGGGACTCCCCACCCCAGATCCTAGTCCACCCACAGGACCAGCTGCTCCAAGACCCCGGCCCCACCAAGATGAGCTGCCGAGCCTCAGGCCAGCCGCCTCCCACCATCCGCTGGCTGCTGAACGGGCAGCCCCTGAGCATGGAGCCCCCAGACATACACCACCTCCTTCCCAATGGAACTCTGCTGCTGTGGCAGCCCCCTGCCCGGGGACGTGCCCACGACAGCCAGGCCCTCTCCACTGTCCTGGGCATCTATACATGTGAGGCCAGCAACCAGCTGGGCACAGCCGTGAGCCGCGGTGCTCGGCTGTCTGTGCCTGGTGAGGCCTGGAAGGCGGGCCGGTGTGGGGCGTGGCTGGGGTGAAATGCCGGATGGTGAGGGAGGTTTGAGGGGCTATCTGTGAGGGGAGGGAAACAGAGGAGAGAGCTAGGATGGGGGGAACCCAGGTGGAACCCCTGGAAGGTGGAGCTCTGAGAGTGGACATAAATCAGAACAGGGCAGGTGTGGCAGGAGACACCGAGGGGGGACCTTTGGGGAGGAGAGGACTGGACACTGCTCCCTGCAGAGCCTCTGTGCTCCCCACAGTCCTTCAGGAGGATTTCCAGACCCAGCCTCAGGACACAGTGGCCCTGGTGGGTGAGCAGGTGATCCTGAAGTGCGGGCCGCCCTGGGGCCACCCAGAGCCCACAGTCTCATGGTGGAAGGATGGGAAACCACTGGTCCTCCAGCTGGGGCGGCACACGGTGAGTGTTGCTCCCTTCCCCATACCTCCTCCTGTCCTGGGCACTCTGGGCAAACCCCGGGGACTGACCCCTCTCCGGCCTCGAGGCCCCTGCAGCATTGGAGGAAAGGAAGCCAGTGAAGTCTTAAGCTTCCCTCTCCAGGCAGAGCCCCTCCCCACTGGGGGAACTCACGATGCACCTGGCCCTGACAGGTGTCCAGGGGTTCCCTGACGATGCTTAGAGCAGAGAAGAGTGACGAAGGGACCTATATGTGTATGGCCACCAACAACGCAGGACAACGGGAAAGCCGGGCGGCCAGGGTGACTGTCCAGGGTAAGGGAGGGTAGCTAACGTCAGGGCCAGTGTGGCGAGGGGTGGGGGTGGAAGTCCAGTTAGGCTGGTGTGGTCTGGTTTGGGCTGAGGTCAGGGTATATGGGGCTTACTTACGCTGGAGTCAGCCTCAGAGCGGTGGGGACCACACTGGAGAGGAGGTCCCCCCAGCCTAAAGTGGACATAGCCACGCTCTAGTCCTGGGTGACCTGGGGGTTCAGGTTTCTCAGTGGCTAAAGGATGCTCTGCCCCTCAGTTCCTTTACTTGGGCCTGTAGACCCACCCGTCTCATTCTCCCACAGAGCCTCAGGGCTACAGGGAGCCCCTGGAGCTTCTGGCTGTGCGCATCCACTTAGAGAACGTGACCCTCCTGAACCCGGATCCCTCAAAGGGCACCAAGGCTGGGCCTGCTGTGTGGCTCAGCTGGAAGGTGAGGCCCAGGACCCAGGGGTGGGAGCCAGGCCAGGGATCAAGAAAGGACTGGTCACAAGTCCCTGAACCCTGTGCCTTTCTCCGGACGCTTTCCCAGGTGAGCGGCCCTGCCGCACCTGCTCAGTCCTACACAGCGCTATTCAGGGCCCAGACGGTACCCGGAGGCCAGACGGCCCCATGGGCAGAGGCCCTGCTGGCGGGCTGGCAGAGCGCAGAGCTGGGGGGCCTCCACTGGGGCCGAGACTACGAGTTCAAGGTGAGGCCATCCTCCGGCCGGGCTCAAGGCCCTGACAGCAATGTGCTACTCCTGAGGCTGCCTGAACAAGGTCAGGGACAGATGCCCCGGGACCCTGTAATAGACCCTCTGGTCCCTTCTTGTCTGGGGGCCCTGGAGGACTGTCCCACTCCAGGCTGGGGGGATGGTGGGTCCTGATCCTGGACTCCCTTCTGCTCTGGCCAGGCGAGCAGAGGTCTCATTGTCATTAGTGTGGTCTCTGGCCCTGCATCCCCATCCCAGCTCTTTCCCCAAGTCCTCTCCCTTAGTATTTCTAAAAGCCTCTCTCCCTCTCCCCCAGTGCCCAGTGCCCCTCCTCAGGAGGTGACCCTAAAACCTGGCAATGGCAGCGTCCTTGTGAACTGGGTGCCACCACCTGCTGAAAACCACAATGGCATCATCCGTGGCTACCAGGTACACCCACAGGCTGACACACCCCTTTCTAGAGGTGGCAGCACCTCCCTCTCCCCTGGCATCCTGCGTGCCCTTGCGCTGGGCACTGAGAAAGGTGCTTGTGTGGAGAAGCAAGGGACATTTCCTACTGCTGAGTGAATGTCTGCCAGATGCTGCCAAGCAGTTACTGACCTGACCACAGTTCATCTCAAAGTCCACGTGGGCTCTTATCCC
The DNA here is from genome assembly GCA_007922815.1 of Macrotus californicus. NCBI lineage: Eukaryota > Metazoa > Chordata > Mammalia > Chiroptera > Phyllostomidae > Macrotus > Macrotus californicus. Next base: position 547,684 of record VMDR010000012.1, read on the forward strand.
CAATGTACAGATGTGGAAAGTGAGGTTAAAGTAGGAAATGTAGGGCACAGGACAGGAGCAGAAGAGTGGGTGCAGGTGGAGGGGGGAGTGTCCCTGGGTAAACAGCAGGCAGGACAGCCACCGGCCCAGAGTCTGATCCGCAGAGGCAGGGCTCAGCAGCTGTGACAATGCCCCGGGGCACTGCTCATCCCTGCTTCTTGTCCTCAGGTGTGGAGCCTGGGCAACACCTCACTGTCCCCAACCAACTGGACGGTGGCAGGCGAGCAGACCCAGCTGGAGATTGCCGCCCAAACGCCAGGTTCCTACTGTGTGCAAGTGGCCGCAGTCACTGGGGCTGGGGCTGGGGAGCCCAGCAGCCCCGTCTGCCTCATTTTAGGTGAGGGCAGCATCCACGGGTCCCACCCATGTCCCTCAGCCCCAATCCCCACCTTCCTCTCTGCCTGCTCGCACCTCGCACTTCCACCCCCTCCCCCTTCTCTGCCTAACCCCCAATGCCTCTCCTGCCCCTACCCCTGAGCTCTAATCCCGTGCAGAGCAGGCCATGGAGCAAGCTGCCCAAGAGCCCAGTAACCATGGTCCGTGGACCCTGGAGCAGCTGAGAGCCACCTTGAGGCGTCCAGAGGTCATTGCCACCGGGGGCGTTGTGCTCTGGCTGCTGCTGCTGGGCATCACTGTGTGTGTCCACTGCCGGCGCCGAGCTGGGGTGCACCTGGGCCCAGGTGAGACTGTGAAGTGGACTGCGGGTGGTCAGGACTCCCTGGGTCCCATCGGAGCACTGTGGGGGGCGAGATCTCCAGCCTGGTGCTGGGGACTCCACACTTAGCCTTCTTCCTGCCCTCCCTCAGGTCTGTACAGATATACCAGTGAGGACGCCATCCTAAAACACAGGTGAGTGGTGAAAGAGGAGTGGCCTGAGGTTAGGGAGGGACAGGGGACAAGGGTTAGAGGAGCTAGGACAGAGAATTGGACAGAGTCTTCACTACTCCAGACAGTGTGGAGTCCTCGTCCCTGGATCTCTCCTCAGCTCCAAGTGGGCCTTATTTTCTCTTTCAACGATGTCGGTGTCACACCACTGGAGAGGAGAGGAATCAACTTAGGTGGCTTTGCCCCAGGCCACGCAGCTGGCCTTCTGGCTCCTAACCCAGCGCTCTTGTCTCCAGCCTCTCTCTCACCAACGTGCTAACTACACTTTCCTGACGACTCATCCCCTGGGTAGAGAATACCCAGGGTGGGAGGCCCAGCCTGATTTCTGGTTTTCTCTGTCCACGCAGTGTTCACCTAGCAGTGCCTTTGCCTTCAGTAAATCACTCAACCTATGGCGCCATCTTTCCTTCATGATAACCCACCCACCTGCCTGTTCCGGTAGAGGGCACTCTGCCCCTACAGCACAGATTCCTACTCCTTGTTCTGGGTAACCGGGAGTTGCAGGTACTTCTGCTCCGAGTGTGGCTGGCTGCCTGAGCAAGCCTGCGGTATGAGATGAAATACTGAGAAAGAAAGCATCCTTCCTAATCCTGCTGGCTGAGCTTTGCACTAAATAACAATTTCATGTGCCCACATCCTCCTGCTCTTTATCTCATTAGATTTCCTCTGGGAGGTTTCACACCCTAGGTCTGTACCTTTCAACAGAAGTTTATTGAGCACCTACTATGTGCCAGACCATTTTGTTGTCAGTTTCTCAGCTCAGAGCAAGGTCCCAAGCTGGTGCCGTGTTCCTGCATTGTTCTGTGCTCACCAGCCTTTCTCGTTAGTGACCCCTGGACTCTGTCTGCTCTGCCCTGAACTTTCTCTGCCCTTCCGCCCCGGGACTTTATCCCTGTCCTCAAGGGAGAGTCATTCATTCCGTTTGAACAGTCTCCATCTGCCAGGAACTCAGTCTAGACAGAGACATCCATGCTGGTGTATGAATGCAACCAGAGCTGGAAGTGCATAAGCATGTACAAGATACATGGAGGAGACTAGGGTGGGGAGACAGGACAGGAAGAAGGAAAAGGCCAAAGAGAGCAGCCAGAGAGAGCCTCTGCATTCTTCGGGAAAGAAAAGCCATTTGGTCTGGCTGGGACATAGCATGCGAGATGGGTGAGAGCAAGGATAAAGCTAGGGAGCTGGAAGCCAGACCAGTGAGGGCCCCGTGAGCCACGCTAGGCAGCTGGGCTCTCTCTTGGTAAATGGGAGCCACTGAAGGTTTCGGGCGGAGAAATGCTTCAGCCTGATCCCTGTTGCTGAAAGACCCCTCAGGCAGCCAGCATGCCCCCCACCCCGTCCAAAGGGAAGCAGACGAGAGGTAGAGGCGAACACTCGCGTAGCAAGCTCCTGCTCTACCACGTTCACTCCCGCTCACAGCATCAGCCTTACACGGAGGGCCTGCTGTTACTTCTCCAGATGCAGAAACTGGGGCTTCGAGAGGCTGATAGGCTCTGTCCCAGGGCTGCACAGCTGGGCTGCGGCAGACGGGCACTTTCAAACTGGGTTTGTCCGGCTCCCATACCCGTTCTTTTCATCTTAGCACACAGCTGTTTTTTCTCCTTAATACCTCCTAGCTCTGGGCAACCTGGATGTCCTCTGATCCCGGGACAGCAAAGGACACTGAGTTTGGGGCATTGGGTCAGAGGTTTTAAGGAGTTGGAAGGGCGGAAAAGCAGGCAGAAAAAAGCCTCTACTGCCATCTCCTCACTCCCTCTGGCTACCCCCGGGTTCTCACCTCACCCCGTTTCTCATGCCCCCCCTCACTGCCCCATCACTGCAGGATGGATCATAGTGACTCCCCCTGGCTGGCAGACACCTGGCGGTCCACCTCTGGCTCCCGGGACCTGAGCAGCAGCAGCAGCCTTAGCAGCCGGCTGGGAGTGGACCCCCGGGACCCACTAGACTGTCGCCGCTCCCGTGAGCCTGCCCCGTGGGGGCCGGGGCCAGTGGTGGAACAGACATCCCACGGCTGGGGGAGGGACAGAGTGGGGCAGGATAAGTTCGCTGTAATATTATCCTCCTGTTGATTTTTATTGCAGTGATCTCCTGGGATCCCCGTACCCCTGGCGTGCCCCTGCTTCCTGACACCAGAACTTTCTATGGCTCGCTCATCGCTGAGGTTCCTGCCAGCCCCCCAGCCCGGGCAAGCCCCCAGACCTCAGCTATCAGGCATCACCCAGCCCAGCTGGCCCGGCTCTCCAGCCCGTGGGCCAGTTCAGACAGCCTCAGCAGCCGCAGGGGGCTCTCTTCCCCACGCCTTTCTGGGTCCCCCGCAGAAGTTTGGAAGGCCAAAAAGAAGCAGGGTAAGGATGGGGAGGGCAGATCTAGGCTGGCACGGGTGGGAGGAGGGACCAGGAGTGGGGGTGTGGTGAAGCTGTGGCCTGGGGCCTTGAAGGTAGCACCTACCCTCAGCTCTGACTCTCCTGTCGTAGGGGTGCCCACCACCCAAGCACCCCACCAGGCGTCACTGATCTTAGCTTTTCCTTATGCTGCGCTCACATTTTGGTTTGGCCACACCAGTAGGGGGCCCTGCTTCTGCGGTCAACTCAACTCAACCAACATTTAATAAGCGCCACTGTATGCCAGGCACAGGAACCCAAGCGACCCCAGATATAGTCCTTGCCCTGTAAGGGCGCAAAGCCTAAGGAAAGTGACTGACTGGCGCACTAGTCTTTCTAGAACCTGGCAGAATGTGAACAGTGCTGTCACGAAGCCCCCCACTCCCGTGAACGAGTCCACACGAGTCTGCCAGACCCGACTGCCTGCTTGCTTCCCCGAGAAGGGCTACTCCCTTTCTGCCAAACGTCTCTGACTTAAAGCAGCCTGCTTTGACTTTCCGGAGAGAAATCATTCCAGGCTCTGTTTCTTTAGTGCCCATGACGTTAGGTGCTATGCGTATCTTTATTTAATCCTCACAACTTGTTGACTTGGTGCGGGCTCTCAGGTTTCACAGAGAGGGAAAGAGGAGCAGAACTGGGTAATGTGCTCAAAGTTTCCCATCAATAAGCTGCAGAACTCAGCCCTGAACTCAGAGCTCTGCCCCCAGAGGCCACCTTGACCTCCCTGGGAGCATCCTCCGGAAACCCTGCCCTCTCGCCGACTCCTTTCTCCCTCCTCTCAACCTGCTCCCCATCTGCTCTCTTCATGGGCCCTCTGTACTGATCATGGAGATATACAAATGTTCAACAGCCAATTTTCTTAAAGCTTATAATTGAACTTTTATTAAGACAAATATGGATCCAGAGTAATGAAGAGCTTATCCAATATCCCAAATTTTATGACACTAAATATTAGCGAAGCTGGCATCCTTTTTCCAGCTTTGCCTTAAAGCTATTGCATTGGAAATTCTCAGGGGCAATGCAATACCAGCTAAAAGGGGTTGCATAAAACTCATTTAGAAACCAGCTCCCCAATGGAGAATGGCATGGCCCTGAATGCAGCGTAAAGCCCCTCTTAGGGCATTAATGCTGCTGGAAAGGGGTGAGGAGTTTTCTGTGGTCAGTTCTTAAGAAAGGCTCCAGTTCTGAGATGAGGCTTCCTAACATCCCTCAGGGGTTCAGGTCCTCCCTTCGTCTCCTCAGCTCAGCCCCACCCCACCACTGCCCAGGACGGGTTGACCACAGTGACCCCTGTGGACTGGTGGAGACCTGGCCCACCTCTGCCTCCCTGGACCTCAGCAGCTATACGACAAGATCATGCTCTGATCTTGTCCAGAGCCATGGCCTTGGCCCTCCTGCTGTCTGCTGCTCCAAGGCTGGTGATGCGTCATTTCCTAAAACTGGCTGGCTCTCTCACTACTCCCCGTAACTTACTTACTCCTTTTTCTTATTATTCGACCTTAGTTGGGCTTTTTCTCCATGATCGATATGATCACACCTGCACTCTCCTGTGTCTCATCTGTTATATCAGGTTCTCAGTTCCACGCACTTTGCCAGATACATACACTGAATATCCTCATGAATTCAAACAAATATTTATTGCAGTTCAGATATAGCCAATGAGATTCGGTCTAACCTTGAAAACATTTTCATTGTGTAGTTTATTTAAAGAACATTGAAACTAAAATCCAAGTGATTCCAAGCAAGGTGGCAAGAGGCTTCTTGTTACCAGGATCCTTTAGAGGAAATGAAAGGGGCCAGAACGAACATGGTCTTTTCCCAGACTGGCCTTTTCCCTTCCCCTTCCGTACAACCACCCACCCAACAAGAGTCCCCATTTCTGAGCTTCGTTAAGAAGCCGGGCACTAGAGAAGAGGAAGCAGATGATAGCGGAGCTGGAGCACCCAAAGTCCAGCCGTTGTGTGGGTTCTCATCCTCAGTGGCGGAGAAGATCTGGCCGCTGTGCACATGGATTTCTCAGCCTCGCCCCTGCTCTGAGCTGTCCACAGTGGCCCCGGCTCTGTGAGGTCAGACTAGACAGTTCCTGCCTGCTCTTTGGGCTGGGCTTCTGGTCACGGGACTAATCTGAAGGCTTTTTCTTTCCTCCTTTGCCCTCCTTTGCTCGGTGTCCTGGTTCCTGGTCTTGGGGAAATCTATTGTTTTTTGTTTCTATGACCTAGTTCCTCTCTGGTTTAAACTTAGATCCACTTGGGTGTTGGCCTGACCAGGAAGCATTGCACATGGCCGGGCCTGTTCTTTCAGCTACCTCAGCTTCTCTACTGTCAGAGTTCACTCAGCCTCGTCTCTGAGTGTGAAAGCTGCCAGCTCCTACGTGATTCACCTGTGTGAGTCACGTACGTACGTGTTTACGCCTACATCTCTAATAGCATCCACCGGCCACTCATTTATTCAACAAATATTGACTATCTACCTATGGGCGAGGCATTGCCTCTCTGGCGGGACCAACACACAGTCCTCCTCTAAAGTCCCTCTGCCTGTCCCACCTGGCCCGGTCTAGGCTGCCTTGTTTTCGTCTTACCTGCATCCAACCCATCTCCCCAGGTGACAGACACGCAGGGCTCTCAGGGCAGGGCTGGCCAGAACCATGTGAGATTGTCACAGCGTGAAAGAAGGAAATGAACAGGCTCGCTCCAAGAAAAGGAGTGTGTGTCCTCCACAGGGCCGAGATTACTGAGAAGAGTGGCCACGTGAGGAGAGAGACCAGGAAGACTGGAATGTATACAGTAAAGGAAAAGAAAGCCATTAGGTGCCAGGAACTTTCCGATTTTTTTTTCTTTAAACAAGAATAGTTTTATCTTTTTTAATTTTGATTTATTGATTTGAGAGAGAGAGAGGAAGGGAGAGAGAGAAAGAGAAATTATCGATTCTGTTGCTCCACCTATTGAGGCATTCATCTGTTGATTCTTGCCTGGGGCCCCGATCTATTTGTATTCAATTGGAAAAGCCATCACTTGAAGTGGGTGCTTACAAATGAAACTGAGGCTCAGAAAGGTTCGTGGAGTTACCGGAGGTCACACAGCTGGTGTGTGGCTCAGTTGGGCTATGAGGGCCCAATTTTGACTCCAACCCTAGTTCTCCTTCCACCCTATCACAGCTGCCAGGCTGGAAGTGGGTGGGAGGAGGGAAAGATGGAGGATGCTCTTCCCTCTTCTCTCTGTGTTCAGGGGCCCTAGAGTGTAACTGAATGACAGGGCTGAAGACCGAGCCTGCGGTCGGGGTCTGAGAGGCCCACCCTGGCTCGCTCCTCACGGCTGGCTCTCCCTCTACAGAGCTGCACCAGGCCAACAGCTCCCCGCTGCTCCGGGCCAGCCACCCTGTGGAGCTCTGCGCCTGGGAGGTGGGAAGAAAAGGCTCCAAGGACCTGTCTCAAAGCCCAGGTGAGAGAAAGAGAGGCTGTGAGGTGGGGTGCCAGGGCCCTCCGGCCCCTACAGCTGGCTTTACCTGTCTTGAGGAGGCCGGATGAGTGGGGTGTAGGGAGAGGAAGCTGAGGGGAGGGGTGGGCCGGGGCAAGCTTGGGTCTGGGGCTGATGGGGGTTTTTGTCGTTCTCATGGCCAGGAGCTGCACCCCGAGCTCTGATTGCCTGGCGGGCCCTGGGACCACAGATCCTTGGCTCCTCCAGTGAGCTGACTTGCCCTCTCCCGACAACACCCATCTCTTCTCATGGACCCCTCACTCAGAATCAACGGACCCAGTAAGAGGACACGGGGTCAAAAAGCAGGGCTGGGGGTTGAGGGATGGGGAGTGTTAGCTGAGCTTGGGCGGGGCTGGGGGAGGGGTGAACCAGGACTCAGAACGGCACTAACCACCCTACCATCCCTGTCTTACCCCAATCAGGCACTCTGTGGAGCCCCAGGCTCCTGCCTCCTTCCCATTACCAGCAGCCTCCATCCCTTCCAGTACCCCCCGCCACTCCAGCCACCAGGCCTCTTCCCTCTCTGGCCCCAGCCCCACCTCCAGCCGCCTGTCCAGCTCTTCACTGTCGTCCCTGGGGGAGGATCAGGACAGTGTGCTGACTCCTGAGGAGGTGGCCCTGTGCCTGGAGCTCAGTGAGGGTGAGGAGACCCCCAGGTGAGTGGCCTGAGTAAAAGCAGAAGAATTTGAGGATGCTCATCGTCCCTACCTCATTCTACCCTTCCTCAGACAGAATGTTTCTGCCTGACCCACGGTCTCCCATTTTGCCTCTTCCTAGGAACGCTGTCTCTCCTATGCCAAGGGCTCCTTCACCCCCCAGCACCTATGGGTACATCAGCGTTCCAATAGCGTCGGAGCTCGCGGACATGAGCAGGGCTGGAGGAGGGGTAGGGTCCGAGGTGAGGGGTTTGTTGTGCCCACCTCGGCCCTGCCTCACCCCCACCCCCAGTGAGGGCTCCTTGGCCAATGGCTGGGGCTCAGCCTCTGAGGACAATGCCCCCAGTGCCAGAGCCAGCCTGGTCAGCTCCTCCGACGGCTCCTTCCTCGCGGATGCCCACTTTGCCCGGGCCCTGGCGGTGGCCGTGGACAGCCTTGGCTTTGGTCTGGAGCCCAGGGAGGCAGACTGCGTCTTCACAGGTACGTTAGATCACCCCCACCCCTTGGAGAGGACACAGCTCCTGTAAGACCCCCTTCTCTCCAACCCAGAGGCAAGGCTTCCTACTCATGGTCTTCATCCTTGGTTGTTGTCCTGGTCCTTAACACAGCTAGTTTCTATTAAATGATGACTACGCCTCAGGCTCTATGATAAGCACTTTGCGTACATCCAATAACAACATCTTTATGAGGCATAGTCTTTATTCTTTTCCAGACGAGGCTATTGTAACTCATACAGGTTCATTAACTTCCCTGAGGTCACCCACGAGGCCCAAGGTCACCCATGAGGACAAGTCTGCAGGCTGGAGGCAGCCAGTTGCATCACCCATTCCCCTCCCTCTCCCCCAGACACGCATCTCCAGGAGAGGCAGCTCCCAGCCTTTCATTTACTCTGGCTCAGTGCTTCAGAGCCCTCCTCGCTGTGGGAAATCCCGTCTTCTCTCTCGCCTCTGCTGTGCTTCCAAACCCTTCTTCTTGCCTTGTGTGTGGCTGTGGGGAGGGACAATCGGGCTGACCCTTCACACGTCCAGCGTCTAGCAGAGTGGGACCATCCTCTCCATGTCAACAGAGGCAGTCAGGGCTCCCCACACCCCTTTGATGTTCCCATTTGTACCTGCTCTATCAGCACCCCTATACCCATCCTATGAACCCTAACACCACCTTCTGCCCCCAAGAAAAACAACCAGGCTTGTGGTGAATGAGAGAGCAAGGAGTATCCAGGGCAGAAGTTCCCATTTGGAGGGAGAAGAGGGTGCCAAGGAGTGGGAGAGTGAAGGGAGAGTACAGGCAAAGGCCAGGTAGAGATGTTCTCTCTAAACAAACTAGCCGACGACTGTCCTCCTGTCTCCAGGGCTGGAGCTGCCGAGACTGATGGGCCAAGTTGCATTTAGATTATGTTCAGAGTTGGGCGTATGCCTTAAGCTGACCTCAAGCTTTCTGCCCTAAACTGGTTCCCGGGGGTGAAGGCCAACCCTCCACAAATATCTCTACTCCCCCACACAGGTGCCTCACCACCACCCTCCCCCCGGGATGACCTCTTCCTGACGCCCACCCTCTCCCTGCCCCTGTGGGAGTGGAGGTCAGACTGGCTAGAGGACGTGGAGAGCAACCACACCCAGCAACTGGGAAGGGGGCTGCCTCCCTGGCCCCCCGACTCTTAGAACTCTCCCCCAGAGAAGTCATCTCAGCTGTCCTGCACCCAAGGCTGGCAGTGAGTGTCTGTTGGCCTGGCTGGTGTGGTTCTCGGGAGAAGTTACAAGGGAACCTGGGGTGTGGCAGGAGAGACAGGCGCAGGGGATAACTCCATTGTCCTTTGATTCTCCTCTAGACCCCTCCTGAGGCACGTCCCTGAGACCCCCGAGAAGAGACTCGGAACTCCCCCTCCTGACAGCCACTGGCCCTGAGGGCCCCGGACCATAGCTCTTGGTCTGTGCGCTTCTGCAGTTGGGCACACCTTGCCCGATGGGCCTGCAGGAGAGCTCTCCCTCCTTGATCGTGAAAACCAATGAAAAAACACAAAATCAGAGCCAAGCCGACCTGGAGCCTCAGCAGCAGAGAGAGTTCTCACCACCTGATGCCCTTGCTTTTTCCTCTGCTCTGTCCAATCCCACAGCCAGCCTGTTGGGCTTCAGGAGCGGCCCACCTCCTGATCTCTCACCCATGAGGATCATGGGAAGTGTGGGGGCAAGGGTATTTCTGGGGGACGATGGCAGCTTGTGGAGGAAGGGGCTCCTCAAGCCTCCCCTCAGCCTCACTGGACTGTTGCTCCGTGGAGGCCCTCCGCTCCCACCATGCCATGCAAAGGAAATACAGGGCAGGGGGCCCAAGGCCATGAGGCAGAACCCAGCGCCAAGGCAAACACTCCAGATGGACCCAGGGAGGGAGCAAAAGAGAGGGAGGTGCGGAATGTGGGACAGAAACACCCTCCTCATGCTGCTGTCACTGTGAGCTTAAGGAATTGATGCTATAAAATGGCAATGACATGGGTTCTGTGAGCTCTTTTCCCTGAGCATCGTTCTGGGGAAGGCCCCTGGAGATCCAGGGACAGTCACCTGTGCTAGAAGGGGAGCAAACATTCACTGGTACTTGGGAGTGTCATTCCTCTCTGTCTTGTGACTAAGGGGAGAATTATGTTCATCTATCACATTTTAAGCAGAATCTAGAAGAGGGGGGGCTGGGGTATTGTCAGGGGCTACTCATCTTAGCGACTTCCCCTGAGAAGACAGCCCCAGCTTTCAGTGGCCCCAGCCCCTTCCCCCAAAGGCCAGTCCTGGATGGTTTCTTAAAATAGACAAAGGAGCTCATCCCACGAAAGGTGGGAACCCTGCCATGGTTGGCCAGTGAACATGCTTCTGCCAAAATAGTGGACCAGAGAAACGGTGGAGCAGGAGTCCCGGGGGCCTAAGCCACGGCAAGTCACTGAGGGCAGAAGATAGTGGCACTTTCGTCACCCAGCAGGAAAGGTCAAGGGCAGAATTCTCAAGTTAGGGGATGTGCTGAACATGGCCAGGGCCACAGGAATACACCTTCAGGGAGGGTCTATTGGAAAGGGTGTGATAAGGCCCCAAGCCCCAGAAGCTCTACTGGAGGCCACTCTGTTTTGAAGAATGAACCAGGCAGGGCCCGGGGGCTGGGTGCTGCCTGGACTGCCCTCCTCTGGCCAGGCTGCAGGGGTATGGCCCGGGGGTGAGGGCGGGGACCAGAGTGGCAGATACACATCTCCCTCTCTCTGCTTTTCCTTTTAGGGATTTCGCTTTTCTTTTAGCTTCCTGGTAAAAATTCCTTTTAAAAACATTCCAACCCTGTTCGCTAGACCAAAGGAGGAAAAGGGATTTGTACGTGCTTTGGCCAAAGTGGCCAGAGAGGTCAGAGCCTGGGCCCTGAGGGCAGGGGCAATGCCCAGGGAGGCTGCTGAGCCCAGGGCAGAGCAGACAAGAAGGAAACAGACCTCGGCCAATCAGTGAGTGGCATTGACTGTGCGCGAGGGGGTGACAGGGACTATGGCATTCACAGCCAAAAATTTGAGAAATTCTGTGCCAACCAAACCGATCACATCTTGGCCAAATCGGTCCAGGAGGTACCTGTTGGCACACTGTGTGAGGAGGGGGCCAGGGGTTTGAAAAACCTGTTTTTCCTTCTTGGTCAGGGTTTCCCCATCAGCTCCTCCTTTCTTTCCATGTAAAAATTATTATTACCAGGGCACATCTCCTTGCACAAGAGAAGATACGCCCCCCGAGGAGGCACTAAGGGAGGGCAGGACAAGTTTCTTGCAGTTGGTCATTTGGAAAGTCCCTCTGGTGGTAACTGGGGTGACAGTGACTTCAGCTCCTTTGGGAGGCAGGACAGGTGGGGTCTCAGCCCTGTCCTCATGCAGTTTTGACAGAGAAGTTCAACAGGAAGCGCATTGATACATGCCCCCTCGCGATGCCTTTTTCCCCCTATCCTGCAAAAAGCAGACAAATGGCCCAGGACTCTGACCAGACTCTTTATTGTCTTTTTGGCAAATGGGTGTCAGGTAGGAAGAGATGGCAAGGAAAGAGCTGTCTCCCTGGCTCCCAGGCCAGTTGTTCAGGGAGCCCCACTTCACTGCTGGGAGGGAAGAGACCCCTCCCTGTTCCTCTTCGCAGCCCCTTGTTTACCAGGGGAGGAGCTGCCATCCAGGCTCTCAGCCCAGACAAGCCTTTCTCCTGGGAACTGCTGATATTCTCATCAAAGTTTCTCAACGGTTATCTTGGTTCCTAGAGAGGGGGAGGGGAGGGGAGAGAGGCTAGTTTGCAAGGCCTGGCCCAGAGCAAACAGGCCATGATGGGGGGTGGAAAGTGCTTCTTTTCTCATCAGCCTCACACCTGATCCATTTCTATGGGACCCCAGCCTCCTCTACAATGTGTCATCTTGCCTTGACCTTTGTCGCTGTTCTCCAGGATTCCTCCTGCCCTTCACTCCCTGGGCCCCCTCCTTTTCACACCCTGCAAGCCTCCTCATCTTCCTCTTTCCAGTCATCCTTTGGTCCACCCTCCCTGGCCCTCCACTCCCAGTTTTGCGATCCCTAGCCCCCACCTCTCGGCATTTCCGTCCTGGCCTTTGGCTCTGGCTCCGGCTCCGGCTCCGGCTCTGGCCAGGGCCCCGGGAGCCCCGAGAGCTGCTGGAGCCTCTGGAAGAGTTGCTGCCAGCAGTGGAGCAGGTGCTGGTGGTCTGGCCCCGGGACAGGAAGCTTGGTCGGCTGTAAGGGAGCCAGGCCTCTTCTGCAGCCCAAGAGACAAGGGTAGCTGGGTCCAGGTAGCGGCAGAACGCCACCACTGGGTCGCTGTGCCACCCCAACCACCATCCCAGCCCTGGGAGAAGAGTTGAGGGCGGGCAAAGGGCTTGGGTCATTGTGGGGGCTCAGAAGCAGAGTGTCCTGCCCACGGCCTTGATAAAATGTGTGTTCAGAGACCTGCAGGGAACTCCTGTCCTCCCTTTCCCAAGGATGAACACCCACCCCTATTCTTTCCTCATTTGGGTGTCAGTCCTGAGAAAGGGTACAACTTGGGAACCTCAGGGGATTTTGTTCAGAGGCAGCTGGAGAGACAAGTATCTTTGGTGTTGACTGAATTCAGGGACCCAACTGAAAGTGAGGGGTGAGCTGGGTTGGAGTGAGTCCATCCATGGTACCGTCTGTACTATCCCACCAGCCCCCAGTCCCAAAGCCCATCCTATTACATAGCAGTGGCCCTCCAGCTGGCCCTGGTCCCCCTTACCATCCGGAAGGGGGGCCCGATGGGCCCCCAGGGCCCCCGCCGGCACCATTCTTCTCTCCCCACTGTGCTCCCGTTCCAAGGAAGACATGCTACCTGCTGCCCTTAGCCCTGAGGCCCAGCTTGCCTCTTCCTCTGGTGGCGGCAAGGGTGGTGGGGGCAAGTCTGTGGAGAGACCTGCTTCAGCAGAGTCTCCTGCTTCCCTGGTACTGGCCTCTCCCACCCCCATTCCCGGAAACCAGGAGGCTTCGAATGAATAGCCCAAGATTTGGGTTGGCCTGTTCCTCTCATCCCAGCCTCCAGGTCTCAGCCTTGGTTTCCACCCATCTCCACTACTGACTGTCACCATCCCCTAGGCCCATGGTCCCCTCACCCCCAGGACTGTGCTCCCGCCTGTAGGGAACAGCCTTAGGCTTCTTCCGAATTTGGGCACGGGGCCCTTGGAGTGGAGGAGTGCTCTCCACAGGCACCTGTCGGGTCCTCCCTGTGACATTAGGAGACGGGAGAGGAGCAATGTCAGAGAAGGTCTAGTGGGGAGGGTAAACAAGCTCTGGGTGTGGGGCAGGGTGGGGCGGGGGTGGGGTAGCAGGAGGAGCTGAAGTTGTACAGACTCACCTGGGGCACTGCTGGCCATGCTGGGGACAGGGCTAGGGCTGAAGTGTTGGGGGGCTGTGGGGCCAGCCACCAGGCCAGCAGGCCTTGCTTCATGGCTATTCAGAGTGGGCTGGGACCCTCTGAGAGGGGAACCTGGTTCAAGGGGCACCCTCCTGCAATGACATAAGACCTTAGCGTGTGTTCACTCCACAAACGCTAAGTGCCTACTATGTGCCAGCCACCGTGTTAGACACTCAGCCTCATGCCCAGGTGAATGACACATAGCCAGCCCCGACACGGGCTCCCGGGCTAGCGGAGCACGAGGAAAGCCATGTCTTTGAAACACTCCAGGAGCTTGCAAAGTCACTCCAATGGAGAAACTGTCCCAAGTGGGTGAGCAACCTTGTTAGCCTCCGGGGTCCCCCCCGAACCACACTTCCGCCCTCATACAGCCGTGAGACCTCGGCAGCCCAGATCCCTCCACCCATCCATCTACTGAACAGGTATGTACTGAGGGCCTATGGTGTGCGAGGTGCTACAGGCCTCCCTACCTGGGCACCTGGTGGAGATAGGGAATGTCAGTGAGGGGCTGGGGAGGGTCAGGAGGTGAGGGGGTCAGAGTGGCTGTGGACTGCTGTCCATAGGAAGGTGTGGGAGAAGGGGTCTCCCCTCGGGACGCAGGGACCAAGCACCCTCCACTGGAGCTGGGCTCTGCCAGGTGGCTCCTCTCAGGCACTGGTGGGCACCACTCTCCCGGCTCTGAGCTGGGGAAAAGAGGCAGGAGGGTGGGGATGGCCTTCCTGTCGCCATTTCCCTTCTTCTCCCAGCTCCCTGCCCTCCCCTGCAGTTGGCCCTGGGCTGGCTCCATGCTTAGGGCTTCTGCAGCAGGATGCATCCTTACCTGCCCTGGAGCTCTTCCTCGGGTCCCTCGAGGCCACTCAGCTCACAGGAAGGAGGAGGGGGTGGCAAGGCTTCTGGCCAGCTGAGGGAAGGCATCTGCACAGGTTTTCCCACAAGCTTCACTTTGCCTCCCCTGGGCCCTGAGGAGAGTAGGACGGGGCACACCAAGATTTGGGCAGGAAGGAGGCTGAGGTGAGACTTGCCAGAAGGAAGTGCTGGGCTAGGTCCCAGAGGGGAAGTGTGGGGCACAAGGAACTGGAGTCGTACCGCTGTCTCCGTGGCTCCATTCTGGGGGAGCATACGGGCTCCAGGTGTCCGGGTCCCCTGAGGAGTTTGGGGGGAAGCCCCCGTGGAAGGTCTGCAGCTCCTCCCCAGTGGGGTCAATGGTGCTGTAGACAGGACCCTCCGGAGAGGCAGCAGCGCCCCGGGCCGTCTGAGCCAGGTAGAGGGAGATTCCAGCTTCTGAGGAAAAAGAGGGAGGCGCAGGGGGGGAGGCAGGGCAGACACGGAGAACAGAGGACAACACGAGAATGGAGAGCAAAAGGCCATCCCGCCAGATCGCTTCTTCTCCTGCCCCAAACCTTACTTCCCAAACCGGGGTACAGGGGTCACTCCCCCAACTCACATCCTCCTGGGGGCTGACCAGTCTTGGGAACACTAGGGCGCCTCGGCTCCCTTCAGTGTACCCCAGCAGGTTGAGAGGAGAAAAGGGTGCTCGGGCCAGGTGGGCCCTTGAGGGAATTAGAACTCCTCACCATTGTAATATCTGTCGTCTGGGTCGGGATTGCTGGGGCGGCAGCCTCCCCTGGGTTCCTGGGCTGAGGGGCTTTGAGATGGGTGGGGCCAGGAGTCTGCCAGCCAAGGGTAGGGAGCAGGGCCAAGGCCCACAGGTGGCCTGAGGGAGAGCATGTGAACGTTGGGGCAGAGAGCCTGAGAGGCCAGGGAAAGTAGAGGATGCGGGTGGTCAGGGGCGGTAGGTCGGCGGCAGTGGCGGAGTCTGGGGCAGAAGGGACAGTGAGGCCTGGAGAGCAAGGTGGAAGGGACGATGCTTGGGAGATGAGCTGAGAGGATTACCTGGAACTGGCTCCTGAGAGGCCCTCTGAGTGTGGGAAGGACACTGGGGAAGATGAGGGGAGCCTGGATCAGAGAAGAGCCTGTACTGGGGTCTGAACCCCACAGGGTAGTCCGCGATGGCTTACCTGCAGGTGTGTAGGCAAAGGAGGCTTCCAAAAAGGATCCCATGGGAGAAAGAAGAGGGGAAATGGGAAAAGGGTCAGAAATATCCCAACTGTTGTCCACTCCTTGGTCCTGATCCAATCCCACCACCCAGGCTGCACCCTGGACCAATTGCATCAGAATTCCTAGGAGTGAGAGGGACTCAGACATCGGTATTTTTTTTAAAGCTCCCCAAGTGATTCCCACGTGTAGCCGCAGTTGTGAACCACTGATCCAGGGGCTCTCAGATCTCTCCAGGCTCACCGCTTACTAGGAGGTAGAACTCAGTCTCCATCTCGCCGCGGGCCGTCTTCTCCACCCAAACCCCTCCTGACAATGTACTGCCTGGGCTCCTGGCCGCACCCCTCCTTACCAGGTCCCCTCCCACGAGTGTGTTTCTTCTCCAGACTGGCCCCCATTTACGGACACTGACTGCCTAGGTAAGCAGTCTGGGGAGCATGTGGGCATCTCATTTCTATGTTTGGGGTGCCTCTGGTTGATATAAGATTGGGACTTAGGTAAGATAGAGTTTATTAGCTTCTAACTAGTGTTTTAAGGCCAGTGCCAGAGTCTGGAGATCTCGGTTCTTCTGTCCATGGCTTTTCATTCCCTGTGACTAATAAGCTTCCTAATAAATCCTTGCCAGAGTTAAAAAAAAAAAAAAGGTGTCTTAAGGGCAAGTCTTGCCCCGCCCCCTGACTCAGGCCCCGCCCCCTTATGCCCCCGCCCCCTCTGCGCCCACTCTTCCCTCGGAGTTCAGCAGGCTCCTCCATCTGCGGTGCGTGCCCGGCCCCGCGCCCACTCTCACCTGTGTAATGGCTGAGCTCCTTGCGCTGCCTGCGGCGCCGGCAGAGGGCGCCACCGAGCCCGAGGAGCAGCGCCCCGCAGGCCGCGCCACCGCCTGCCAGGAAGGCCGGCTCCCGCAGCACCCTGGCCAGCCGCTCCGCCAGCCCCTGGCCCACCTCGAACGCGGGCTCCAGTTCCGGTGGGGTCGCTGTGGGGGTCAGAGCCATGAGCGGCGTAGGAGCCTGGAAACCCAGGAGCCATTTCGGGACCCCCTTAACTTTCCAGCCCCGCCCGCCCCCCACCCCCCACCTCCAGACTCACGCAGCTGCACAGACACCGGGGCACTAGCCACGCCCACGCCAGCGCTCGTGGCTGCTGCGACCTGGGTCCGGTAGAGGACACCTGGCAACAGTCCCTGGAGCACCAAAGAGCGTGCCCAGCCCGCTGCGGACCGATTGAGGTGGAAGCGGCTCTCATTCCCCAGGCACCAGATCTGGGGGGCCGAGACCCAGGTTGAGAGTCAGAAACGGGATTCTGGCCTCACGTGGAAACTTGACGCTCTAAACGGCACAGCGGGGCTTAGCCAGGCATAATTCAGAGGGGACACTGAAACCTCTCTCCCCTCCCAGAGCCCCGCCCCCAGCCACCAAGCCAGCACTAGATCCTTCCTAATCCAAGCCCCAGTCCTCCAGTCCCTCCCACGCGGCCTCTTCGCACACCCTGTACCTGGTACTCCTTGATGACCCCATTTTGCTGGGAGGGGAGGGGAGGTTCCCAGGACACAGTGATACTGCTGTTGCCTTCACCCCCCAAGGCCACCGCCACTCCCTGGGGGGGACCACTGGGGGCTGGCCAGGGTGGAACGTGGGGAGCAGGACACAGTCATTGCAAGCTGCCCCTCAGGCCCCAGGGTCCCCCCTCCCAGGTCTACCACCTTAGGGAATGAAGGCACCCCCTTCCCACCCGCCTGCCTCACTCTTCCCCTGCAAACTCCCCCCACCCCCAACTCCCACTGCCCTCCTGTACATCCAGCAGCTCGGTGCCCCACCCCCTTACCCTCCTCAGGAATGCTCCCAGTCACCAAGAGACTGTCAGCACCCAGCCCCTCCTGGCCTTGGGCTTGCACCTTGATCTGAATTCGGGTCCCTGGGGGGAGTCCTCTGAGCACAGTACTTTGCTGGCTTGGGGACTGTAGGTCCAGCACTGTCCAGCTTCCCCCATCAGGACTTGCTACCTTCCAAGACACCCGGAAACCTTGCACCAGCTGGACCGGGCCATCTACCTGTAGGAGACAAGAGAAAGCATACCAGGAGAGGCTAGGGCCACACAAGTCCTCCAGGCCCAGCCCTTCCTCCATGTACCCAGCTTCCCCAGCCACT
This sequence comes from Macrotus californicus, assembly GCA_007922815.1. Lineage (NCBI taxonomy): Eukaryota > Metazoa > Chordata > Mammalia > Chiroptera > Phyllostomidae > Macrotus > Macrotus californicus. The sequence continues at coordinate 565,223 of VMDR010000012.1, forward strand.
CACTTCCCACTCTCCTGTACCCATTCTTGGAGGCCCCTATGTCCCCATCCCCCACCATTATCTGTGCCCTTCACCTCATCCCTATGGCACACTCACGGTCCAGGACACCTGCAGGGTCCGGGGCCCAAGGACTATAGGCTCCTGCATACGCACAGCCACTTCGGCCAGTCCCGGCTGGCCTCTCCATGTGTCCTCCACTGGCCTGGAAGGGTTGCTGTCTATTGACCAAAGAGCTCACTCAGCAGGGTCCCGCAGGGACAGGGAGTCAGGACTGATGTGCTAAGTCCTGCCTCGGCCCCGCCCCCCGGCCTGCACTGCTTAGTACTCCAGGGCACACCCCAGGGTCAAGAGGGGCTTGGCGGAGGGGGGGGGGGGTCCTGATGCTCTACACAGCTGTGGGTAAGAGATGCAGAAGTGAGGAGCCACCAAGGTGGCTGAATCACCACACCCCGCTGCCACTGCCTCTCGATCTTTCTTCCTCCCCTCCTTTTTCCTCCCTGCCCCCTCTCCCTCCCCTTCTTCTCTTCCCCTCCCCTTCTTCTCTTGTTCCTTCAATGAGAGGGAAGCATGACCTGCCAGCCACCAGTGTAGCCCTGGCCCAGCAGGAAAGAGCTGCCACGATGCCACCTTTGGTTTGGGGGATGGGTTCTGAGCAGTGTCCTGCCCCTGAGCCAGGGACCCTGGCCTTACCCTGGGTGCGGACAGGCTCAGAGACGGGGCTGGGCTCACTGAGGCCCCAGGCTGCCACAGCTCGCACCAGGAACAGGTAGATGGTACTGGGCTGTAGACCGCTGACGGTGTGTGTCTCCAGCTGCACGCCGTCTGCCACTGTCCACCATGTGTTGCCGGCCGCTGGGCTGTGATGTGAAGTGAGAGTTGTCTAAGCCCAGGGACCTCCGACCTGCCTAGTCCATCTCATTCTCTCTCTTTTTTTTTAGAGAGAGAGGGAGAGAAACAACGTGTGGCTGCCTCTCATGTGCCTCCTACTGGGGACCTGGCCTGCAACCCAAGCATGGGAATCAAACCAGTGACCCTTTGGTTCGCAGGCCAGTGCTCAGTCCACGGAGCCACACCAGCCAGGGCTCATCCATTCTCTACAGCCCCCCTACTGCCTCCTCACCCTGGGGAGGGCAACTGGCAAGCCTTTCCCAACAATAGCAAAGACCTTAAGGACACAGGGTCCCTCCTTCTAACTTTCCAGGTTTGCACTCCAAACTTTCTCTGTACCTGAAGGCCTCTATTACATAAGAGGTAGCTGTGGCCCCAGCCTGCGGGTTGGGCTTCCAGGTCAGGGTAATGCTGTTCTTGGTGACCTCGGTGACCACTGGCTGAGAGGGAGGTCCCAGAGGGGTACTGGGTTCTGTAGGGGGGTCTGGTAATTCTCCCCCGTCTTCTGCAGCGAGAAGATAATGTCTCAGTAGAAGAATGGGGAAAGAACGTAACCTGCCTTCTCCCCAGAGGAGCTGTGGTGCTGTGGCGGTGGTGACGGCGGAGAGAGGGACATAGTGAACATGCTACTCACATCTGCCTCCCAAGGACACCACTTCCGCCTTCCTCATCCCACTACCATGGCCCACGGCATTGGGAAGATAAAGCCAGCCCTGGGTTTGGCGGGTATTGATTGCCTTGAAGGATGTTTGGAGAATGGTGCTAGCAAAGAAGGGGACAGAGAGAAACTCACCCTGCCTCCTAAGCCAGGCACTCCAGGAGGCCTCCCCTGTGGAACTCCGGGCCACACAGCTGTAGAAGCCCATGTGCATCTCCTGGAGGAGAGGGGAGAGGACTGGCAAACTGGGTGTGGAACAGGGGAGGGTGTGAGGGTGGAGGTGGGTATTCAGAAGGATGGGGAGGAGCTTGTATACTCTAGGTGGTCTGAGAGAGCAGAGGGCTAGAATGGAGTTCGAGTCCCAGCGGGTACTCCCTGGAGTTGGGCCTTCTCAGCTACTTGGGCCCCAGGGTGAGACCCACCTGCACGTTGGTGATGTACAGGGTACCATTGGCCATTGGGTTGACCTGGGGGTTGTCCCCCTGCAGCCACTGCCCGTCCTTCTTCCATTGGACACTAGGTTGAGGGGTCCCAGTCACTCTGCATGGCAGCCACACAGAGGAGCCAAGTGCCAGTGTCTGATTTGCTGGTCCCTGGAGGATGATGGGAGGCAGCCCATCCATCGAGGCTGAGAGAGGAAGAACTTGGGTATCTCAGAGGAGGATCCTCGGTTCAGGCAACCAGCCCCTTGTCCCCATTCTCGGCTTCCCCACCTCTCCCCCTCCCACAGAGATGTGGCCTCCATAACCAGCTGTAGTCTTTGCCTGGAACCAGCCATCTATTAGGGACTTCTGTGCCTAACTTCCAAACTTCAAGGACATGTCTCAGGAGCACGCCCCGCCCCTTGCAGACATATTGTGGAGAATCCAAGAAAAACAGATCTCTTTAAGCCATCATTTCCTTTCAGGCCACGGGTCCTGTCTCATCACCACACGCACATACCTCCTTTTACCTTCAGCAAGGCCTTGGCCAGGACGCTGCCAGCCACACTGACAGCCTGGCACACGTAGTAGCCAGCGTCCCCGCTCTGCACTGCGGTGATGTTCAGCTGGCCTCTGGGAGAGACTGAGAAGCGCCCTGTGGGCTGAAGGGACTGAGTGGGGAAAAGCAGGACCTGGGGACAAAGCAAGGAACCCAGGTGGGGAAAGAGCAGGCAGCTGGCAGAGCGCTCCCCATTCCCATCAACGCCTGAATCCAGAGCATTCCTAAGGTCCCAGTCCCTACTCTGTCCCCAGCCAATTCTGTGACCTTGGGCAAACTAGTTAAACCTACTCACAAAAATTAGTGGCGTTATTACATGGTCTTGGGATGCACTTCCCAGCTCTGGGCAAGCTATTTAAACTTCCTGAGGCCCAATTTCCCCAAATATGACTCTTAGAGGACAGTAATGAAGACTAAATGAAGTAATCATATGGAACTCTTTTAATACATTGCGTGATAAATGTTCCACACTTTCCCCTTCTTTCTGGCTCTAACCTCTTACATTAGATACATACTCAGAACGTATCGAGGTAGGTTTGGGTCTGGGGGTAAATGGCACCATGCTGAGCCCCTAGCTGACATCCATTCCCACCCTCTTCTACCATCAGCATTTTTATTCATTTCAGAATCTAATGAAAATGCAGCCGACTCGGACGCTAGAGATGTTGGGAAAACTGAGGCAGCGGACTTGGAACGAGATAATAGGTGGCCTGGTTTCCCACTGGGGTGGGGCTAATCCAACTCATTTTATTATACTGAGCTTGTTTTTTTTAGTAGCAAGATTCCGCCCTTCCCTTAGAGGAACTCACTTGGGTTGTAACTTCAGGTAATGTTCACTCCACGTGTGTGTTCTGGGATTTGTTTGCTAACATTGAAAAGGGGTGACTGTGGGCGCCCCCTGGTGGAGGCCTCCCATAACTAGAAGAGCAAGTCGTGTTCTGCGCTGAGCCGCTCTGGCCAGTGCCCCTTGCTTTCCAGAGCAGTGTGTGAAAGCCCAGGCCCCAGGGGTCAGAGGAAGGAGGCATCTAACTGGATTTGCTGCATCCTCAGGACAGCCTCGACCCAAAGAGGAAGATTCCAAGGAATTACTATACAGGATTGTTCCCTACCCCCTAAATATAGTATCATTTATTTTTAAAGTGTTGGATACGTTCCAGGTCTTTTCATGTTCATAATCTTATTTAATCCTCCTAAATAACCTGCAAGTGTTCCCTGGAGGACCGGAGGTAAAGCAGAAGCCCGAGAAAAGTTTGCAGAACGGAGAAGGGCAGAGGCTGAGACCCAGAGGAGAAGCTGGGGGGAAGACGCGTGGCGCCCGCGGCGCTGGCACCTACTTGGCTTCCCTCCTTCTGCCAGAAGATGGCAGGCGGGGGGTTTCCTTTGGTCTCGCACTGGAAAGTCACGCTCTCTCCAGTGGCTGCCATCTGGTCCTGGGGCTGGGTCACCAGCTGAGGTGGCACTGGCAAGGGGAAGGGAGAAAAGGAACAGGGAGTCAGGGGTACTAAGAAGGGAAGCTGAGGGAACAGGACAGAGAGGCCCAAGCTTGGCTTAAGTAGGAGCAGATATTCATCCACCTCTTGCTCAAGCCTGTTTAGCTGCCTCCTCTTTCTCCTGCAAGTCTCAGGTGACCCCACATCTCTGGCTCGTGCTTTCTCCCTTATTCTCTACTTCTGCCCACCCACCACCCTCCCTCACTTCTCCCCTGCCGCAGGGTGGGGCCTCACCATGAACACTGAGGGAGCCGGACGCTTCCACTCGCCCCACACTGTTCTCCGCCACACAGGTGTAGGTCCCCTCATCTTCAGCACTCACACGGCCAATCCAGAGGCTGTGGTCACTCCGGATCTCATACCTGCTCCACTCCCCACCCCCAGGCTGGGTTGGCCATAGTTACAGACCCCTGCTGTCTCCCTCAGGACAGACACCAGGGCAGGGTGCATAGGCAGGCAGGCCTCTACAGGGACAGGAGCTCTATGCATGGGGGTAGGGACTGGAGAGGGCGGGGCCACAGGCTCTGCCCCAGACTTCTCTGGGTGAGCAGGTATCTGCCTTCCAGTTTTCTAGGGCAGGGCACACTCTTGAGTGGGTTGGGTCTCCTCACAGGCAGGAGGAAGGGGATTCTCACCTGCCCGTGGGCAGTTCTCCACCCTCCTTGTGCCAGTGCAGGTGAGGTGGGGGATCCCCCTGCACCTCGCATGGGAAATCCACAGGCGCATTAGCCAGGACCACCTGATTCACCGGTCTCCGCAGGAATGAGGGCCGCTCTGTGGAGTGGGAGTGAGCGAACAGCCAGGGGTCCGCACAGCTGCTGCGCCCCAGGCTCCTCCCGTAACCCCAGAACTGCACGCGCCTACCCAGAACCACAAGTTCGGCAGCCGCGCTCTCGCGCTCCCCAGCCATGTTGGAGGCCACACACACGTACATCCCTGCGTCATTCTTGTGTGTGTGCGACACCATCAGCTTCCCTCCGCGGATCTGCGGAGTAGCAACAGTAACTTTGGTCCTTCGTAGCCATCAAAGCATATTTGTTTATTTGATTTCCACAACAAACTCATGAAGAAAACCAGGGAAGGAAACCCATTTTAGATAAGTGGGGATCAGGTCTGTCTTTTCTCCCACGGGTCCCTGGGGCATCATGCTCCCTGCCTTCTTATACCAAATTCACCCCACCCGTCCATCCTCATCCATCCCTCACTCAGCAGCTCACCCTCAGCCTCTAGTCAGCTGACACCCTGATCTCAAATCTGCTCTGTCGCCCCAAGCACTATCCCCTGCCTTCCAAGACCCTTAGATGCGGGCCGTCCTCCAGGAGACACGTGTCAGACCCCTAGCGGCGCCCCGCCCTCACCGTGATCCTTCCCTCCTCCTCCTTGACTGGGTCCCTGCCCTTCTTCCACGATACCGCTGGCTCCGGGTGGCCGCGCGGGGGCACGCATTCCATTACAGCTGGCTCCCCTACCGCCACCACCACGTTCCCAGGAGACTGCCGGAAATCATCGCGCAGGACTGGAGAGGGAGAATGAATACAGGGATAAGCAAAAGCAAGTTTACAGTTGTTGATATAGAAAAAGACACGTAGGTTATTATTACAATAGTTAAATTAACTCAAAAGAAGGTCACAGTGCCGCTGTAAACCTATTTTTGCCCACCCCTGTATACGAACATAACCGTCCCTCCCCCCCCCCCCCCCCCCCCCCCCCCCCCCCCCCCCCCCCCGCCACCACCACGCCACCACGGATGCGAAAACCCCAGGCCCAGGCGTGGGCGTTAGAAACCAAAGTTGGGGTCCCAAAGGAAGAGGTTGAATCGGCGGAGATGCGACCCGTTCTGGACGGGATTGCCCCGCGCCCTCCCGCGGGCCCCCGTGCTCCAGGGCAACCGGCGGACGACGAGGCTTTCACCTGCCACTTCCAGCGAGGCATTCCTGCTGGCCGCCGCCCCCAGGTAGTTGCGCGCCACACAAGTGTAGACGCCCTCGTCGGGCCGCGCGCGGCGCCCGTGCACGATACGCGGGAAGAAGAGGGCACCGCTGGGCAGCAGCAGGCGGTGCGCGCGCGGGTCCTCGCGCGCGGTGGCCACGCGCGCCCCGTTTTTGTACCACTCGATGTTGGGCCGGGGCCGGCCCTCCGCACGGCAGGGCAGCGTGGCGGGTTCGCCTCGCGACACCAGCAGATCTGGCGGCTGCTCTACGATGCGCGGCATCGCGTCCTCCGGGGCGACTCGAGTCCCTGGGGGGATGGAAGGGACACAGTGCCTTCAGGTCGGGAAAGCTGGAGAAAGATGGAGGCTGGGGGGTGGGGGTGGGAAGGACCCTGTCTGTCACTGCTGCCCACCCTCTCTCTCTCTGTAGGGTCCCGTATCTTCTTCTAGGAAGACTCCCCACGTTCCTGGGCCCCAAAGGAGCTGCCTACAGACAGGCAGATAAGTCAGGGAATCAGGACACCTGTGTCCCCTCCAGCCAGGTCTAGTGGGGAGTGAAGGCCCACCCGAGCCTCTAGCTGATTGGTTTTACCCCCCTCCCCCCCTCAGCTGCATTGGGTCACAGGTGTCCTTGCTCCGCAACTCGTAACTCGGACATCAAGGCCAACATTGGGTTCTCCGCCTCAGTGCGGTCCTGGGCAGCGACATGTAGAGTGTGGCCAGGCCCAGGGTCCCTCAGGACAGGGAAGGCATGAGTGATGGGCTCGGCCTGGGAGCCCAGGAGCCGGCACAGAGCCCTCCTGTGGACACCCCAGATGATCATGTTTCGGGGTCCTGTGGAGTCACAGGAATTGAACCAATGCAAATAGTAGTGGAAATGTGAGTGACACTCTTTTGTGGGAGGGCACAGGTTTCAGCAGATTGTTCTCCAGGTGGATGTAGCCAAGAGAGGCTAAGAACCACTGAGAAAGGAATTCCTCTCCTTCCCTGGTTCTCTCTGACCCGTTCACCGCATGCTCTGCTTCCGCCCCTCAATGGTCTACAGACTTCTGCTGGCTTTGACTTCTGCAGTGGATTCGGACCCAGGAGCCTGGCACCCCCGTGCTCTCGGACCCCAGCTTCATTGCAAGTGGCTTCGTGACCCCTGGCGGCCAGCAGGCGCCGCTGCCGCCTGGCGCAATCTGTATCCTTTACTAATCAGGGTCTAACAGACTTCGCCTCCTCCCCACCCCCACTCGGCTTCTCCCACTCTGTTCCAGAATTCCCGGGGACCTCTGCTTGCAGCCTCGGTGTGGGACTGGGTTTTTTACTTCCCACCCCACTCCTAGAAGTTCCGAGGGAGAGGAAGGTGGATGGATTGCTGTAGTGGCGCTCTTCTGGGGAGAGTGTCTTTAACAGGCCAGGGACAAGAAGATCAGTTTCCCTCCCACTTAGGGAAGGGAGTAATTTTCTCGACTTCCCTTCTGGATGGGAACTTCTGATTCTCATCCAATTCCCCTCCATCCCATCCCAGGCCCAGTTTAGGCAAAGCTCATGGTGAGCAGCACTGAAATGGTTAAGAATTCAGGGGTTGGCTGGAACCCACCAGCGCGGGAACCTCAAACTTCCACACTAACTACTGTAAGAACGTGGGCAGATTATTGAACTGCTCTGAGTCTCAGCTGCTTCATCTGTCATTTGGAAGTCGCAATGCAGTTGTCATAAGATCATACTGTGTGCAAAGCACTTGGGGGGAAGCTCAATAAATGGGGCCGGTTCTAACATTACTTAAGGGTTCTTCCTCCCGGCCCACTTGACCCTACCTTGGCTCCTACAGTCTCTACCTGAATCGGATTCCACCAGGCCGCACTCTTTCCCTTTGCCCTTTGCATAGCCATCGCATGTAATGGAAATAGGCAGGTCCATTTTGCCAAGATTTGTCCTGCTTTGGTGACCATTGGGGTGCTGGCCAACCTCTCTGAATTTGTTTTTTTTGCCACAAATGTGACCATGGATTCCTTCCCTACAAACCTCATTGAGACAGTGCAGAGGGAAAACGCTCTGCCAGAGCGCAAGGTGGGCACAGGCGCGTGTGTGAGGCGTCTGTGACCAGGGCTCTATGCTTACCCCCTGGGAATCTGGGAGGTGGGGAGGTTGGAGACTCCCAGCTCATTCCCCGTCTTCCTCCCCGCTCCCCTGAGCACAGCGCACCTTGATGGTCGGCCCTTTCCCTTAATTCCTGTAGACACAGCTGCAGACTCCCTTTCTCTGGAATTTCATCCCTGTCATTCTGGGTCTCAGGAGACGCCTCGACGGAAGCTAATGAATAGCTAACGGTCATGCTAATGGGGCTCTGGGGCTTCCCCCCAGCACCTGCAGTTCACACGCGCGCTCGCGCGCGCGCGCGCACACACACACACACACACACACACAGAGCCCAGGTCTCCTTTCTCCCTGCCTTGGGGTCTTCAGCACAGCAGTCGCCCCAGATTCGAGTTGGAGGAAGCCCCTCAATCCCGACTGGGGCCAGGACCAAGGCGCCCGGGAACGCGGGAGTTCCCGACGCGGCCGGCAGGGGGCGAGCTCCGGCCTCTCCCCGGCTCCCGCGGCGCGGGAGGGGCGCGGGGTCTCAGCCACTTATTAATCACGGTAATTAGCGCAGGCGACCTGGCCGCCGCAGCTCTGCCGGGTGGGCCGGCTGCGAGCCCACCTCCAAGGGGAAAACTCGTAAGTTTCCTGAAACGGCCGCCGCCTGCGTCGAGCTCTTAGCCAACACGTCCAACATTTTGGCCTCCTCACTCTCGTCCCAAGTGAATTCTTGGCGAACTTAGTTTCCCGGAGGAAAACCTGCTACCTGGGTGGGTCCCCAAGTGGCTCGGCTCGGCCCAGGCCCGCCGGCCACCGCGCCCCTCCGCTGCCCTCCCCGCACTGGGTCCCGGCACCCTCTGGCTCGGCCTTGCCCGTCCCTAGCCCCGGCTCTGCGCGCCCGGGACAGCCTGGGTTCGGCCGGGGAGGCGGGGAAGGACGGGCTCAGCGGCCGTCTCTTCCCAAACCCTCGCTCTCCGCGGGCACCCGCCCCCAACTCGGGTGCTCAAAGCCCCAAACCATCCCTCGGTGCCCACCGCCCGGGGAGGCTCTGGGAGGCGCCGCTCGGTCCAGGCGTCGGGCTGGAGCTCTCGGCCCCCCCTGCACACCGCCCTCCCGCCCTGCCCCATTCGGGACCCGACATCCCGACATCCCCACCGGGCAGGGGCTTACCGTTGAGAGAAGGCTCTCCCGGGGACAGCAGGCTGTGGTTGAGCGCCGCCCCCGAGGAGTTGAAGCCGAAGAGCAGGTCGCTGGAGTTGGACATGTCCCCGGCCAGGGAGTCCGCGAACAAGTTCATCTGCAGCAGCGTTTTGAGCAGGTAGCGCAGCATCGCGCGCCCCGGCCGGGACCGGGGCTGGGGGCTCGGGGCCCAGCCCCTGGGTCTGAGACCCGCGGGCCGGGAGCCGCAAGCCCCTCTGCAGCCTCTGCGCTCCGCCCCAGCCACGGTGCCGCTGTCCCGCCGGCCGGCGCCTGGGTGCCGCGCGTGCCTCCTCCTCGCCGCGTCCTTCTCTCCGCCGCTCAGAGCCGCGGTCCCCCGGGAGCTGGGCGGCGGAAAGCAGGTGCCACGCCGATCACAGCGTAATTAAGGGATTAATCCGACACTCTCCACCCTCCCACCCCCTCCCGGACCGCCACTAGCAGGACCTGAGACCAGAGTAGTTTAGCGCGAGTTGGAGTCCCCGCCCCGAGCCCCGAGTCGGGTTCTGGGCCGCGCTGGAGTGTCCCTCCCTTCTTAAAGAACTCGAGATGGGAAAGGCGGCTCTGTCCTGCCTGACCTTAGAACAGAGACCCTTCCTCCCTTTTCCACGCCCTTAGGGAAACTGAGGCAAAGCTCAGGATCACTCCTCGAGCTCTAGAAACCCTGGCTTCCACTTCCTCCCAGGTCCCGAGATTTATCCGCGGAAAGGGGGGAACCTGGGGCGGTTCGGGGCGGGAGTTGGGGGTGGGTGGAGAGCAATTCCACGCGTGTCCACCGCTTCACCTGCAGTCGCCCGGTTTGCAACGGAGAGGCCAGGAGATGAGGTGGTGCGTCTTGGCCCTAATCTAGTGGTTCCTGGAGAGACACGGAACAGGGATAAAACTGCAGGGAGAAAGCGCAGGGACGCCCAGGCAGGTCGCATCGATTTGCATACTTTTGCATCCCTCTCCTACGACGTTTATTGAATTGCTTCACCGTTCTGGGGAGATTGAAGGGTAGACAGGGAATGCAGGACAAAGACAAAGAGCATTCTTTTTTCGCTAAAGGCAAGTGCAAGAGATGGAGTCAATGCAAAACTTGTGCAAATCTGTTCAAACCTGAGAGTGTCACTCTGGGAAGAGGGGAGGGGGAACATGACCCCTCACCCAGTTCCAGACTGCTTCTGACTTTCCTGGAGTTCTTTATACCTGAATATTTCCCAGTGCCTCCCTCCCCCAGCCACATACCTTCCTCGCTGGGATGGCCTTGGGGTATCAGGGAAAGAGAGAGTCTTCTTATCTGGGGTGAGGCCCTGCAGACTGCTGAGTGGTGGGTGGTGTTCAGCCCTCCGCCTCTGTGTGATGGCTCCACCTTAGTGGGGTGGCCACCTCTGACTGGGGAGGGAGCAGGTGAACCGGTCTAGACCCAGAGAAGTGGATGCTCTATGGTCGTAGACTCCAGAATAAGCGGAGTCAAAGGCTGGAGTGTCTCAGGCAGACAGCCCTCAAGTGAACCTCGCACTTTCTCAAGGGGTGGGGGACTTGTCCTCTCTCAACCCACATGCCAGCCTTAGGGGCCTCTAACTAGTGGTTAGGTGTCTTCCTACTCCCTTGCCACAGCTCCGCTGGTGATGTCGCAGGGCCAGAACACAATGTGCTGGGGACTTGGGGGCCCCACAGCCCCTTGGAAGGAGGCAGCACCTCTCTGTGGGAGCTGGACTGGGAGTCTGGCCCCCCACAGACAACTTCAATCCCAGCAGACCTTGAGGCTGAGAGTGGGGCAGGTGGGAAAAAGGCTAGTGACACCCCTCTTCCTTTGAGAGCACCAGCATACTAAGAGATGGCATTTGACACCGGTCCCTTGCTCCAGGGCCAGGTTGCATTCAGATAAGAGAGATGGTAAGGGATAGATTTGGGATGACCAACCCAATTACCAGACACCACCACTCTGGACCTCAATTGCTCTTCTTGGAGGCTCCAGGTTCTCAGTCCTGGGTCACCTGGGCTCCATCACACCAGAGGCTGAACGGGGACAGAAACCCCGGGTCCTGCAGGACCGGAAGGGCTGTGGCAGACAGGAAACCTCAGCCTGCGGTGTGGCTCCTGCCCCATCCTAATCCCCTGATTTGCTCCCATCAGCCTCTCAGCAAACACGGGACCTGCTGGTGTCTGGGGGCTTGTCACCCTGTTAGCGGATTTGTTCGCAGAGATGTCGCAGTTAATTGGCCTTTTATGTGGGGATCAGGGAGTGTTTGCTCAGGGTTCCCTGAGTGGAGGCTGAGACTCAGCCCCTGGGCAAGGCTGCTTCCTGATCTCCATCATCTGGGTGTGGAGGCTGGACAAACGGTGGGGTCATTCTCCTTTCCAGCACTCTCCCGGCCAAAATCTCCTCTCCGTCTTCTACACTCACACCTTCCCCATACTCCTTTCCCTCTCCCCACTTTTATTCTTGTTTCTCTCTGCTCTTTTTTCTTTGTACTTCTCTGTATCTCCAGAATGCTCTCCCATTAAACCAACCCAGACCTAATGCCAAAAGAGAGTGGAACACTCAACTGGGGTGTCCTGGAGAATAAATACCTCCCCCCTGTAGCCTAAGGTCCCCCCCCCCACACCCTATGTTCCTAGGACCCTGGGGCCAGTAGGGGGTGGGGCAGAGTGGGCAGAGAAGGCCCAGCAGGGGTCATACCCTCCAGCCCTTCTTCAGTCTTCTTTTGCCCTCCTATCCCTGCACCTTTGCAAGGGCAGCTTCTCTCCAGGCTGCGCCCATAGGCAGCTCTGGAAGGAGTGTACCTCCCTAGCTCCTCGCTGCCTGCCCACTTCCCCCAAATCACCCATGCAACTCTGCTTCTACCTGTGGCTTAGACAGGTAACTCGCTGCATCTGTCTCCATTCTTACCCTGTAGTCCAGGGGTGTCCAAACTCCTGGCGTCTCTGGGCCACACTGGAAGAAGAAGAGTTGTCTTGGGCCACACATGAAATACATTGCAACACGTAATCACACCCACAAAAAATCTCATCATGTTTTAAGTAAATTTATGATTTTGCGCTGGGCTGCATTCATAGCCATCCCGGGCCGCACATAGGTGCTTGTGTAGCAGGTAAAACACTCCAAGTGCATGCACTGTAACCGGAGGGAACCTCACCTGGGGTTCCGTTCAGGTGACTTCTAAGTTTCCATCTCAGGCTGAGGAAAAACTCAGAGCTGAGTTGAGAGCCCCTCCCTTCTGCTGCCCCAGGAGACTGCTTCTTTTCAAGGGTTATATCGATGAGAGCCTGCACTTTGGAAAGGGCAGACAAAAGAAAAGGAGGCTTTAGAGGGGCATGGGCAGAAAGAAGAGAGTCGAGGGGGCAGGGGCCTGGGGAGAGTTAAGTCTGTAAGGTGGAGGGTAGTTCATTCTGCTAGTGTTACGGCATCTGGTGGGAAGAAGTGTGTGTGTGTGCCTGTGAGTGTGCTGAGGGAGGGAACAGTGACCCCACCAGGCCAACTTCCTTGTCCTGGTGCCAGCACACTGGCCAGATAATGTAGCTGGGAATTTTCAGTGACCGAGCTAGAACTGTATGGGAGGCTTCTTGGTGATCCAAAGCCTGCATGCCAGCTGGTAGTGGATGAAGCTGCTGGCATGTAATTTCCCGGGAGGGCAGCCTGAGGACAATACCGCCCCCCCATCTCACACTGATTACTGCCACTGGCCTCCCCAATGCAAGCACACACACCCCGCCTCGTCCATTTACATCCCCCTAGAGTCTGCAGCTTCCCATCACTCTCTCTGCCTGGACCCCTTCCCAGGGCACGGAGACACACTGAGCATATGTGTGTATTTTGGTGGTGGTGGAGAGGGGGGAGAGACAAGGAACTAACATCTGTCTCCCACCCTCACTAGGCTATGCCTGCAAATGGCCAGCAGGGTTGCTGGCTTCATGGTTATGATGCAGGGGGCAGTGACCAGCCAGCAGGAGCCAGAGGGTCAAACAGGAGGGGGACTCGAAAGCAAAGAGCAGACATCCACAGGAAAGCAGGCAGCTGGGGCCTGCCCCTGGCAGGAGCCAGGGTTTGTTGGCTCAACCCCTGCAGCTGCTGAAATAATAAGCCAGGGCCCCCTGCCCAAGAGGACCCCCTTCCCCACGGGGGTCCAGCAGGGGAGCCTGTGGGGGGAGACGTTGCTCCTCGCTCCAGCACGTCTGGAAATCTGGAGGCAACTGGACAGGGGCGTGTGCACATCCTCCTACAAATGGAGCAGCGGCTGGGGGACAAGAGCATTCTCGGTTCCTTATATAAAACTTGGAACAGAGCAAACACTCCACACATATCGGTTTACTGAGAACATCTGATGAATTAGTTGGTCCTTACAACCACCCCCTCACAACCCACTAGCCTTCTCTGCCTCTCTACACCTCTCTCTTTGAGCATGCCAGTCCGGGGAGTTTCTGAGAGGGGTTCCATCGGCTCTGTCCCTCCTGCCCCTCTCCCTTGCCACCGCCTGAGCCTGGGTTCTCACCATCTTTCACTCTGACTCTCGCAAACTAACTAACTCTCTGCGCTCAGTCTCCCACCGAGAATCCATCCTCGGGCCCCGCTGCTGTGGGGAGCTGGCATGGACGTGTCCAACCCCAGGTTAGTAAGCTCCGACTAAGTGCCAGACACTGAGCTACGTGCTTCTCTCCAATGTTCACATCTGATTATGTCACTTGCCTACTTAAAAATATAATGGCTCCTCAATTCCTACAGGATGGACCCCGCACATATGGCACTCAAGAATCACCATAGTCTGGCCTGGCCGGTGTGGCTCAGGTGTTTGGAGTGTCGTTCCATAAGCGGGGGAGCTGCGCGTTCCATCCCCAGTCCGGGAGTGTAATGCTTCTCTCTCACATCGATGTCTCCCTCTCTCCCTTCCTTCTCTCTAAAAGCAATGGGGAAAAAAAGTTCTTGGGTGAAGCTTAAGAAAAACACAGCATCACCGTAGTCTGGATGCTGTCTGCCCTTCCAAGATCCTTTCCATCTCCCGATCGCCTCTGGCCACCTATATGCCACCACCAAGCTGCGTTTCCCATAAAGGTGTGGTGCTCTCTCTACTGCTATGCCTTGCCAGTCCCTCTTCCTGAAATGCCCTCGCCCCTCCATTCTCCACCGGCTGCATTCCTTTCATCCTGGCAATCCAGCATCGGTCACCTGCTTAGTGATGTCCCCGACCCTCCCAGACTGTAGGGTCCTCCCAGACCACTTGGTTTATTCCCCTCTACTGTTTAACTTAGGATGTTTTCATGATTTCCTTACCCCCCCTACCTTCCCCCATACACTGCAAGTTCCTCTTAGAGAGCAGACACTACATTTACTCATCTTTGTACCCCTGGTGCCTGACACAAGGTGCAGCATACAGTTGGTGCTCATTTCATGTTAATGAAGACATGAATTATGGTCGATTGCATTTACTCTGAACTTACTACTGCCAGGGCTGTTCTAAGTGCTTTACTCATTTAATTCTCCTCAGAATTCTGTGACTAGGTACTGTTTTTACCCTCACTTTACACAGTGGGGGACTTGGGCACAGAGTGGTGAAGAAACTTGCCTAAAGTTACTTGACTAGTAGACGGAGGATCTGGGGTCTAAACTCAGGCCGGCCCCAACCTGTGTGCTTTCTACACCACATTTCTGTGAAAGGCCTGCATCTGAGGACAGCAGAGGGAAGACTCCCCGCCCCCCAACTTCAACATTCTACTCTTACTGTAATTCTAGTAACAGAATTACTTCCACAATCACTCTGCTGAGTATAATCCACTAAGACCTCCAGATCTTTTTCTGCCATTCTGTTTTTAGCTTCTAAATCCCTTAGTCCCTGCTACCTATCAATAATTAAACCCTCTGCTCTTTGTATTTGCTCATTTCTGTAACTCCTGGCACTTGCGTAGTTTCAGGGAAGTCAGAAATGGATTCTATTTTTTAATCACTCTCTGTCTCCATCTCTCTGTCTCCATCCCCCCTTCCTCCCTCTCTCTGTAGGTGAGCACCAAATTCGCAAAGGAAGAGATCAATTAAGATCTTCAAATCCCCTGCCTCCAACAAAAGAGGTTCCACTTGTCAATGAAAAAGAATATGCCATCACCCCTAGTGATTTACATTCAAATAAAAAAGTTTTTGCACTTAACACATAAGTTGTCCACCTTACACCACTGAGTCTTTATTCTGTGCTTTCTGGGTTGCTTGTGTGGGTGTTCATAGATTTCTCTGTATTCTTCAGCGCCTGTCTCCAGTATTTGCAGAGCCCTCTGCCCTGGAGTCCCTCTTCCCACATTGGTCTTCCTACATCATCAATCTTGGCTCAGTTCTTTGAAGTAAAGATGACTCCAAGATGTCTCTGGGCTCCCACAGAGAAGCGCGGTCTGACCTGGAAAAGTTCAGCTTCAACGTGACCTCACTCCCATCTACATAACTGGTAGGGTGCGACTGTATCATGGGGTCAAGCAGGGAAGTGCTACTCCGACAAGTCCTGGAAACTTTTCCTTTACTCCCTTCCTTGTGTTCTCCTCCTCTTCCCACTGCTTCCTCCTCATGTCCCTCCTTCCAGCTTCCCTACCCCCATCCTGCTGCCTGTGTATGTATAAAGCCTTACCACCCAGGTCTTAATTGCATAGCTCATACATATTCAACCTTCCCTAGAAGCAACCTCTGAATATTTCACCACTCAGTGTGGCTCCCCCATCGAATCAGCAATGGGGCTGGACATTTCTCAGGGTCACTGGGCCTCCACCCCCTGAGCCCTGCCTTCACTTGTCAGCATGGGGCCTTATTTTCCTCCAGTGGTCTTAATCATAAAGGGGCTGCCCATGGTGGCTTTGGTGCCCCTTATGGATTTCAATCTTCAGAGGCCCTGAGACCCTGCCTCCAAGTGCGAGAATTTCCAAATATGCCATGATGAGAAGGTTTACCTACTCCATGGCAATAACCTGGCATTAGAAGAGGAGAAGGAAGACTAGGAATGAATCTAGAGCTATGATCCAGGTAGAAAAACTGTAAGCAGTACCCCTGGCACATGGGAGGCATTGAATGAATACTTCAGTTACGCTGGATCATGTCCAAGATGCACATAAAAATGGGGCGGGATCAACCAAAGTATAATCAATGGTTGAATGAGGTGTGAGGGTACATATGTACAATTTTTCCATCTTTCTCCCATTTAAAACTATTTTGTTAATAATGAAAAATATAAAAGTATCACTTTTAAAGGGTTCATTAGAGAAGGCAGGGCAGACAGATGATGGGTGGAGGGGTCTCTTCAGTACACAGAGCTCCTGCCGGCCATGGGCACCAGAAGCAGCTCACGCCCAGACAGCACCCTGTCTCTCCTTTCCTCCTCTGGTTTGGAAGAATGATCAGCAAAGCTCTTTGTACCGAGGGCAGGAGGGGACAGAGAAGTGGGAACAGGATGTCAGTGCAGGGAGTCAGAGAATGGGAGGTTCCTGTGCAAATCTCCCCAAACCTCTCCTCTGTGATATTTTAAATGGGTCTCATCCAGGCTTAGCTTGAATCCTTCCAGAGGCAGGGAGCTCACAACCTGACAGGGAAGCCTAGGATGAGACGAGGCGGCTCCAGCAAGGAGAAAGGCTCTAGTCTGTAGATGTGTCTCATCTTTGGGGCTTGGTTCCACTTCTGCCTCTAAGTAAAGAACTGGCTGGGAGCGAGGTAGGAACAGAAGCAGGATCAGAAACAGAGATGGAGCCCGAGATTTAAGGGAAAGAAAATCTCTTAGTAAGATACCCAATTAGTTTTGGCATGGAGACCGAGGGCCAGGAACATCTTTGAACACTGCCTTGAGCCCACCCACAAGGGGACTTAGATCGGCAGAAGGTAGGGATGGGGTGGCAGCAATGACTTGGGCCATTGTCCTAAGAAGCAGTTTCACAACCACCCACTCAGGTCCTACTTTGGCACTGCTTGGGGTGGAGGTGGGAGTGGGGACTATTCCATGGGCTATTTCCAAGGGCCAGGGCTGCTGTCAGAGGAAGCTGCAAAAGTGTGTGTGTGTGAGGGGGAGGGTCGGTGTGGGGACAGGGCCCATGTGTTTTGGGCTCTATTAACTAACTCCCTCCCATCCATCATAGCCTCCCCCTGGGCTGCTGCAGCCCTGGCAGCTGGGTCACCCCGGGGAGGCTGGGCTGGAGGTCCCTGAGGGGAGCCAGGCTTCGGGCAGAGTAGTGGAGACACATGTGTGCCTGGCTGGGTTGGGGCTGGCGCCTCATTGAGAAGGGGACTCTCCAAGCTGGGCTTCATTAGGGCAGTGGCACTAATAGGGGAAGGGGTGCAGGGGGCCGGGCTGACAGCCAATTACTTGCTCTTCTGCATTATGGATTAACCCATCTGGGCCTGGGAGATTGGCTCTGAAAGGGGCACAAAAGGGGGGGGCGTGACCACAATCACACACTGAATTATCGCGTCTGAGCGCAATTGTCCACCAACAAATGGGCCTCAGGATGGGTGACCCCCTTGGGTTCCGTCCTTCCCCCACCCTCCATCCCACAGGAAGAGCCAGAGATAATCTGCTGCCTGGTTAAGGGGCCCGGCCCGGGACAAGGAGAACCAGGATGTCATTTCAGAGAGCCAGGGGGTTAGGGAAGGGAATAGGGTTTGAGGTTAAGCCAGAGGAGCCAGGAGCCAAGGAAAAGTTCTACCAAGAGATCTGCATGACCTCAGTCCTCTAGCATGGAGGCAGCGTGATCACATGAACCTGCCCTGTCTGGAGAAACTCAGAGAGCAGAGGCCTCAGCCCAGCCTGGGGGAAGGCAACCGGAAGGCCCTTAGAGTCAGGGGTCTCCGAGCTTGCCCATCGCCCCTTCCGGGACTAATTGATTCCAGGCATGAATAAGGAGTCTGGGAGGACCCCTGCTCTGCTCTGGCATCTCTGATGCTCTCCCAGTAGGAGTGCCTGCACCCTCCCCCACACCGCCTCCTTCAGGAATCAGCCCACTAAAGGGCGATGGAGGGGGTGCCAGGCAGGGGGGCTCTCTCCTCCGGCTAATCCCCTCATTACCATCTCATAATCAGAATCCCGCTTTCAATGTAAATGGGGATGTTAAATATTGGTTGCACTAGGCACTAGCTCCTTCGGAGAAAATTAGGGATGTGCCCTATTTTGCCAGTGCTGGCCCTCTCCCACAGCCAGCGGTGGGGGGATGGGGGGTAGGAGCAGTGGCGAGGCCCGAGGGCTTAGGAGTGGGGTGGCTGGGGAAGGTGGCGGTGTCTGACAAGGGAGCAGACCGACTGGTTTTGAGTTGGCCTAGGCAGCCTCGATTTCCCTGATTCGGCAGGAGGAACTCAGCCTGAGGGAATCGGGTCGTTTCAGACTCATCAAGACTTTGTTGGAGCTAATGGGCTCCCGTTCTCAAATTGCCCTTGACCAGAGATCAGCGAGTTGTTGCAGATCCCAAAGTCAGGGTGCTGGGGTGGTGGAGGCATGTCCACCAGGAGCTCAGGCTCTGTGCCCTCCTGCCTATTGCTGCAAAGCCCTGGCACACCCAGGAAGTGACCTGGACTGACTTTCCAACCATTTCTACATACAAAGCACAGCAGAACGTTACAATGGCCTTTCGCATGCAAAGCTTCATGTTTGTCCTCCTACAGCATGCTGTGAAATGGTGAGTTACTCCCAACCACCAGGTGAGGCTGGAGTCCTCAGGCATCTTGCCCAGGCGCACACAGCGGGTCAATCGCAGATTCCTGCTGCAACCTGGCCCCGTGCTCTATCCTTTCAAATCAAGGCTGCTACTGCTCTGGAGTCATGGGGACCATTTGCTGTGTGCACAGTCTGACCACAGAGGCGTGTGCCCTGAGGGGTGCGAGTGGGGGCTCGGCAGAGGTCACTGTCTGATTGGCTGCACCACTAACATTAGGACGGAAGCCAGACTGTTGGAGGGGCCACATTGCTTTTCTCTCTCTGTTCAGGGGCTCATTCCCCCACCACCTGGCCTCTCACCTGGGTTCAACACTGGGAACGAGCCCTGGCTGTACTGGCTCCGAGGGCTGAGTACGAACCTGTGAACCGAAAGGTCGCCAGTTCAATCCCCAGTCAGGGCACAGGCCTGGGTTGTGGGCCAGGTCTCCTGGTTGGGGGTGTGCGAGAGGCAACCACACACTGATGCTTCTCTCCCTCCCTTCTCCTCTCTCTAAAAATAAATAAATACAATCTTTTTACAAGTATTACAAACACTTAAAAAACTGGGAATGAAAAATAATATTAGTAACAGTGGCATCTTCTCACATTTCCTTAGCATTTTACAATTTACAAAATCCTTTCTCTGGGTTGTGTGATTGGATCCTCAAAGCCTCCTTGCAAAGTAGCCCCATGGCTTCAGGACACGGGTTCTGGGGTCACTTCCCAGCTCCACTTATTAGGAGCAGGGTCACCCCCACCATGTGGCTGGGTGACCTCAAGCAGGTTATGTCCCATTCCCCATCTCGAAGCCTGTATCTATGGAACAAAGATGAAAATATTAAAGCCTACCTCCTAGACTTTCTGGGAAAAATAAATGAGATTACACACCCCGAATGTTCAGAGTAGCGTCTGGTGCACACTAAGTCCTCAGTCAGTGGGGTAAGGAGTGCGATCCCCTTTGACAGGCGCAGAAGCCGAGGCTCCAAGGACTAAATGACTTGTCTAAAGCTACTCAGTGACTACGGAGCTGGTTCTTAATTCAGGCAGGGACTGAAACCTGCAGCTGGTCTGGGGCCAGTGCTCCCCCCGCTGAGAAGGAGGTGGTCTCCTGAGGTCCTCTGTCGTGTCTTACACAGCCAGGGCCGCCTCTTTCTCTGTTTCTCTGGGTTAGACGCTCGCAGAGGAGGACAAGGTGGGTTCCCACGGCAGCCAGTCTGAGGCAGCGGCCCCTGCTCTGCTGGGCCAGGGCCATGCAGAGCCAGCGCACCATGTGCTGCACTCAGCCTCCCTGAAAAGAGAGGGCGGAGATGCCTTCGGAGCCCCCCCATCACCCCAGGGTCTGCGAGAGGCTCCACTGCTCAGTTCCCTCCGTTTAGCTTTCTCCTCATTAACTCCCTGGCCTCGTTAATCAACCCCATGAAACGCACCCCAGGGAACACTGCCTGCCAGTTCTGCAGCTTGGTGCTTTAATTATCCTCCCAGCGGGGGCAGGAGGGCCCCCCTCATATACACACACGTACAGAAACATGCATACACACATGTATGCATACACCGACACACTTGTATACTGGTACATGCAGAAACACACACACATACACATATACACATACAGACACACACTCATATACACACAGAAACATGCATATATACACATACAGACACATACACATGTATACACAGAAACATATACACATAGATATATACATATACAGACACACTGATATTATACACATGTACACAGAAACATACATACATACACATACAGGCACACACTCATATACACATACATACAGAAACATACAGACACATACAGGCACACACTCATATACATACACACATACACATATACAGATACACACAATACACACACATACACATGCACACACACCAGTCCTCAGATGGCCCAGCCAGAGCAGGGCCTATGTTGTGACTCAGCCAGGGCAGCAGACTCTGGACTCAGTTCCCAGGAAGCTACGTCAGCCCCAGGCAGTGCTAGCACCTACTTGACATTTGTCAGATGAGCTTACTACGGTGTTGTCATTTGCATCAAGTCCCCTCCCCACAAGGGAAGGGGGAACTTCCTTCTGTCCAAAAAAGTTCACACACCTTCAGTTCTTTGGTCTCATTCCATTAACCAATCAAGTCCGCTGTGGTTCTAGGTGCTGGAGGTAGACACAGTGCCTCTCAGGCCCCAGGAACTCCCACATCCCCCAGGAGGGAGATCAATGAAAAATCAAACCTGACCTGAAAAAGCAAACACAAAAGCAAAAACAGAAACCCTTGCCACGCGAGGCGCCGTCCTTAAAGAAAGCACAGGATGCTCCGGAAGTGCAGAGCAGGACATCGAACGCAGCCATGGCGCACCAAAAAAGGCTCTCCTAAGAAAACCTAAGCTTGAAGTGGGACTTACATTGTAAGTGGGAGTCAGCTGGTGAAGGAGTGGGTGCTTAAAGAAGCAGATAGCAAATGCAGAACAAAACACACAGCACTGTGTGAAGAGCCCCATGGATCCTGCGGTCTGGACGGAGGCAGGAGGCCAAGGTGGTGTGGTAAAGGCCCGGGTCAGGGGGACCTCCGATGCCAGGCAAAAAACGCAGACTTAGATCTAACCTAAGTGCAATGAGGAGTTACTGACAGATTTTAAAGCCAGAGAGTGACATAAGACTTATGTTTTGGAATTTTTTGTGCGTGAGAAGAATACATTGGAGGGGGACAGAAATGGAGGCAGAGAAACTAATTAGCAGGCAAGGTGACTGACTGGGTGTGGGAGGCAAGAGAGAAAGAGGAATCTGGAATCGTCCCAAGTTTCCTCCGCCACGGGTGTTTGGGGAATTGGGAGGAAGGTTCTCTCCGGGTGTTCTAAGGTCTCTGACTCCACCCAAGTTGAAGGCAAGGCAGAGTCCGGCTGGTGCTCTCCTCTGGGGAGACTTGTCTGGTAGCCACGTGCTCTCCTCTGTAACATTAAACATAGACTGAGTCTGCGTTATAAACTCACAACTGCGGGGTCTGGGGAGACAGAAAAGATCCCAGCAAAACAGGGCGAGAATAAGGGCCCCCTGAAGAGGGCAGTGCCCTTCAACCAGAGCCCGCTCTGCCCCTGCTGGAGGGGCTGGGGATTGCCAGATAGGTCATCTGGAGGAGAAGCCCGAGCTCAGTATTTTTTTAAAAATATTTCATTTATTTATTTTTAGAGAGGGGGGAAGAAAGGGAGAAAGAGAGGGTGAGAAACGTTGATGTGAGAGAGAAACATCAATCGGTTGCCTCTCATACATCTGAGCGAACCCACAACCCAGGCGTGCGCCCGGAGGGGGAAACGAACAGATGACCTTTCACTTTCCAGGACGATGCCCAGCCAACTGAGCCACACCTGGCAGGGCCAGAATTCCGTATTTTCTTAATGCAGCTCCCCTAATTTTAAATATCCATGCAATCAAAACATACTTGTGTAAAACACATCCAGTATATTTCAGCCCATGGGTTCATAAGGATGTTTTTTAAAAAAATCCCCGCTCACCTCTAGAGGATGCTAGAGAATCAACTCATAATTTTGACAAATAATGAGTAAAGGAAAAGCATCAAGTTATTTACCCTACCTTTCCTACTCAAATTGCACCACAGGGTAAACAGTTGGTGACGGGTTTTCTTTACAGAGGTATCCCAGCTCATACACGAAAAAGGAATCATAGAAATAGAATGCCACAGTTGGCAACTTCTCATGAACAAATGGACGTGGGCAAGGAGCATCACTGGGTGCCGATACCACACAACAGTAACAGCACGGAGAAGCAGACTTTACCCCTGACACAGCGCTGCCTGTGAAGTGCTTTTGGAAAAAAAAAAATAAAAATCAGTATTAATTAGTCAAGCCTCTGATACCTAACAACCAATTTACAGGAAACACAGAGGCAAAAGGACATGTTCCGTGACACTGTGAGGTTCCATCCAGCGAAACCCAGGCTGTAGAAATTCTGCAGAATACCTGACCCCGTTTCTTTAACAAATACATTGCAAGGGAAAAAGAGATTAAGGGGGACACATCCGGTTCAAAGAGACTTTCCACTCCGTAGACGCATGTGGATCCTGCAATGATTTGGACACTGTCGATCACAATGAAGAAAAATCATTGAGACAATTGGGGGAGTGTGGAAATGGATCGTATCTTTTAGGTGCGATAATGGTGTTGTTACTCTGTTGTTTAATGAACTCCCATTTCTACCTCGGTATTCCGGAGCCCAAACAAAGGCATCCGCTGCCCACGAAAAAGTAACATTATTGGCAGAATCCCCGCTCCCGAGAGTTCGGGTCAGTGCAGAGAGTCCTCAAAGTTGAGGAGACAAAGCTTTGGGGGCGGGAAGGGGAGCGAGGGGAAGCCCCCCTTATCCACAGGCACTACGAGACTGTCGGAGGAAGCCATGGCGCTGCGTCTGTGCGGTCTCTTCTTAGTGCCCCCGCCTCCTCTCCGCTCGCCCCACCCCACCCCCGGTTCCCTCCGCAGTGAGCGGCCCTTCCCCCGGCGCTAGTGTGCGGGGCGCCGGGGACGCGGGCGCGGGGCGCAGGCGGACAATGAGCCCCGCCGGCCTCCCATTGTTCCCGGGCCCTCCTTCCCGGGCCGTGGGCGCCCAGGTCAGCGCTGGCCTTAGGGGTTCGGTGGGGGTGGGTGTTGGCCGCAGATCCGCCGGGTCCTCGGTCGGGCCTCGCCCCCTGCTCACTCCTGCGCCCTGCCCTGGGGTCTGCGCAAGGCGCTGGGGCGGTCGGCCCTCCCCGCTCCCGCCTCCTCCATCATCCGCTCCAGGCAGGTCGGGGTAATGAGGCGCCCTCGGCCAGACCCCCGCGCCATTGTCTGCATGCGGGGGTGAAGGCGGGTCTCCGCGGTGCTCTGGAGGGTGACCGCGCGCGCGGCTGCGAACCCCGCTTCACACCTGCTCCTGCTCCGGCCCCCAGCCCGGGGCCGGGGCGGTGTGTCCTTTCCCTCCCCGCGGGAGGGGTCTCAGCTGGGCCTGCACTTGGTAAAGAGGCCGTGGAGAGGCCGGCCACGGCCCGAGGAGGAGCCATAAATTTGGAGCAGATGCGGCCTGACAGTAACCGGGCCCGGGAGGTGGGGCGGGGGGCGGGGCGGGGGGTGGGGGGTTGGCGCTCTGCTCCGGGCTCAGGCCCACCTTCCAGTCTGCAGCTGAGTTGGAGGGACTGCAGGCCAAGGTGACCCGGGCTTTGGCAATACAGAGCCTCGCCCCCCACCCCGGCTTCCGCTCTTTGTGGGGCCCAGTGTGGGGGAAGGCACGGAGGGCAGGGAGCTGCCTGAGTAAGCTTATTACTGCCCCCCCCCCCCCCCAAACCTGTGGTTTCTTCACAACAGACTGGCGAAGTCTGCGCCCCTGGCTCTGGGCTGGCACTTTTTGGTATCAGCTAGTAAAAAATATGGAAGAGAGCAGAAGCACGCTTCAGTTGTTTATTTCACATTATTTGTTAAGTGCCCATTTTGAGCTAGAAATGTCAGAGGGAGGCAGAGACAGACGGGATGCGGGGAGGGTGAGAGAAAAATACTGAGGCATAACGCCCGCCTCGTGGTATATTGCACGCACTGCAGCGCTGCGCTCTGACGTAGCGTTTCCCTTTAGGAGGTAGTATTCTTCCACCAACAGGAGGGAGCAGCGTGCAGAGTGCCTCCCGGGGTTTGATGGAGTTAGTGCTCACTCCAGGGACACCGGCCCCCGGAGGGGTTTTCCATTGCGCCGCACTGCCAGGGAGGTGATATGAGACTTCCGTGGGTCTGGGAGAAAGTGGAGAGAGCTGCAGCCGCGCCTGCGTGGGGCGGGAGCAGCCCTGGTTCATCGTTTCTGCCCTGGACACTGGAGGTCTCCCTCGCTAGAGGAGTGTGACTTGGAGGCTAAGTCCTGTCTCCAGTCTGAAGATCTTGGTTCCATGAGGGCGAATTTGGGGGTTAGTGTCCGGACACCAGGGCCAAACTGAGTTGGCCAAAGCCTCTGCAGTGACTGCCGTTCCCCAGCTTTCTCCCTCACTCCGCGGGGCTAACTAGACTGGCTTGCACGGTCCATTGCTCCTTTCCTTACTTGCAGCCCCCTCCCACGTCTCCCTGGTCCATACTCACGTGGTTTTCTTGACTAGCGGTCCTCAAACTTGAGCATGCATCAAAATCACCTGCAGAGGGCAGTGTTACAACACTCCCAGAGTTTCTGATTCATTTGGTCTGGGGCAGGGCCTGAGAATGTGCATTTCTGAGTTTCCCGGAGATGACAGCACTGAGGACCGCACTTGGAGGGCCCAGAGGGAAGGAAAAGTAAGGGTCAGTGAAAGAGAAAGGAATGGAAGTTTTCGCGGCGCTGGAGAAGGTAATTGGAAGTCCATGTTCCTGGGGGCAGGGGGATGTCTTCATTGTCTGAGCCCCCAAGGAATGGTGGGCCTATTCCAGAATTAGCCTCAGTTTGTGTTTCCCTGCTGCAGACTCAGCACTCTCCCTAACAGATATCCGATGATTCTGCGCTCGCTCCAGCCTTTCCAAGGAAACAAGAATTACCTGGTTTATCTTCCCCACCTAAGTCGGTCATCCACTAGTCTCCTTGTTACTGCCCGTAAAGGCGGAGGGCGGTTGTCTTACACATTTCTCTTTGTAAATTAATCAGCATAGACTTGGGTAGTCAGTAGTGCCTCAATGAATGATTGTGTACGAGTGAATGCATTCACGCCTTCTTTCTTCTTGAGGGGAACCCTCACCCGCCAGGGCCCCCTCACCGTTGTTTCTCCCTCTCAGCTGTTCTAAAGCGTTTCCAAGCTGCCTTAAGATGGCTGAGTTCCAGAGAGCTGCTGACAAACTCTCTCCAAGACGTCAGTATCGTTATTACCAGTTAGGACCCTTTGGCTGGTGGCAAACAAACCCCACCCCGGAGCCTTAAGGATGGCTTTGCAAAAATGCAATTGAAAGTACAGATTAGATGAGAAAAGCGAATGAGGTATTTTTTTTCTTACCACCAGGTGGCAGACGTTGCTTCGTTAATGAGAATTAACCCTCCGTTTGAAGCCGGGCCTAAACTCGACTTTTTTCAAATCAGGGCCCCCAGCAGAGCCGTGTTTCTCTGCTAGGTGGCTGCGGAGTGGAGGCAGGGAGAGCAGTTGTTTGAAAATAACTTTGTAACGTCCGCCGATGTTCGTGAGCAATTCCTTACCTTCCTCCTCAGTGGTCAAGAGCTCGCTGAAACGTTCTAGTTTTTCATTCTGAAAAAGAGGTACACCCTCTTGTACAAGTTTAAAAAATGGGGTTCCCTTAACTAGAAAAATGCAAAGAATGTAACTTCAAAGTAGAGGTTTCTGAGGCCACATTGAAAACGTGACAGCCCTGAGCCCCTTGGCCCGCATATCACCTGGATTCTTTCTCCAGCACCTGGCTGCAGGCGCCTGGCTGCAGGTGCCCTCTGGTTTTCTGCCACTCAGTTCTTTGTTCCCTTGCTCATGGGGAACTTTTGTCAAAGGCAAAACAGAAGCTTTATTTTAACTCTAGAATCTGCTCTAGAAGGGCTATCTTACTAAATTCCAGTTATTATATACCCCAAATCATCGTGACCCTCAGATGATATTCACCATGCCATACGTACAGTAAGAGTTACACACGTACAGCCATATACATATATATGGCTATAAGATGTGTATATGTCTTCTAGGATGACTCAGTGTTTGGGGAAAAAAGCAGGCGAAGATGTCTCAGGTTATGCACAACAGAGACCGACAATGTTGTAGCATCCACCGCAATGTCAAGGTCAGAACGGATCTATACCTTACGTAGAAAACAGGGAATTGTCGGTGCCAATACTAGGTCCTCTCAGGTAGGTGGGAAACTGCCCTCTTAGCCTGCTGGGTCATTACTTCTCTCAGCTGACCCCCCTCATGTGGGGGCGGGCAGATCCCAGGTGCACATACACAGTCTCAGATGCGGTAAAACTTCCCAGCGTGCTTCAGTGGGTACCCCTCCTCCGCTGCGGCAGCCCCCTTGCTCACCGTAAGTGCTTACAGATGCCTGCACTGAAGACAGAGAGTATGAGGGGAAAAAGACAATTGAAGTAGCCCATAGTTGGGTTTTTTCTATGTGGGTTGTTCACAGAGTCAGTCAAAATGGATTTTTGGCCCGTCCGCAGGGCACATGGCACGTACTTCACCCTTCATTGAAAAGCCATTAAAACAGTTGCCAGGTCATGCTTGGGAACTTTTTTTACAAAGGAATTTGCTTTAGTGGCTAGATTAGCAGGAACTAACTGGACACGCAAAACTAACAGCTCTATTTGTACTAGGAAGCCCTTGTGTAAACCATCACGGGCTGTAAATAATATATGGGAATGTATTTGCCCCTGTGTCTGAGTATGTGGACTTCAAAGCTACAACCCTAATGTGATAGAGTTCACATAAGGGAAGAAAAAAATTTTAAAGTTATTGAGTCATCTTCTACTAATGCCCCAAAGTTAAATGCTTACCTGGAAGGTTGTGCCCTGGTTATAGGCCATTAATGACCATAAATAAATAGAAGTGTGTTCACACCTATTACACATTCTCCTGCCTCTCATACCAGGAAACTAGTTTAAAACACACACACACACACACACACACACACACACACACTTTTTATTGAGGTATATTGTTCATCAAGGCAAATAGCCAGAATCATTTAAACCAACATTTGGTCTTTGAAATTCACTTATAAATATGAGATTCCGTAAGTGTTTATTGTTTTTTTTTCCACTACCAACATTAACAACCTTTATTAACAGATGTATATACATAGTTACACACACACACACACACACACGTGTATATATAGTTAGTTAGTTAGCTCTGTCTTCTTTCATTTATTTGTTTAACTAGGAATTTTCATAACCTACTTAAGGCACCAAAGTAGAACTCCCCCGTATCTTGAAAAGCCCAGTGTGGTCTTCTTATGGTTCTCAGTTGTGGTAGGGTCCCCACCACTTCTGTCCCCGTCTCATGCTTTCAGTCCCGACTCTTTTCTGGAACTACCGTCCACCCCAGAATTCTTTACTGGACCCCCTGCCTTCTTAGGGCAGGAGGGGGGAGAAGAAGAGTTGAGCAGGGGGTCTTACTTTTAAGAGAAGGATACGCTTTCTATTAAACAGTAAAACTATGGTGGCTGACATGAGGAAAGTGGTGTTAGGTGGAGCATAAGCTGGGGCCAGACAGTCTCAGAATCAAAGTTCAGATCATCCCTCACCAATGATATAATTGGCGGAAAGGGACTTAACTTCTCTGGGCTAAGGCTAACCTTCTCATCTGTAAAGTGAGGTTGACGTAAGATAATGCATGTGAAACGTACACTAGTATCTACCTTTCTGGTAGTACAGTATGTCCCAGAAAGCATCTGTGAGTGGAAGTTCTTGGTATCCACCAGACCCAAAGCTCTGTGCAAATAGAATCAGCCTACCTCACTTCCGATGCTTTGGGAGCCTTCTGGCAGACCTTTACAGTGGTCAAGAGAATATTATGCATTTGCAATACAGTAGAAAACCCATCGAACTGTCAGTAAACCAAATCACTGCATCACAGGAATTTTCCTTACTGGAGGAAAAATTTTTTTAAAAAAAGCTCTGTTTTGGGCAGAAGCCAAAGATGAGCAAAATCCTTTCCCTTCTAGCCATTGGCTGGTTAGGTTAGATCCTTCCAGAGATAGACACTGAGACAAGGGTTAGAGTGCAAGGAGTTGTTTGAGGAAAGGATCACTAATAGGGAAATAGAGGTGTGGGGGAAAAGGAAGAAAGCCAATAAAGGGTGAGTTGTGAGGAACTGGGGTTTAATTCCATCAGGGACCCCTGGGAGCTGGTGTTGGACACCCCTCAGAGTCGCCCCATGTGAGGAGCAAGGACGTGGGGATATTTATCCGCCAACTCTCCCTCCGTCACTGGTTAAGATCTGCTCCTGAGAACAGTAACTGTTGTAGGCACGGCCATGCAGCAGAACCTTGAGGGGTGTGCGGCAGCATTTTATTTGTTTAAGATTTTATTATTATTATTATTTATTTTTAGAGAGCGGGAAAGGGAAAAACATCGATGTGAGAGAGAAACATTGATTGGTTGCCTCTCGCATGAGCCCTGCCCGGGGACTGAACCCGCAACCCAGGCATGTGCCCCAAATGGGAATCAAACCAGCGACCTTTCGCTTTGTGGGATGACGCCCACACTGAGCCACACCAGTCAGGGCCACCGCAGCTTTTAAATGGAGCTTGCAAGTGACTCCACATGACATGCACATCCACAACAAACATCGCTAGCGCCATGGACCTGCTGGTCCTACGACCACTTTAACTACAGCCAGCACCTGCTGCAGAGCCTGTTCTTGCTCTGGGCGTCCCTCAAAACGTGTCGTCTTCAGAGTCTCCCGATATGTCAACTGGTGCAGTATGGCCCAGCACTGTATATGCCATCTCCAAAGTCCACAGAGGCCTCCCAGGAGCATGCCTCTGAGTGCGGGGAGGGGCAGGATGCACTAGGTGTCCTGAGACTCCGGGCGGGTGTGCTGGCTGCTCCAGTCAACTGGCCTGGAAGTCGTCACTGACAGGGCAGGCCCCTGAGTCACTTCAGGGTTCCTGTCCTCTCCTCTTGTACTCAGGTGATCAATGAGCATAATGCCATCAAAAATGAGGGGACTTTGTGGTGTTCCATTTTGATTGAACCAAGACAATCAAGGTCATTTGGGTGATACTTTGAGGAAGTATTGAAAACATCCCTAATCTTCTTGGAGGGTCCTTAATGGTTCAGAGAGTCCTCTAGGCAGTACCTGAAGTCATTCAGGGGTCTGAGAGGGGGTTCTTGCAGCCATACCCTTAATTTGACTTTTGACCTCAGACTCCTCTAACTTTGAGAAATATTTACCAGCTGGAAAAACCGGGGAGAAGAGACAGTTGTGTTGGCCAAACCGGCAAATGCCTGGGCTTCTGTGTCTCCTGCCTGTAGGCTGAACAGTTCCTGCTTCTGCTCACCGCTCTCTCCCTGGACATTTTGTTAGCAGAAACCCAGCCATACTTTCAACATTCTGTCTGAAGATCTTATCATATTTTTTCTCAAGTTTATTAGGGGCATTTTCTATCTTTGAAGTTTCCACAGGCAACATTTTGCCAATTATTCCATCACCACAGGACACACGTTGTCCTTGCTGCAGCCTCTGATAACCACTCTCTGTCTGCATTCCCAGTCCCCACCCGCTGTTTATGCACCCACCCTCCAGCCTTTGCTAACAGTGTCTTTGGTGTTTTTCCAGCCTCTAACCACCAGCTGTTCCAGGGGCAGAATTCCAACAGCCAGAGCATGAAAGCTACAAGCCTCTTGTGGTTAGGCTCTGGAATAGCATCCCTTCTGCTGCATTTCATTGGCCAAAGCAAGCCACAGGGCCAGTCCAGACGGCAGAGGGAAGACATAGGCTCCTCTCTTAGTGGAGAATTATACAATATTGTGACAGTGTTTTTCACTCCACAGTGGACATCTTTGCACTAACATCTGGGTACATCTTTACAATAAACTCCAAAAAGTGAGCTTGCTGAGTCTAATGCAAGTATGTATTTGTGAAGTGTTCCCACGTCTCCTTAACAGGCTATATCGATTTTGAGGCTTGCCGACAACATGTGAGGGTGCCAGATGAGGTTTCCGCAGATTGCAAACACAATGTGTCATCCAACATTTTTTCTCTGCCAACCTGACAGGTAAAAATAACATCTTCTTATAGTTTTAACTTGTCTTTTGCATATTATGAGTGAAATTGGGCATATTTTATTTATTAAGAGCCCATTGTATTATTTTTCTTGAAACTGGACATTTACATATTTGCCATTTTCCATTTGCTCTGTGACCTTGGCTCATCACCTCTTAATGCACTTGAGAACTTGTACCTGTTAGCACTGGGAGACTTGGGTACCAATTCTGGGGCAGGTTCTCTTGAGTCTCGGAACTAAAATTTCCTTGCTTACCCAATTTTTTGGCCTTGTTGAGGGTAACAGATTCTCTTCTCCTGTAGGAAGGGCCAATAGTATTAGGAGCTCAAAGGGAGCTCATGGTTCTCTAATAGGAGAAGACCTGGGTTTTTACATATTTTCCTCCAAATCTCACTGCCCCGAAAGGAGAAAAGTCACAAGGTGGGGAGTACAGAATCCTGAGTCCAAAGTCTATAGTTGGTCCAGTTCTCTAAAATCGCCGGAAGGAGAGCTTGGTCCCACAGAGCCCCTGTGCACGTGTGTGCTGTGAGTTCTGTGGCGATGGGCTTGGTGGGGACAGCTCTGCACTGAAGTAGAACACCTGGGTTTGAGTCTAGTGACCTGGGGCATGTGTCTTCCCCTTCACTTCAGTTTATTCACCTGTAAAAGGTGAAAACAACCTGCAAAGGTAAGCTGTGCAAATATCAGGTGCTATAATGTTCACCTAGAGGTACCATATGCCACCCCTGATCTAATGTGAGGTGTGGAAACACAGTGATTTTAAACCATCATTACCCATGAGACATCACTGTTTCTCTCGACCCAAGATACTAGCTATGCCTGCCTTACCTCTTATGATGCTACCATGAGGGGTCAAACTCAAGGTTAAGTGCACAGTCCTCCAGACTGCCACTTGGTGTGCTCAAGACTTTGGGCACCAGGTGCAATTCAGGGATCCCTTGGGCCACCCTCACTTCAGACCAGCTGGCTAAAAATTAGGGGGCTCGCATGACCACTTTCAGGTTCTGTAATTTGCAAGGATGACTCACAGAACTCAGGACTTCTGATGATAATTTTATTATAATAAAAGGATACAAGTTAGAAGCAGCCCAAGGATGACACACATCGGGCAGACTCTGTGACTGAGAGGGTTCCAAATGCAAACTTTTGGGTCCTCAAGAATGTGGTTGCCTCCTGGTGCTGGTGTGTGGTAATATGTAGAGTATTGCCAACCCAAGAAGCTCATCCACATGCAGTGTCTATTCCAGAAGGAGCAAGGAGGCCACTGTGCTGGAGCTGGGGGGCAGCAGCAGGCAATGAGGTTGGAGAGGTAGCTGGATGGAAGCAGGAAGATCCCCTTAAGCAGTTAAAGGATGCTCTTGAAAATACTGGAGATTTTTGTGGTGAGCAATAAAAAGGAAGCTGGTAGCTCCATAAGGATAATAAGCTGACTATAGGCCACCAAGCTTACCAGAGAGAGCCAGGGAAAGAGACAGCTAAGAACAGTCCTCCTAGGGGCAAGATGAACCTCAGAGACTGATCTCAGAAATTACCCTGTGCATTGTGGAGTAATTTGCGCCCCATGTCATGATAGAAAACAGTAGAGCAGCCAGCTGATTATTAGTGGAGCCTAACATTTGAATGTGAATATAGATGCAAAAATTTATCCCCAAAATGTGAAGTTGTTTTAATTCAATCTGAAAGTCAATATAATTCACTATATCGATAGAAGGAAAACAATCACATGATCATGTTAAGAGAGTCTGAAAAGGTATTTGACAAAGTCCAAACACTCCCTTTACTAAAAGAAATACTCAACAAGCTAGGAATTATGGAGAATTTCCTCAACCTGACAAAAGACATCTATGTAACACACAGCTAACATCACCCTTCATGGTGTAAGACCGAATGCTTTGCCCCAAGATCAGAAATCAGTCAAGGTTATACGTTCTTGCCACTTCTGTTCAGCCTTGCACCGGAGGTTCTAGATGGGTAGTTAGAGAGGAAAAGGAAGTGAAAGTCATCCAGACTGGAAAGGGAGAAGTCAAAATAACTCTACTTTTAGATGACATGATCTTATGTACCAAAAATCATAAAGAATTCACTAAAAAATGACCAGAACTAATAACATCTTCAGTAAGGTTGTATATTACAAGATCAGTTACATAAATCAGTCGTAATTCCAGACACTTACAATGAAAAATCTCACATGAAATTAAGAAAACAACTCCATTTAGTGTAGCATCGAAAAGAATAAAATATCTGGGAATACATTTAACAGAAGAAGGGTAAATCTTGCGCTTTGAAAGCCACAAAGATTGTTGCAAGCAACTAAAAAAGGCCTCAACGAATGGAAAGATATTCTATGTTTATTGTTTGGAAGATTTAATGTTGTTAAGATGGCAGTTGTCCCCAAACTGACCTACAGATTGAATCAATGCACTCCCTATGAAAATTCTAGATGGCTTTTTTTGCACAAGTTAACAAACGGATGCTAAAATTCGTGTGGAAATGCAAGGGACCCAGAATAGCCAAAACAATCTTAAATAAGAATACGGTTGAACACCTAGGTCTTCACAATTTCAAAACTTACTGTCACGCTGCCGTCATGAAGACAGAGCGATAGACAAGGAATGGAACTGGGAGTCTAGCCATAAACCCTCACATTTATAGCCAATCGATATTTGACAATTCAGCTGGGAACCAACAGTCTGTCCTGCAAACGGGGCAGGAACAACTGGATATCCAGATGCAAAAAGAAGGAGAAAAGTCGGACTCCTTCCTCACGAGTTAACGTGAGAGACAAAGGCAAAAGCAGTCGAGCGGGAGAGTGAAGAGAAGGAACGAGAGAAATGAAATGATTGCTGAGCCATGTCAAGGGCCCCCTTCAGGTCCGCCGTCAAACAGTTGAATTGCCAGGTAGACCAGTTGGCCTGGTTTGGCCTTCTTTCTCTAACCACCACTGACTGCACAGGGTGGGCGGGCTGTAGGCAGACGGTTAGATTCAAACAGGATCGTGAAAGGAAGAAGTGAGTTGAGAGGCAGCACTGCCACTGATGAGGGCTGACCAGGGAGCTTGGGACAGCCAAGGCTGAGTAACAGCAAAAAGTATAAAGAAAAAAAAAAAATCAGAGGACAGAAGGAGGTTTCCTGATGACCCATCACAAACACCAGAGGACACAGGAGTTCAGAGGGCAGGAGAATGGCATCAGACAAGGATTTACAGAGGCCTATGGGCACTAATTCCCAAGTTCTTGGGGGATATCCTGGGATCCTGGACTTCCGTTGAAGGTCATGAACAATTAGAGGGCATGATGAGATCAGATCTAATGGTCTCAAGTCAGTAGCGGTGGCAAGGCTGCCAGTGCTGGGTTAGCTCAGGGTTTGGGGGTGGGTGACCCCCTTAGCAACATGCAGATGAGCAGAAATAGCAACAACTCTCTTTTATATATTACGTGTTTGGCACGTACCAGGCTCCATGCAAATTGCACTTCATCAACATCATATTTATGCTGCATACTTTCCTATGAGGTATGCTTTATGTCCCCTGTGCTCCACCTACCCATCCCTTCCTCCCTTCCTGCTGAACCCCTGGCACTCAATAATCTTATTCACGGTCTCTGTAGTGCTCCCTTTTCCTAAACATCATATAGTTGGAATCAGACATTATGCAGCCTTTTCAGACTGGCCTCTCTCACTAAGCACTGTGCATTCCCGCATGTCTTTTCATAGCGTGGTAGCTCATTTCCTTTATTTATTGAGCAATATTCCATTGTATAGATGTACCACAGTTTATTTTTCCATGAAGGACTTCTTGGTTACCTCCTGTTTTTTTTTTGGCAATTATGCATAAAACTATTATAAGCTTCCATGTGCAGGTTTTTGCGTGGACATAACCCGATTCTAGGTAGTGTGGCAAAACCGTGTTTAGGTTTGTAAGTGTCTGGACCATTTTGCACTTCCACCAACAGTGAACAGGAGTTCCTGTTGCTCCACCTCCTTGTCAGCACTGGGCATGGTTTGTGTTCTGCCAGTCTACTAGATGCATGGTGGTATTCATTGTTTCAGTTTGCAATACCCCAATGATGTATTACATTGAGCCTCTTTTCATATGCATATTTTTTCATCTGTATATCTTCTTTGGTGTATATCTTCTTTTTCATCTATATATCATCACTCAGATCTTGTGCCCATTTTTAAAAATTGGGTTGTTTGTTTTTTATTGTTTCAAGTGTTCATTGTATATTTTAGATACAAGTCCTTTATCAGATGTGTGTTTTGCAAATATTTTCTCCCACTCTGTAAATTGTCATTTCATTCTCTTAACAAGCCTATTATTTTTTGTTAATAAAAAATATTGTGAACATCCCTTTAAGTCGATTCATTTACTCCATCATTTTTCCTAGCAGAATAATATGTCATGCAATGAATATAGCAGTGTTCATTTAACCAGTTTCTTATGGCTGGACTAACATGTCCATTCTAACTGTTCATATTGTACACAATGTAGAGTTGAACAATGTTTTAACTAAATCTTTGTGTGTCATCTTATTTTCTTAATATACATTTTTAGAAGTGGAATAGCTGGATCAAGGGGTTCTTACGTTTTTTAAATGTGTGATGTTTATTAGAATTGTTCTACAGAAAATTTCTCTTGGTTTACTTCCTTATTTGCAGTGGAGAGAGCACCTATTTTCCCAATTCTTGTCAGGTAGGTCTTATGAAATGCTTTAGAAATGGAAATAGCTTTCTTTTTTTCTGAATATAAAATAGCTCATGCTTGTGCTATCATTCAAAACTATTCACGAATTGAAAGGTTAAAAATAGTTTTTCAGCCCTGGCTGGTGTGGCTCAGTGGATTGAGCACCGGACTGCAAAGCAAATGGTTGCTGGTTCGATTCCCAGTCAGGGCACATTGCCTGGGATGCAGGCTGGGTCCCCTGTGGGGGGTACATGAGAGGCAACCCCACATTGATATTTCTCTCCTTTTCTTTCTCCCTCCCTTCCCCTCTCTCTAAAAATAAATAAATAATTTAAAAAAATAGTTTGTCATTACTTTATTTTGTGTTTTGATTGCTAATGAAAGTAAACATTTTTGTCAGGAAAAAATATTATCTTTAGTCCCCCTTAAAATACACCAATCTAATGGATATATAATAAATGTTTTGTGATAATATTTATAGCATTTGAATACTTATTCCGACATGGTACTTTGCTGGGTATTACATAAACATGTGTAGAAAAATCAATCCCTAATCACTAAGAAATCACAGTCTAAGAAAGTAAATGGCTAGTCAGCGTTTATTGAATGCCTAGCATTTTCCTGAAATATTTTTATAACAGCTTTATTGAACTATAATGAACATACAGTGAAGTGTGCATATTAAGGTGTACAATTTGATCACCTGTAACTCATGCACACATCTGCACAACCATCACAACCACCTTGCTTGTTCTCCATCTCTCAGGGTTCACCATCCTTTGTTGTCTGATGTCCTATGTCTTGAAAACCATTGTTTCATATATTTTGTTTGCTTTTCCAGTTATTTATATAGAAGGGTATATCCAGTCCGTTACTCCATCTTGGTTGCTATTTTAAGTGCTGGATCTGTTAGAAGTGAACACAATGGACAAAATCCTTGGCTTCAAACAGCTGACATTCTAGAGAGGGATAGCATACAATAGATACACAGAAAATTAATATATATAAGTAAATGATTTCAGAAAATGCATGTCAACAAAACAACATGGCAGTGTGGCAGAGAGACAGTCAAGGGAGGTGACATCTGAGGAGATGAGTTGTACAGGAAGCTACCACCTGAAGAGCTAAGATAACCGTGTTCTCGGATGAGGATCTGCGACATGTCCAAAGGCCCAAAACAGAAACAACTAGACTTTTTTGATAGGACAAGCGTGGCAAGAGTGTATGTATTTAAAGTGGGAGTCGAGGTTGGTAAGCTGGGTAGAAAAGATCATTGTTCCAGTTACCCATCACTGTATAAAAAACACCCTACAAGTCAGCGGCATGGAACACCAATAATCAATGTCTGGGAGTGCCTGGGATCAGCGAGGAGCTCCCGCTCAGGGGCTCTCATGTGGCTGCAATCAGGCGGGGGCTGGGGCTGGCATCATTTCAAAGCTCCTTCATTCACACGTCTGGAGCCTGGGCTGGAGAGAGAACCAAGTGGAGGCTGGAACACACCTGGCTCCTTGGTGCTTGCCCTCTCTCTCTCTCTCTCTCTCTCTCTCTCTCTGATCTCTCCACGTGGACTCAGGGTGGCCCAATTTCTTACGTGGTTGCTGAAGGTTTTTAGACCAAGTATCTCAAGAGAAACTGGCAGAAGTTTATTTCAGCTTATTTCCAAAACTAGCCTTGAAAGTCACAGGGTCGCTTCTGCCACATTTGCTTCATCGAGGTCGTCACAAAGATTCACCCGGATCCAAGGGGAGGGAACAGACTTCCTGTTGGAAGGTGTCAGATAAGGGGCACACGTACCAGTACAAGCCATTTGTGCCACAACTGCCAGGGGATGCCCGAAACCCCAGATAGCACCGAACCCTGTTCATACTACGTTTTTCCTATATATAAAGTTTAATTTACAAATTAGACACAGTAAAATATTAACAAGAAATAATAAAATACGATTATAACAACACACTGTAATAGAAGTTATGTGAATGCTCTCTCTTGCTCTCTCTCAAAGTGTCTTGTAACCACCCCTTACTTGCAGTGAATGGCTTGGTGTCACCCATTTCATGGGACCCCTTGCTGACACCTTCACATAGGCTCGGGGGTTTCTCAAGGGCAACACATTGCCATCAAGCAGAACACACTTTCTGTTCATGTCTTCCACCCACAAATTTAATGCCTTTTCCGTCTTAACTGAGTATATATCATGCACTGTGGCCTTAACTTTTGCAGTTTGAAGTGCTACAGCCAAACTAGCATAATTTTTTTTTCCTTCTTCACAATTTCTTGGCCGGATGATTCATTCCTACTGTAGATCATAGCAACCAGAGCATTCAATGTTTTTCTTTCCTTATTAAGTCAAGAACTATCACTTTTTCCCTCAAAGGAAGCACTTTACAGCCTCTCTTTGGCATATCCAAATTGCCAGCCTCACTGCTCTTGAGCTTGGGGCCATTATTAAGTAAAATAAGGGTGACTTGAACACACACACTGTGATATGATGGCAGTTGATCTGCTGACCCAGAGAGCTTCTAAGTGCCTAACTGGTGGGGAGCGAGTACAGCGTAGAGATGCTGGACAAAGGGATGAGTCATGTCCCTGGCGAGACAGAGCGGGATGCCACGAGAGTTCATCACAACACTCAGAAAATCGTATAATTTAAAATTTTTGAATTGCTTATTTCTGGAATTTTCCACTTTCGGACTGCAGTTTGGGGCTTGGCTCTGCCCACAGGGCCCCGCCGTCCGCCATGGATAAGTCTGCCAAGACATGATCTGCTTGGGGAGGAAAGGTGGCCGATCTCTCAGAGGAGAAGGTCCAGGAGCCTGTTCCTCAGTGGGCTTTTATTGGGTTCAGTTTGCACAGGAATACAGGTAAAGCTCATCAATCATTGTCAGGCAGTAAGGATCAAACAATAGATAACATACAAAGAACTATGAAGGCTTATTCTGAGTCAGGGTCAGTTGGCTAAAGAACTATAAAATTTTGGGAAACAAACTCATTTCATGCTTGGACCCTTATCAGAAAATTGAGGGTATTCTTTGCAAAGCAGGTTTCACAGGATTTTACACATTCTTTCTTAGGCCTGTTCCTGCCCAGGGCTACACTGCCCTCCGGCATTGTTTCAGGCTTAAGTCAGGCAGGGGAGTAAGGCAGCCAAGAGATCCAGAGACTTCTGGCAGACAGAATGAAGAGTCAAAGCCGAGGGGCGAGGGTCCATCACCCCCTTTTTCTATAGCCCCCCAAGTCCTTCCCTGAGGGCCCCTTCATGACCGTGCCTGTCTTAGGTCATTCCTCTCTTGAGGAATCTTACCCACCATTGGCTAACCAGTCATCCGCCCGCCCTCCCGGGGCCAAGCAGGGTGAAGTAAAAGTTGGCAGAGGCAGCGCCCCAGCCAGGAAGATTGGTCTCCTTAGTGGCTTATGGTCCGAAGGTCTCTCACTCAGCCTTAGCCCTGGGGGGTTACAGCTTCTGGAACCAGGGAGGGCGGTTCCCAACAGCAGCTGACCATGGATAACTAAAACCCCAGAAAGTGAAAATGCTGCTGAGGGGGAACAACTGTACCACTAAAAACAATTAGGAAATAACTGTAAAAATGATACCATGTACAAGTGTTAAAAATTACCAACTACCTAGGAATAAATCCAACAAAATGTAAGAATCTTATGCAAAAAAACTACAAAACTTTCTTGAAACTAAAAACTAAAAAAATGAAGGGCTGTATCATGTTCAAGGACTGTAAGACTGATTACTAAGAAGATGTCAGTTTTCCTCAAATTGGTCCATAGAGTCAATAAATACCCATTAAAACACCCACAGCTTTTTCTGTAAAACTTGACAAGCTAATTCTAAAATGTATTTGGAAATGTGAAGGATCAAGAATAGCAAGCCACTCTTAAAGGCGGAGAGAGAAAAAGAAGAGGAAGAAGAGACATTCTCTACTTGATGTAAAACTTATCATAAGCCGCTGTGAGACATTAGTAGGGCAGTGTGGTGTTGTCACAAGGAACGCAAACAGAAAAACAGAAAGACAAACAGACTGAGGTAACAGAAGAGCCCAGAAACAGACCCAGGCACATATGGACATCGATTGATGCCAAAGATGGCACTGCCAAAGAGGGGAAAAAATGGTCTCTTCAGTAAATGGAGTTGGGATAATTGGGTATCCACAGGGAAAGAAGCAAGAAGAAAAGGGAGGGGTGGTGGGAGGGGAAGGAAGGTATACAGTCTGCAGAAATACTTGCACATATGCACTGGGAGACATGTACAAGAATGTTTGTAGCAACATTACTCATAATATCCTAAATTAGAGACAACCCAAAAAATTCAACAGTAGGGTGGATAAATAAGATGAGATGTATTCATAAAATAGAATGTTTAACAGCAACAACAATGCACAAAAAACAGCCTCACACAGAATAGATGAATCCTAATTAAAAAGATAATATTGAATAAGGTCAGACACAAAATACATGATTTCATTTATAAAATATTCAAAATCAGATAAAGACTTTTGAGTGATGCATAAAAAAGTGATAAATTGTAAAGAGAGGCAAGCCAGGATTAGTCTCCCTAGACTTCTCAGTCAACCCACTTTATCTAGGGAGGCTTCCCTCATGAGTCAGAGTTGATTTGAGAATCATCCAGAATTAACAATAGAAGGCAAGAGGATTTCTTTTCTTTCTTTCTTTTTTTTTTAGGATTGTGGGAAAAAGAGAACAGGATAAGTAGTGATTTTAAAACTCTTTGGAGTCTCTGGTTTAGTGTGTGATTAGGCATGACTCTCCCTTTCGTACACATTAAATATAACATTGAAAAACTTACTGTTGGACTGAGAGTGTGTTTGCTTTGATAGATGTTTGAGATTCCACTAGAGCCCTTAATAGAACTGAAAGTGAGAACACTGAAACCAGCGGTCGAAAGTGACAACGGGAGGACCCTATTCACTAGAGTACAGGCAGAGTGAGCTGAAGAGCCGATGACCACACAATGCAAACTGTGAGCCAGGCCCCATTCTAAGGGCTTTATTAACCTGTATTAACTCACTTCATTCTCACAAGGATGCTGTGAGGTGCTCCTCACCTTACAGAGGAAGACACCAAGGCACTCAGAGGTTGGTTAAGTTGGCTGAGATGGCAGAGCTGGGCATTTGAAGCCGGGCATTCTGACTCTAGAATCCATCATCTTAACTAAAGTGCTAGACTGTATCTTTTTGTTTTAGAGAAAGAGGAAGAGATAGCATAAATTCTGGATCTTCTTTATGACTCTTCATGCTGGTAGCTTAGAAACTAGGGTGGCAGTTTAGTATGACACACGAAGACAGTGATCTCTACTTTATCCTTAGAGCTGACTCCTTTAGCTTTGCAATGACAACCGTAGCATTCTCTTGGATGACTCTTGAGAGTTAAAAATATAGCTGACCTCAGCTCTATTTTTTTTAACCTAACGCGTTTGCTATTCTTGAAAGTGTTGCATGGCTTACTCAAATATGAAAAAGAAAAAAATCCGCTGAGATTTCTAAGCAAAAGACCCAAGATAAACAATTAGACTTTTGGCTTCCAAGAATATTGAAATACCGAACGGCTACGTTTTGGTTTTCCTGTGCCAATGTTCTTCAAATCGCAGGCCTTTAAGGAGACTTCTGGAGCAATGAATACACTAATTACCAGAGGTCACAAAGAGCTGTCATAATTGAAGTATTCTTTTTAATTTACTTACTCTGAAGAATGAAAAACAGAGGGAAAACAATTCAACCTCCAAATCAGGGAGAATGGAGAATGGTGTTGCAAAGTATTGATCACTTTTCTGCTGGGCTCCCGAGTCCGAACATAGGTCAATTATAGACTGTGCAAACGCAGTAAGATATGTAATCCTTCTACAAACGGTCACACCCACCCACACTGACCGGAAAATCTATCACAATTGGAATCAGAGTTGCTGTTCTCTAAATAATGCGTTTGGGTTTCCTGAAAAGCTACAGAGCCCTGCTTTCTAAAGCCTCTCCCAGAGATGCTCGCCCTGCGGCTCTGGCGACTCCCTGGATACACCTCCGCCGGCTCCCCGGCCTCCACGTGAACGTCGGCCCAGCGCCCGGGGCCGGGCTGAAGGGAGGGGTGGCCGAGGTGGGGGCAGAGAGAAGCGCGATGGTCTAGTCCCCCTTAACCGCGGCCCCGCGCGGCGCCCTCCCTCGCGGGGGCTGAGACTGGAGAGGAAGTGGGGAGGCTCCGCTCCGTCCGCACAGCGGCGCGCCCTCATGCCCCCTCCCGTCTCCGCCGGGGGCCCCGGCACGCCTCCTCCCCGGCCCTCACCCCGGGAGAGGAGCGGGCGGCGTGGGCGGGCGCGCGGAGAGAGACCGCGGGGAGCCGATCGCCCGCGCCTGGCAGCGAAGTCCGCCGGCCGCGAGAGCCCGGGCGAGCCGGGAGAGCCAGGCCCCACGGCGGCCCCGGAGACCGCGGCGGCCGGAAGTGCGGGCACGTCACTTCCGAGCGGTGCAGTGGCGGCCGCTAGGAAGATGGCTGCGCCCTGTGGCTCGGAGCGGCCCGCCAACTCGCCGCTTAAAATCCCGAAGATGGAGGTGCTCTCCCCTGCCTCTCCTGGTGGCCTGAGTGACGGAAACCCTTCGCTATCCGACCCTTCCACGCCTCGGGGTGCCTCCCCGCTCGGGCCGGGCAGTGCAGCGGGCTCGGGGGCAGCGCCGTCAGGGGGTCTCGGGCTGGGGCTTGGGGGGCGCAGCGCCGCCTCGTCCTGGGGAGCCCCGGCCGCCGCCTGCCGCGGCATGTCGTGGACGCCGGCCGAGACCAACGCGCTCATCGCAGTGTGGGGCAACGAGCGGCTGGTGGAGGCACGGTACCAGCAGCTGGAGGGAGCCGGCACGGTATTCGGCAGCAAGGCCCCCGGGCCGGCCATGTACGAGCGCGTGTCCCGGGCCCTGGCCGAGCTGGGCTACGAGCGGACCCCGTCCCAGTGCCGGGAGCGCATCAAGGTAACCGGCCGCCCGGCCCGGGGCAGCGAACCCGCGGCAGAGAGGAGGCGGGGAGCGGACCTCGGGGGCGGGGCCGGTCCGCGGTCCTGGGTCTCTCCGGAGCCCGGTGGGCTACTCGCATCTCTCCGCCTTTTTCTTCTCTCCCTGGGAAGGGGTTGTTTTCCAGATGGCCGCCAGCCCGTAGGTTTCCTGAGTTTGAAGTTGGGCGTGCCTGCCGCCGCCCCTCTTTCTTGCCAATGGAAGACGTTCCTGCGTTCTGAAGTTGGTGGTTTCTCCTTGTGCGCGGTGGGCATCCCCGAGCCCGGGCGCCTCTCACCCCACCGGCGGGGCCTCGCTTTGTTCCAAGCAGAGAGGGCGCCTAGGCAGAGGCTTAGCGGGGCGGGATTGAAGAAGGATAGTAAGGGGGGGGGGGCGATGGGCCCCCAGTTTCGGAATTTTCAAATGAGTGCAGTGGCAGAGCCATACAAAATCACCTTCGGATGACTGGCCTTTGTGCCAGTCGTCTTGCTTCTAACCTGAGCTATGAAGGACAAGTAAGACTAGATGTTTTGGAGAATTGGAAAGGTTTGCTTGGAGCCAGATAGTGCGTGGTTATCGCGAAGTTACCTTGCCTGAGAGTTGGTCTGGAATTTGGAGTGTCCATGCCTCCAGAGTTAGGTTGACTTGAGGTGTGTTTCTGACCAAGTGCCTTCATGAAAACCAGGTTTCCCTGCTTTAGTTATTGTGCCGGATGTGGTGGTGACAGGTAAAGCACTCGGTGTGCACCTGGCTATCCTTGGGTACGTGGATGTTTAAATGCAGAAGCTGAATTTGGGCTAGAAATTCTACGAGCAGCCAGGTCATTGTTTGCTGTTTTTACTGACTTTTAATCTAGGTGTTCAAATTTGCATTATAAGCTGATTTGGAGTTGTTTTTTAGGTAAGTTAGTTCTCTCCTCATAGTGTCTGCTAAGAGTCTTTCTCCCAATTTTCACTGAACTACTTCTTCGTGGTCATAGTCTCTGTGTACTTCTTTTCTGGGAGGGATGGCACTTTTTCTGGAACTGCTTGGAGGATAGAAACCCAGTAAGGACAATGATAGCCACACGGAAGGAGATTGCTCCAAAGTTTGAGAGATCTTGACTCGAGGGGTGTTCATCTGGTGGCCTTAAATTTAGTCCAGAAATTAGGACATTTGAAACCTGTTAACTATTGTTCAAGGAATTTGGCATGCATTTCTCAATCACAAAATTAAGTTGGTTTATGGATACATGTACTTTTGGGTCTTATCACCTCCCTCTTTTTTTTTTTTAACAGGGAGATCATTAGAACAGTAGTTTATACACAGGATTTGTACTGTGCGGGTCCACTTGTACACGTACTATTTTCCATAAATGGAGAGTCGGCCCTAGGTTCGCATTTGTGTATTCAACCAGCCCCGATTGAAGACAGTATTTTATTTTCTCATTTCTTTCTGGGCACTGTTGAGGTTTGGGGGAATCACAAGTTACTTTCCAGTTTTCCAGGGCATTGGGGGTCGGTGCTCCCAGCCTCTGCGTGTTCCAAGGGTCAACTGCAGTAGCTAATAGCAACCACTGTTCTCTGAACCTCAATTCACTCTTCTGTTCAAGGTCATTACGATTCATTTTTTGGGGGGAGGGGAGAGTTTTGCACTGAGCTGATTGGCGTCTATCTGTGAGAGGTGCACCTTAGGCGTTTGTGACTGTTTTAGCTTGATCAATTTTTGTCCATAGAAATTTCCCAAAGGGAAAAGTCTTGTGCTATCAAAACCTCACGGAACGTAAGTGTGTCTATAAAACTGTTTCTCAGGTGACCAGGAAATCTCTAGTTGAGGTGCATCTTTGTCCAATTATGAGAAGCATATCCGAAAGCAAAGAAAGGAGATTGAGCTTCTCTGAAGAAAATTTTAAAAGGATCTGTTCACCTCTCTCCAAACAAATAAGACCCAATTGACCCCAAGCTCTTAGAATATTTTGAGAACACATAGATGGCAGTAATGTGTTCTCTGATCCACAGTAGCAGTTGACAAGGAGGGCAGATAAATGTTGTTTTTTAAGGGCCGTACTCCTTAAGTGATTTCAGCCCAGGCAAGCCTTCTTCGTAAGCAATGTTGGTCTTTCCTGTCAGAGTTACAAGCTCTGTAAGGACAAGTT
Source organism: Macrotus californicus (assembly GCA_007922815.1). Classification (NCBI taxonomy): domain Eukaryota; kingdom Metazoa; phylum Chordata; class Mammalia; order Chiroptera; family Phyllostomidae; genus Macrotus; species Macrotus californicus. Next base: position 609,571 of record VMDR010000012.1, read on the forward strand.
CTGGTCTGTTATTCACTACTGTATCTCCAGTGCCTAGCACATGGAAGGCTCTGGATACATATTTATTAAACTCACCAAATAAACAAGAAGAAGAATTTTGGCAAGTATAAAAATCTAGAGCAGTGTTAGTTAAACTTTAACCCAAAAACACAGACTTTGAAACCCAGTTTGAAAACTACTGCATTGAAAACTGAGCTCCGTCCCTCTGAGAGACTTAGTTTGAATGTAATTTTAAGCACAGAAGCAAATGTGGCTGGTGGAATCACAGCCTCACACACTTAGGAGGCGAAGGGCCCAAGTAATCTAGGTTGTGCTCATGAAAGTAAAAACCTTAAAAAATTCTCAGAGAATCGCAGACCCCTGGAAGCAAAGCTTTAGATCCCAGGTCCAGAAATGGTGACTTAGAACAAGAAATTCACGAATCTCTTTCACTTTATTGTTTTGATGAGAACTGCGCAAAGAAATTCAATAATCCTTTTTGCTTTAGATTTTACAAAATAGAAACAATGTAGTGCAGTGAGGTGCACCATGGGAACCCTTGGTCAGACTACTGTGCGGAGCTCACTGAAATGGGAGCGTGGGTCAGAGGCTCACAGGGAAGAAACACCGTGTGCCTCAGTCACATTTCTGGTCTCACGTGTATGAAATACCCATCAAACTTCAATTCTGAAAACTCTGATTTCGTCTAAGTTTGGAAGGCGGGGAGAGGTATATAGTATTTATTTTTCAGGAAACTTTCCCCTACTTATAGTTTCAACATGCTGATGTAGCAACTTTCCCCTCGTCCTGTCCCACGAAGGCGTCAGAAAGCTGGGTACCAGCCTCTTCCCTGACCACCTTCCCGAATAACCTTAGAGCACATCGCTTCCCTCCCTGGGCTGTGCCTCAGTCCTCACGTCTGTGCAGCGGGAGTATTAAGATTCTAAATATTGAAATTGAATGAACAGCTTTTGGATTTTGCTACTAAAGTACAATTTTGAAATACTACCCAAGTGATTATGCATATTTCTAAGCACACGGGATTTTTCCTTAAAGTCAAGATAGAAACATTGTTTTATTGCTGCGAAGGGTTTCGTTCTGAAGTCTGACTTGTCGATATTAATATTCATTCAATCATTTGGCTAAAAGGGTGCGTTTGAGATTGTGTTGCTGCTCTGATGCCTTGTTGCTTTTTGCTTGTTTGCCAGAAGAACGTGTGTCTGCTAACAGTTCCCGCCTAATTTTGGAGCAAGGTAAACGAAGAAGCGGTTCTCTGTCTAGTCCTCACATGATTTTTATCCTTTTGTATAGGCCTTTTCTTCGTATCTCCGTCCATGAGATGTTTGAGCGCTCCCTGCGTGCGAGCTTGTCCGCTAGGCGCTAGCAGGAGTAGAAGTCAGAGCTCACAGCGCAGCTGAAGGCTGTGCACACACCTCAGAGTGAAAGGCGTGCAGGACCACACAAGGGATGGCACACAGTGCAGCACTCGATTAAGCGTCCCACACTGAAAAGTGCCTCAGTGTCACCCTAAAGCAGACAGTAAGTGCGATGACTTCCAAGGAGGGAGAGCGCGTCAGTCAGTTCATTCAGTAGCAGTCAGAGGGTCTCTCGACTTGGAACTCAGAGAACAGGCACTCCAGAGCCGTGTGCTGTGTTCACACTTCCATCAGTCAGTCTGCTCGCTGCACTACAGAACTCATCCTCAAGTCCTGTTTGGGGTTTTTTTCCCCAAAAAATCTGCCTCTTGAGAGTTGGCTTTCTGTCTTTGAAGCCGATGTGTTCCCCTGGCTCTGCCTGGTGAGGGAACGCAAGGTGACTGCACGACCAGCCCCACTTGCCCTTGCCGCGTCAGTGCTGGTGCTCCCCAGTCGTGGGCAGCCTTCTGCCCGGCAAATGGGGATGGAAGTTTTGGGGACGGAAGTTTTGGGGACGTTGCTTACATTCATTCGTCAGTAATTGTCATAACCTTTAGAACAAGTTTCATACTTTAGCAGACAAATCACAATAGAGTTTATATGGTCTTTTATTTTTGCTGTCAAGCTTCGTCATGATTTGTGAAAACCAACAGGGCAAAGATAACTCAGAGCCTAACTAATGCTGGGCCCTGCGTACACATTCTAACAGACTGCCCACCTGTAAGGGCATTTACCTGACGTTTGCAGACAAGACTGTCCCTTTGCATTATCACTGAAAGATTTCCAAGAAACGTGGTGTACCACTGAAAGAGTTCTCAGGGAAGATTGGATCAGATTTGTTTCCTTCCATTTTCTTCCACACCCAGTTTCTGTTGTTCCCGTGCCCTCTGCCCCCCGAAAGCGCGTGTGCTCCGGTTTGCTTTTTGCTCGTGCGCCCGACGGGCTTGATGTGTATCCCGAAGGAACACAGTCACGCAGCGCATGGCGGCATTCTGGTCTGCGGGGGCGGGCCATGCAGCCTGTTCGTGCGAGCAGCAGTTGCAGGCCCTGGCACACGCCCCCTCTGGGTGTGTGTGAGCTCCTCCCTCCGTGACGTTGGCACGATGAGGAAACCACCTAACAGCAGGTCCCTTAGAGCGCACCTTCGTTGTTAGGGCTGCGCAGCTGCTGACCACAAACGCTCAGTTGGGCCCCCAGTTTTGTCGGCAAGGGACCTGACAAACACAGGTCGAAACTGGGTGATAGGCTTCCGAGTTTATTTTAATTAATTTTAAACTGTAAATAGCCACGTGCCGTTAGTGGCTGCCATATTGAATAGTATAGGGGGAAAGTTGTTATTCCTGGTATTCAGGAAGTCTTTATATTGGGAAAGGGTTCTCTTGGCTACACACCCAGACCTCTGGGGATTTCAAGAGGATTTCTTCTCGCATTCTCCGTCACTCGACCTGAGTAGGAGGAGCCTTGATAGAATCAAGAAAAATGGTCCACCAACCTAGGAGGAAGAGCCTGTAGCGCAGGAATGAAGTGTCATCATCCCAGTCGGCTGGGGCAAACAGTCGAGGACAGTGCTGTCCAGTGGGACTTGCCGCCATGATGTGCACGTTCTGCGTCTGCACTGTCCCACAGCCGCCAGCCACAGGTGCCTGCTGAACATCCGAAAGGTGGCTAGTGTGACTGTGAAATGGACTTGTTAATTTAATGTAAATTTAAATATTCATATGCGGCCAGTGATGATTATATTGGCCAGACCAACTTTTTATTTTATTTTTTTAAACTGTACCATTTTTTTAAAAGATTTTATTTATTTTATTTTTAGACAGAGGGGAAAGGAAGGAGAAAGAGGGAGAGAAGCATTAATGTGTGAAAGAAACATCAATTAGTTGTCTCTTGTAGGCCCCAAACTGGGGACCTGGCCCACAACCCAGGCATGTGCCCGACCTGGAATAGAACCTGCGACCTTTCAGTTCGTGGGATGACACTTAACCCACTGAGCCACACCAGCCAGGGCGTGGTGCATCTTTTGGAATGTACAAGAGGAAGAAACACGTTTTACCTTGGGGTCTAGTACTCACACATAGGTGTAACGGAAACAGATATTACAGGATAAAGATGGAATGTCTCACACTTACATAGCCTTTACTGTGTGCTCTGCACTGTTCTCAGTGCTTTGCAAATATGAACTTAATTCACACAATGACACTATACCTAACTACGTGTGATGCACTCTGATGTGTTCTGTTCTATAGGAACACAGGTAGGTAATCTAGCTCCTGAAACAGTAGGCCATAGGTCCTCTTTGGTACCAGCGTGAGACAGCACGTAAAGGCACCCAATAGGCTTGCACCTGGTGGGCCCTCTTTCTCCATCCCCCCCGCCCCCTCCCCAGAGCTTTTCAGCGCTGCCTTCCCTTTTCACCCCAGGCCCTCCGGTGCCTATCTCTTTCCCCTGCCCCCGCCACAGTCTCCTTGTCTCCACAGGCCCCTCACCTAAAGCTGGTGCATAGAACACCTGGGAAGATGGGAGTGGCTGCACCCACTGGTATAGGGCAACAGGCTTACTCCTTGGGGACTGGCAGCTCAGGGTCACATTGGTCCCCATACGGGGCACACCCAGGAGATGGCAGGATGGAGGAGCTGGAAGAACTGGGGGAGGGGAGACGAGACAGGTTAAAAACTCACACCCAAGAGACCAACAGATACCCCCCCCACACACACACACACCCACCTCTCAAAACACACCCGTTTGTCACCCCGTTGCCCTTCCTCCAACCTTCACACTCAGCCCTTTGGGAGAGGGACCCGCCTGAACTCCCGGGGCTGGGGCACCATGGGGCAATGTGCGCTCCTCACTCACCCCACACGTCCAGCTCTAGACTCTTGCCTCTGTCGCTTCTGTTGTGGCCCTGATGGTCTTGCACAGTCACAGAGCAGAGGTAGGTCCCAGAGTCTTCCTCCTGGAGGCCCTGCAGCCGCAGGGACACGTTCCGGGACGGCATAGAGTAGACCAGGGACACTCCAGCTTCGCTCGATGTGGCCCCGCTGATGTGTGACAACACCTGTAGGCTCCCCGTCATTGTGTGCCTGCCCCATGCCACAGGCTCCGCTGGCCCCTGTCCCTGACGGGCAGATCTCAGATGCCCCTTCCCTGCACCCGTCTCCTGACCTGTAGGAGCTCCCCACCCACCCCATCTCCCTTGCACCCTCTCATCCCCAGGTCCTCTCCACCATAACGGTCCTTGATCCCCTTTGTATTGTCTCTGTCTCCCATGTGGGGCGTTTGGAAAGGTGGCCACAGCCCACTCCTGGGGCTTAACCTGCAGTTAGATAAAAGAGATGATGATGAGGTGAGATCCAATTTTTTCAGTTATTGTACTCCTTTAGGCTTAGGGCATCAAAAGTCCCCAAATGCCATCTATTTGGAACCCATCATGTCTCAGATATCTGGGCAAATGTGCTACACTGTGTAGCTCCAGGTAGCTGGAGCCTGGGGTGAGCAGGAAGAGGGTGGGAGGAGGTGGGACTTGTCAGAAATGAGCCTGGAGACTAAACAAGAGGTCAGATGACGGGCGAGCAGTTCATCCTCTTCATCAAAGAAGTTTCAGCTGGACAGGGATGTGGTCGGTGTCGGGTTCTAGAGCTGGCAGTAACGTGGAAGATGAGTTGGAAAGGGTGGAGCCAGAAGCACAAAGACCGTTAGAGGCTCCTTGCAGTAAAGTGGGTAAGTGGGGAAATAAAACGTTGGTGATGAAAACGGACAGAAGAGAACCGATTTCAATGTGTCCGTCTCAGTGGGGCTGTTACGGTTGTGAGGCCTTCAGGGGTCGCGAAGCTCCTTGCGGGCTGCAGTGCCTGCGCACACCGAGGGGCGGCGCTAGTGCGCTTCACAGCTCCCGGCTTTGGGGCGGTTCCTAGAACCCAGTGAGATCCCGCTGAAACCCCGTTTTCGGACAGTCCTGCTTGTATCACCTCTAGGACGTGCTCCATGCAGACTTGTGGGTTCTCATCTGCTCCCCCGTCTTCAGAAATGATCACCCCGCCTCCTTTTCTCCCCCCTTAACTCTTATTTTTTAAACAGTACCAGTGGAAAAGCCCTACAATTCAGAGGTAAAATCTCATACGGTAACTGTCACGAGGCACGCGGGATATGGGCTCGCATCACGAGGTTAAGGCAGAATAGCAGTTTCCCCCCCCTTTGGAAGGTTACGTGTGTAATGTTTAAAAATGTTTTACAAAATGGGAGGAAAAAACCTACTGAATTTCACACACAAAGACCAGTACGATAAAGAACTTTTAGATGGCAAACGATTGATCGTTAGGTCCTCTTTAAGTTTATGTCGGCGGTGTGGTCCATGCAGTGCGTCCTGCTCGCTGTTTACCTCTGCAGAACCTCCCTCGCTGTTCAGAACGCAGCTCAGGAGTCTGTCTGTCCGTGCCTGGGCTTGTGCTACAAACCGTCTGGGGTCCGTGGTCTGTGCGGAGTCTCCCTGCACTGCGGCTCCAAGTGATTGAGAGACGTCTGCGGGTTGGAAAAAGACGTGCACTTCAGTCTGTGTAATGCTTGCCTATTTGTAGTTGACACAGTCCCTGAGAGCCAATGGAATTCTTTCTTCTTGGCACTAATCACGTGAGTGTTGTCGCTTAGTTGGGTGTGTGGTTATTCCTTAGGAGAATACACACCTGTGTTTATTCACAGACATTTTAGGAATAAACAGCCATCATTTTATTTTTACATGTGTTCTTGGCTGTGTTCATAAATGACACTTTTTGAGCCACCAAATAATACTTCAGTATAAATCGATACAGTAGAATGGAGGTTATTTATTTAGATGTTTTCCAGTTGCCGTCTATCAGCCTATATGAGATTACTTTGTTGTAATGGCTTGAATTTTTGAAGCTTACAATATTGTTTCTCTGCCCTCTACTTTCAGATTGCTTCATTTATCCAGTAACTCAATTATGTTTGTAATTGTAAAACCAGAATCCAGAATAAAGTCTATGTCTATCCCAAACTGCTTTTATTATTATTACTTTAATTTGCAAGTAGTTTCCTCTAATTGGAAAGACCCGGTGTATGACTTGGAGACTATGATGGGTCACAAAGCACCTTGATCTTATGTGTGATCTCTCGGGTGCCATATACAGTCTGAAGGAATTTTTATTCATTTCATTTATTCATTCATTCATTGAGCAAAAACCTGTAGGGCTACTTCTGCATGCTAGGCATTGATTTAGGTGCTGGGAATAAATACATCAGTGAACAAAACTGAAAGAAGAAAAACAAACCTGCCTTCAAAGAGCTTACATTCTGATAGAAAACAATAGAACATTTAAGATATATTCATTCACAACAGTTAACATGGTAGAAAACCCCTCAGATATATGATATTCCTTCATATCGGCCTTATTGGCCGTAGAAAGTTTGAGCGCTCTACCTCTCATTATGCACAAGAAATAGAAATACACTAGCCTTTGCTTTATTAAGAATGACTGACATGATTTTTTTAGTCCTCATTGAAGGGTATATCTGTGATTCTAGAGAGAGAGAAACACCCAGGGTTCCCATGGGCTGCCTCCCGCCGTGTGCACCCTGACCGGGGGTCAAACACACCAACTTGTGTGCAGGACAGCACTCCAACCAGCTGAGCCACCGGGCCAGGGCAAGAGTGACTTACGTGATTTCATGTTCTGCCCTTCCTCTGGGGTTCTGTCCAGTTGTCCCTGAGATTCACCCTCCCGGCCAGCAAAGGGCGGCATTGTCTCTACTCACTTGTTAGGTGACGAGCACCCCTATGCTGGGTTCCCAGGCTTAGACTTGAGCAAAGCCCGGTAATGTTCCATTTCTCTCGTGCACAGTAGGGGACATGGCTGGCCGTCGGCCTTTGAAAGATCAGAGTTTTGCCACTCTTAGAAGCATATAAAATACTATTTTTTTTCTATACAAGTCACATAAACCACATTAAAAATTCAGATGAAAAATCAGTGGAAGTGTTTAGCTTCAGCGTAACCACATATTCATGAAACATTTTTTGAGAAGTGATGATGAATCTGATTTTAATTCCAGTAAATTTCCGTGTACCAAAAAAATAAATGAGAGGTCTACATGCTTTTTGTTCTATTGAACTCCAAGAAAATATATGGGTCATTCCAAGTTTTCTTTTGATTCTTGCTGAATTTTGCCTGCCTCCTGCAGCTTGTGAGTAGTTGCCTAGTGAGGAAGGCCAAATCCTCACTGTGGATTACTTTTTTCTCCCGTTATTTTTTTTTTTTTTTAAGATTTTATGTATTTATTTTCAGAGAGATAGAAAGACAGGGAAAGAAACATCAATGTGTGAGAGATACATCTACTGGTTGCTTCTCACATGCCTGCCAATCCAGAACCGGGCCCCTTGGGTCCGCAACCCAGGCATGTGCCCTGACCGGGAATTGAACCAGCAACCCTTTGGTTCCAAGGCCGGTGCTCAGTCCACTGAGCCATACCAGCCAGGTCTTAGTGTTAATGTTTTAGTCACCATATTCCTGCCAAGACTGTTAACCTTTGAAAATGGTTAAATGATTGCTTTTATCTATAAAAGAAGAAGTATGACCAAAATGTTGAAGAAGCTGCGATAATATATCCAGGTGTCTCTGAAACTGAATAATAATAGGTGGGCAAAATCATGTATATAACAGTTACTTAGTATGTAACAAGCCCAATTCTATATAGAAAGCCCTGTTACATATGGATCTTAGCTGTCATCAAAGAAAAACAACTTTATAAAATACTTTAAGTACTAATAAAATAAAAATAAAATCAAGCTAGTATTCCTTTACTACTGGGGGACATGGGTTAGCTGAAACTTACTTGTTTTTCCGAACAAGATTTTGATACTGAGTGCTACAGTTAGTTTCCTTGAGTTCGTTATTTCTGCCATTAGCTTTATGATAAAACTTGGCTGCTAATTTTTCTCCACCTGACCTAACCTTTATTCATAAGTTACCTTGGTCTTCATATTGTGTGAGTCCGTCATTTTGTAACAATACAATGGCTAACATGTACTGAGTGTAAGCTAGGGGGCAGACACTGTTTTAAATGCATTCCTTCTGTTTTTCATTTCACACTCACGAGTGCATCCGTGAGGGACCGTTTTAGCCCCACCTCACAGATGGAGAAGTTGAGACACAGAGGGATTAATTTGTCTAATGTCACGAAGCGAGTAGGTGGGGAAGCTAAACGACACAGTCTGTCTCCATGCTTTTAACTTCTTGGTTATATTGCTCCCTTATTAATCATCAGCCCACCTTTTATTAAATGTTGACAATTCCAGTAATATTTTGGCAACAGGATGATCATAAATAATCATAAATGCACTAGTAAAAATCATATAGCAGCATTCAGATGGGTACCATGTACATGTTTCTTATAGAAATGAAAAACACAAATTTTAAAAATCCTGGCAGATAATTCATGATGTCCTAAAATAATAAGTACAATGAGAAACATTGACTTGGAAGTCCCTTGGAAGAATTTGAAACAAGTGTTGAAACAAACAAAACTTTGGTTGTGGAAGACATTCAGTCATTCATTCAAGTCTTTACAGAAATGGTGGTATTTATTGGACTACCAACTCCTAAAGGAAGTAAGTTTGAATTATTAAAGCAGAAACGTTTACAAAGTAGAATTCCCTCTTGACAGTAAAAGCAGGTAAGGATGTGGCTGACAGAGGAGGCTGTGGAGCGTCTGTTACCTTATGCCTGCCTCCGTTCCTCTAATGTGTCAAGGGATTGGGTACTCCTCTCCTGAGAGATGGCGGGATAAGGCGGGCTGTTTTGTAACACGTAATATGAATGTCCCAACAAAGAGGAAACGCATGCGAAGAAAGCTAAGTGATAGAATCGGAAAATAAGAAATCGGTGCAGGGAGTGGAGCGCTCATGCAGGTTGATACGGTTATTTCAGCTAAGTATTCAAATGAGCCCTCAGCTTCCCAGCAGCTGTAGCAGAAAGAAAACACAGTGACTGTGCTTTCCAATGTCTGCTGAAGAGAAGCGTGCCAGGTTCCAGCTTGGACACCAAAGACCCACTCACATTGAACACACTCTGCTGGTGACCTTGAATGAGCTGCTACCTTTCTTCTTTCTTCTCTGTCAGATAAGGACGCATCACTTGTCTTTCGCACACACGTGATCATACTGCCCAGACCACTCCTCCAGGAATGAGACGCTTGTCAGTCCCCACAGCTGCCTGGGGTGCTGGTTGGGTGGCTTCTGGTTGGAATCCACCTGGGAATTTCTCTTTGCCCAAGGCCACTATCCCGCCCCCCCCCCCCCCCCCCAAGGTTAGGCGCCCTTCCCTGGGGCAGCCTGAGTGGCTGGCTGGTCAGTGCTGAAATGCGAAGGCACGCCTCCTTGCCTGAATTCAGGACAACTCTGAAGGGCCCTCCAAGTCTCACACCTCCCTCAGGTTAGCCAGGGCCTCTGCCCGGGCTGCCTTTGCTTCAGCTCCTTTGCCCAGCCCTGCTCCATGCAGTCTCTCCCACATAAAACTCCTGCTCACAGCCTCCTCCCAGTTGTTTTCCAGGGACCCCCTCTTTTAGCTTTATTATGCAATTAGGAATAAGAAATATAAGCTGCTTAGCCCCAATCTCTGCACACAGTAGGCACTGAGAAAATAGCAGTGAGGGTTTACCTTTATTATGTGGGACACTGAACCACATACGGAAAACATTTGATTTTTCCAGAAGGCACACACTTTTCTCATATGGCCATGGCTTTTAGCAGCCCTCATAAAGATGATAATAAAATATAAAAATGCTACCAAAGGAGCTGTAAAAAGTATAAGGAATGCCTGAATTTCTTCCTAACAACTTTCCACGTAAGTTCGGGTTGCCCAAGGATAGATGTGTAAACTTAGAAGGTGCTCATTTTCGGGTTTTTCATAGGAAGGGCATGTGTCAGATATGTTCTTCTCACACACTTACCACCTGGAGTTTATACCATGTCAGGGGAAAAAGTTTTCTGAAGTAACTCAGTATTTACCCTTAAAAAATAAGAAAACAATTGACTGAATCTTGACTTAATACTTGTACCCAGATTATCTTGATGGAAGATTTCTAATAACCTTGATTTTTAGATTATTTCATCCAAGTGTCAAGAGTATTTCTTTATTCACAACCAAATGCTTAAAATTTACTAATAGAAAAATGGGTATTATAGATTATCTTTGCATTATAGATCGTAGGGGTTGTTCTTTTTTTTTAGATTTTATTTATTTATTTTAGAGGGGAAAGGAGGGACAAAGAGGGGGAGAGAAACACCAATGTGTGAGAGACACATTGATTGGTTGCCTCTTGCACGCCCCCAACTGGGGACCTGGCTGGAAACCCAGGCCTGTGCCCTAACAGGGAATTGAACCTGTGATGTTTTGGTTCATAAGCCGGCCCTCAATCCACTGAGTCACACCAGCCAGGGCTATAGAGGGCAGTTTTTTGTGTCAACCAAAGGTCAGGTTGTTGGCATCCATTCAACATCAACAAGAATTCCCAGTTTGGGGTGCAGTAAAGAAGGAAACTATTTTTTCGCCAGCAGCTCAGCTGTGACACAGCAGGCTGTGAAAACTACTGTTGGGAGGCCCTGGCCCCAGGCCCCTCTACAGGGAGACTGCTCTGCTCTGGGCTGCTCTAGCCTGTACTGGCCCACTCCGGAGAGATCTTTGGTGCTTCATTCAGCACCAGAAGTCTCTGCCTCTGGTCCCTGATTGGTCTGCCCTCATGCAAATTAGGGCTCCAAATCCTCACAGTTTGATTGGTCCAAGGGGCACTGTTGATTGGTCGGAATGGAGCCCACGCTGGTTTGTTAGTGAGGAAGCTGATGGGGACGTAGCTGCTTGTCTCCAATTAGATGGGGAAAGCCTCAGTCCAGTTGGTTGGAATGAGATTCCAGGAACTGCTCTGGAAGGGCTGACTCTCGTGGCAGAAACCCAGCGCAGGCAGGCGGTTCGGTGCAGAGGCAGGCCGCTAAGTGTAGGCGTCCCCCTGAAGTGCCGTTTGTGTGAGAGGCCCCTGTGCAGACATGGTTGCTGGGCGCTGTGATTGAAAATTTGAGCCACATTATACCAGGAGCCCTTCTTCGTAGGCATCTTATTTCTCGGGGTCCACATCACTAAGAAAGTATCTACAAAACTGAGAGAACATCATCGACATATGAAAGGAATAAAGTAGCCTCTATTGGGGCGGAGGGGGAGGGGCCGCTTTAAACACGGGTCTCAGGAATGGAAGGACGCACCGTTGTGGTGGGAAGCAGCACGGTACAGTACAGTACAATACCATACAGCACAGTACAGTATGATGCGGTACAGAACGGTACGGTACAGTGCGATGCGGTACAATACAGCACAGTATAGTATGATATGGAACAGTGCAATGCAGTACAGTGCAGTACAATACGATACAGTACGATATGATATGATATAGTACAATACGGTACAGTACAACACAATACAGTACAAATACCATTGCACCGATACAGCTGCATGAGGTTATTTCGTAATTTGTGTGTGTGCGTGTGTGCATGTGCCAATATTAATTTTTAGACACGGACGATTATGGAGCAGTTAGTGCTTCACGCAGGATGTTTGTATGGGAGGCCTTTGAAAATGAGTGATGATTTTCTGCTGGCCTAGAAATATTTTAGATAATTCTCTCGAATGTGTTTGTTATCATATACTTGTAAAAGTTAACATCTTTTTAAAAATTTGAGATTTTATTTATTCATTCGCAGAGGAGAAGGGAGGGAGAAAGACAGGGAGAGAAACATCTATCGGCTGGCAACCCAGGCACGTGCCCTGACCGGGGATTGAACTGGCGACCTTTTGCTTTGCAGGACAACACCCAAACAACTGAGCTACACAGGTCAGGGTATAATAGTTAACTTTTTTTCCTACTTTAAAATAAATAAAACCTTTAAAAAATTTTTTATTCTATTACAGTTGTCCCAACTTTTTCCTTTTTGCCCTGCTCCACCCAGCCCACTCCTCTTGCCTATAAAAAGCTAACATTTTTTTTTTTAAGATTTTATTTATTTTTAGAGCGAGGGGAAGGGAAAGAGACAGAGAGGGAGAGAAAGATCAGTGTGTGGTTGCCTCTCGCATGCCCCCCACGGGGGACCCAGCCCGCAACCCAGGCATGTGCCCTGACTGGGAATCAAACCCGCGGCCCTTTGGTTCACGGGCTGGCGCTCAGTCCACTGAGCCACACCAGCCAGGGCTAAAGCTAACATTTTTAACACCATCTGAATACCACCTTGAAGTGGTACCCCAGGATGTGAAGTAGTGAGAAGAAGATTCAACAGAGACGCTAATGCAGCAATTTCAAAGGTGACATAGGAGGTCAGATGAAAATAACCTCGAATGCAAGTCGGTTCTTTACCAAAGAACTGATTTTTCCCCCTTTTATGGGGAAGAAGTTCTCTAGACAAAGAGTGTTGTCTGTTTTTGATGACTGCAGCCACCTGTTGCTGCCTATGTCTGAAATAGTTCGGTTCAGTACACTCTCACTTTTTCACCTGTCTTGTTCAAAATAGAAAAGCACTCGATTCCATGTCCAGAAGGAGTCTTGTATCCCAAAGAAACCCGTAAACATAACCACACATGTTAGGTGTGGGGGTTCTGTAGTGCTGCCGCCAGTGTGAGCCGCGTGTGAGCGCCGTGTGGTTCCCCCGCAGTGTGAGGGGGAATGAGTGCGGCGCCTTGGACAGTGGAAGGTGTTTGTTTTCCACCAGGAGGTACTGTCCTCCCCGAGGCAAGACCCTCAGCTGCGGGCATGGAGGGACCCAGGGAACTTCGGGCTTGGTACTCACCGAAAATCCAAATTTTCTGAATTATTTGTTCTGTGCAAAAATCTCTGCCTCACGAAGACAGTACTGACCAGTTACAGACATAAAAATGAGTCGTCAGTAGCCAGGTTTGGGGGGAAGTACAAGCTGGTAGAATTCTGTCCTGGACAGTTAGTTTCCCCGCAGAGACCTGGGCTCCAAGAGGTAAGATCCTGGTTTCCCGTGGTCTTTCTTCCGTTTGGCCCTTGTTACAATCCAGGAAACCACTGCCGTCTTTTTCCGTCTCTGACAGGACCACTCTGTATTTTGTGCTATTCAATTGGTAAGGCATAAGAAATAAAGTTTGGACGGGGCTGCAGAGCTTTGTTTGACAGGTGTCCCCTTCCCCTGTCCACGAAAACTGTAACAGGAATGGTAGATATTTTTAGAACAACCTTGACCTCTGCGGTTAGTCGTCCTTTGTTACAGAGAAATTAATTTGCTTTGCTAATTATAGCTGTATCTACGTTTTATTATTCCCTTTTCTGCTCCTGCTTTTTTTCAAAAGATCTTAGGAACTCTACCCACTTGGATTTATTGATTTTATGAATATACCATAGTGGTTAAGCAAGTTTCCTGTTTTTCTTTGCTAAGAAAAATTTCATCGTCTTGCTTAGTGACTTACTACTTTAAAATTACGTTCATTTGCCCTGACTGGCGTGGCTCAGTTGGTTGAGCATTGTCCCGCAAACCAAAAGGTCGCTGGTTCAATTCCTGGTCAGGGCACATGCCTGGGTTGCAGGCCAGGTGCCCCGGTCAGTGGGTGCAGCCAAGCGATGATGTTTGTCTCATACATCACACATGGACATTTCTCTCCTCTTGCCCCCTCTCTAGAGTAAATAAATAAAATCTTTTTAAAAAATGACATGAACTCATTTACTTATAAATATATTGAACAGCCCTTGTATGATAAGCCCTATTCTAGGCTCAGGGAAACAGTGAACAAGGCAGACAGAACCCCCTCCCCAGGGAGCTCACAATCTGGCAGCATTGCTTCCTTTAGTACCTTTTAGTGGGTGGCATCTGGTAATGTTCATATGCCAGATCCCTTTGGAAGGAATGCTTACCTGTCTGGGGGCCTTGGCTCCTTATTTGTTGAGTTGAGGAAAGCGGACCAGCTGATCTCTAAGGTTCTTTTCCGTGCTGAACTTCCATATTTTGGAAGCTGGAACCTGGTTTGCCATTAGAGCCTTAGGCCGCTCTGCCCACCCCCTGTCAATCAGTACATTATAGAAAGTTTTGTAAGAGATATCTGGTCAGAGTAGTGACACAGGTAGGTAATGAAGAGTAACAAATGCTGCAGGACGCTCAGACGAGTTCAGGACGAAGTTGGAGGGCCCTTTAAGAAGACATTGCTGACCACCATGCGAACAGTGTCAGTGGAGTGGCAGACGAGGCTTTGATCCCATCGGGTTAAGGACTGAGCAAGTGCAGGTGCTACCTGTTCCATCGAGACCCTCTTGTGTTAAAATGGGAAGATGTTGACGCTCAGCTGTGGTGACTAGAAGGAAAGTAGTGAAGACTGACTTCCCCGCGTGCACTTGTTTCTGGGTCCGAGCATCTATCTCCCGGCTTTGAGTTGTTGACGTGGGAGATTTACCTAGCACCTGTACTGACGTTAATCACGTGATGAGTGACCAGGTACTGCATGATACAGTTGCAACAGGTAATCCCCATAGCTGCTGAAACATTTAATATTGCGTATTTGCCACTTCTGAAAAAGCTTTCTTTCCCAGGAAATAGAAAAAAGTGCCAGATTTTTGTAAAGAGTAAGTTGATAGCCTTGTATGCTACTTTCAAGAAATGGGAATTTGGCTGATTTACCTCTTAAAGGAAATATTAACGGTGCTCTAGCCAAATGAGCAGAATAGTGACTAAACTGAATAAATTGTACTTAAACTGGATGTGCCAATCCTTAGACTCTCTTGTAAAACCTAAGACTTGAATGACGTCTACCTCGTTTTAGGGTTTCTGGCTACTACCTGTTATATTCTTTTATGGAAAAAACAACCAGATGGTGCAGTGCAGAGGTTTTTATTAACCCAAGATGTTTGATTGGTTTTAAAGGATGTAGGTGACCAGCAAGTCAGTTTGCCAGATTTTGATGGATAGAAAACCTTGGAAAACACATAAAAGTTCTGCTGGCCCCAGATGGATGGGTTTTGTGTTGGATCACATCCTATTCATTACTTATATCTCTGCAGATAGACAGATAGATAGATAACAGATAGATAGATACAGAAATGTATACTGTATTCCTAATATCCCTCTTGCTGCCTGCAGAAATGTGTATATTTATTTTCAGGGTTTTTCTTTCCTACCTTTGTGCTCACAGTCAGAAAATTAAACTAATTGAAGAAATCGTGAGTCTTAAAGATCCTGAATGAACTCGGTGCTGTTTTGTTGCCTCGGTTAACTGAGCAGCCAGTAACAGCTGCAATAAAGCAGTAATTAAGTTCGAAGGAAGAAGATCTGTTGTAAAGACTTTTTTGCTTCAAAACACGCATCTGCTTAAGCTGAGGCATTGTTTCCAGCACTTTCACCACGGGTCACTGGAGATTTGCCCCCGGTGTAATTTCCCCGGTCTCTTGTGGAATATACCATGTGATTTTTAGACTTTGTTTGCAAGCAAGTGTATTCTCTATTTAATCATTAGGCTAAGAAAAAAAAAAAATCTCAAATTTGTTACAGTGAGTTAGCAGAATGTTAAAATAAGCCATGTAGTCCATTTCTGGTGTGGCCAGCTTAGCAACTGCGTTTGAAAGTCTGTTTCACTGCCTGTTTTTTTCTTATAACATTGTTTCCTGCTGTTATAACCAAGCTGTCCCCCTTGCAGCTGGACTTAATTTTTCATCTGCCACCTTAGACTGGCCGTGCCAAAGAGCATTTTCTACACAACGTTTGTGTGGCCCTTGTGCCTCGTTACTGCTCCTCCGAGTTCTCTACCCTGTCCCACCTGCGGTCGGCTCTGCTGGAACAGTGGTTTTGTCACGTGCTTATTACTTAACAATTGAGTGAAATGGGGTAAAACTGGGAAAACGATTGAGCCCGCAGCAGCATGAGTTGGCAGGTGCCCCACGATTTGCTTGGCTGGCGTCCTACCTTGCCGTACCACGGAAGGATCCCGTTCTTCCCACGTCCTGACGGTCACAGGAGGAATCAGAAGGACATGCGGCAAAAGAAACATTATTTTTACCCCCAAAGTAGCCTATGTAATGTCAGAGAGGGCTTTGATGAAACCACTGGCCCTACTTACAGATCTTATTTTCCAAGCCTTTCATTATATCATTTGCCCTTTTCTGAACTCTGCAATTTCCCTCTCTTGTAGCTGGTTCGATGCCCAGAACTGAAGGCTGTGCTCCAGCTGTGGCCTCACCGGTGCTGAATAGAGAGGAAGAGCCACCTCCATAGCTTACATGTGATTCCTCTGCTTATACAACCCAATACTGGACTTACTTACTTTGGCAAGATAGCTGCATCATGCACTGTATTCAATGTTACGTGTACTGTAACCCTGGGTCTTTCTCTGCATTGCTGCCGTCCAACCCCGTCCTGCCCCCCTGCAGTTCCTGCCTCTGTTCACCTGTCACCCCACCCCACCCCCGTAGACTCCCCTCACACTCATCCACCGTGAATGTCATCTTTATTCTCTCGTTTCTTATCACTCTGATCTTGCACTTTGGCCAACTTTCCCTCTGTCTATGCATTGTCGGTTGTCAGCCATCTTACCTTTTCTCCCTGCTTTGGTAAAGGGGCGCCCTTCAGGTCTTCTCGAGGGTCCTTCTCCTGTTGCAGTCGGTAGACATCTGGCACGGTGGGTTTAGTCGGCATTTGCCTGGCGCGTCTTCCCGATCAGACCCCCTGAACTCCTGATTTGACCCCCTGATCAAGTCGTTACCGACGCTTGAGTTCCTCTGTCCAGATTTTCTTGACTCCCCCGACCTCTGTCCCGGTGACCTCGTTCTAGGTGCAGCCTCTCCCCCAGCTCTTCCCCGGGTAGGAGACAGTCCCCTCGTTTCACCATGGAAATTTCTAACAATAAGGAAAGTGTCCTTCTTAGTTGGGAACAGCATAGTCTTTAATAATTTTAAGCAAATTCTTTCTGAGATCTTAGTGTTTTTTTTTAAATGCTAGAGCTTGAATTACTGTACATTTCTAAGGTGAGTCAGGTAAAGGAAGGAGGAAGGGAGCAAGGCTTTCGTGCTGAGCAGGAGATAGGACGTGGTTCTCCAGGAAAAGGGAAGTGAGGGTCCATTGGGCGTGGTGCGGCTGTCTGCAGTGGGAGGCGAGCCTCGTGTTCCCCGGGTTCTGGAGCATTATCTGAATTTCGGATCTAGAGTGGATTTTTAGGTTGTTCTGTTTAGGACTGTTAACACGGACACACAAGCACTGAAGTTTATGCTTCGGTGAATCATCTCGCGTGTGGAAGGTGCAGCTGGTCTGATGATAAGAACTGGAAGGTCCATGCATGTCCTTTTTATCCATTTCTAAAATCCCCCAGGTTTAACTGAATCCCAGTGTTTCTTACAGTGGCAGTCAAGCGGATGGTCAAGTTCTTACTTCTCTTCCTGTCTGAGTTAATGTGTCCTGCTTAAGCAGCCTCTCCTTGGCTCTGTAGTCTTTTGCTGAACCCAGAAGTTACCTCCCGTGTATTTATGATTTGAGAGAGCGGACATCCATTGGGAAGTCTTCCTGACATTATTTCAGCACATCCAATTTTATCATGATGATTTAGGATTACCAAACATTTTCTTCTTCAGACCTGTGCTAGACATTCTACATATCAGCATATCAGCCATTAAAGTGTGTTACCCAAGCACACCACGAAGTGAGACATGTAAAATAGATCATATGACTCTTCTTTCTTATCCGGAACTGCTAGGTACTCCTCGTTTTCTTATTCACAGTTACGTAGCCAAGCGAAAACTCACACTTGTCTCAGTGGTTTCAAAGAGAGGAAACCTTTCCTGGGGTTTCCCACCACATTGTTAGACGCCTGTGGCTTTTGTTTGTGCTTAGTCACGTCCTGGTGAGTGAGGCGCCTTTCTCCGAGGGGCCAGTTGTTGTATTTCCTGACTGTGCTTTGAGCGACCCGCAGTGACAGAGCTGACTGGTCCCTTTGGAGCTGAAGGCTTTTCTCTGGGAGCCGTCAGGGGTGGCTTGGCTTCCATCTCCATGTATGGCCTCGGAAGGGCAGAAGGGACACGGCTGGGACTCTCCATTTACGGTCCTTGGAGAAGTCGAAAGGAGCAGTTGGGGTGTTCTCAGAGGCAGCAAGTAGACATGATGAGATAAAAATAAATGGGCAGAGGTTTGCAATTCCAATTCCAGTCTCTGCCGGGAGAGCAGAGGGCGCTGGGAAAGGGGGGTGCGGAGCAAGCCAGTTGAGCTGCTGCAGGCGTCTGTCTCCCTCCATCCAAGGCTGCCCACGGCACGTTTCCCAAGTGCATCTGTTCCAGAAAGGCTTGTATGACATACATACTTGTGACTCTCCTTCACAAAGGCAAGGACGGAACCCCTTTAGAGAGTATTTTCAGAAACCCCAGCTCCTTAAGGTGTCACTGGAGGCACCAGAAGAGAGCTGGAGAGGCAGAGTGGCACAGGTGCTTCTGCCGGGGGCCGGCCAGCTGGGCCCCAGGTCAGGGTGACACCAGTCATTGCTCTGTTGATGTCAGAGGACACTCATCACATGTGTCCCACTCTTATTGTTCCCTGTGCCCGTGTGGACTTCTGGCATTGAGGGAAGTGCTTTACAGTGTCTTGTCATTTGTCAGCTGTGGTGTAAAGATGCTGACTTTTCATGGAGGCTCCGTAAAGGACTCGAGTGAGTGCGGGGAGAACAGGCGGGCTTACGGAAGGTGACCCGCGGCCAGCAGAAACTTAGAGCCTGGCTAAGGCGTCTACGCGAAGTCAGAGGTGAACCGGTTTTGTGCAGGTATGGTGGGAAGTGTTTGGGAGCCCCCAGAGAAAAAGGATCCTCTTGTCTCAAGGCAGTTCTCAGAGTGTAACCCAGGAAGGCAGAAGGAATGCCAGGAGGCAGAGCTGGGACAGAGAGGGGATGCAACTAAACTCAACTTGGAAGCTGGGACTACGTCCTTGATTAGCCTTTGGCACTGTCGTATGAGAGAGCGTAAGCTGTGTTATTAAACCAAGGATACTGGGCCAATAATGAGAAATACGGCGTAGGAGACCATGAAGACGATGGAAGGCTGTGTGTGGACTTACATAGTGACACTGATTGGCCGTGTGCAGCAAGGCAGAGAAAGAGGTGAAATAGCCCCCTACACCTCACCTGCATCCCCGAAAAGAAATGGTCGGCCTCAGCTGTTGGTGCGTTTAGCTGGCAGAGTGAGCTGCCAGAATAGACTAGTCCGATTGGCTTGTTTTTAGCTGTTGGTATCAGTGTATCGTTTCTCGATCATTGATCCTTGAGAGTCGGGACCTGTAGCATCATTTACTTGACTTCTTTGAAATGTTAGCAACTTCCCAAAGGCCGAGGAGTTAGGAAGGAATACGGGCTATGGAAGCAGTATGTTTCGCGAGGCGTTTTCATTTAGGCAGTTGTGTTTACCCCGTAGTCCTTCCTAATGAAGAGTAAGAAAGGTTTCATTCTTCGCTTTGGGAAACTCTTCTTTCTGTCCTCCCTCCCCTCCCTTTTCCCCAAATTCTGGCACAATAGCAGCTCTCTCTCTTCTGTGGCAGGTGTGCATCCTATTGGCTGGCTGGTATTTCTTGTTTTCTTTTTTTTTTTTCCCCCTTATTCTTTTTAAGTGGGGGAGGGGTATAAAATATGTGTATGGGGTACATGCAATAATGTTGTAATGGTTCTTGTTTAATGGATTATTAATTGTAAAATAATTGTTTGAATTATAACATGTTTGAGTAAATGCTAAATTAGTATTTTTTTTTCTAATATAATAATGAATTTGAAATCTAGCATTCCTGTAACAATGTGTCTGTGTTTGTCTGTCTGTGTCTGTCTAATAGTAATTAATATCTGTGGTCCGTACCTGGAAGAGGAAGTACAGCTTTAAAGGAATAACAAAAGACTTTGTGTCTTAGACCCTTCGCAGGTGTTACAGTCGGGTGAAAGAACATGGTGTTGGGAAAAGAAAGAGCAGTTACACATTTGAACAGTTGGAACAGGTGTTTGGTCAGGGAGGATGGGATGCTCAGCCCTGCCAGCCTGTACTTATTAACAGTAGTGGCTTGTACCAGGAGCTGGAGTCAGATGGCAGCACTATGGAGGAGTATGCACAGGAGGACTGGGGAAACCACAGTCAGGATCTCCATGGCTACCCAACAGAGCAGGAATTGGGTAAGGAAGCGACATGTCTGCTACTCGTGTGTGTGTGCCTGTCTGTCCGTCTGTCCGTCTCTCTGTGTGCACCGGGACCGGTACCGCTCCCACAGTCAGCACAAGGCATATAGCCAGTTTATTCGGGGCACTGGGGCATCCTCGGTTCAGCGTTACACTGCCTGCTGGTGCTTGGTGTTGGTCATGTGGTGCTTTGGGGACCAGCAGACCTCCTAACCGCACAGAATCACTTCCTCATCCCGAGCTCCCAGGTGGCTCGGGACCGAGTCCTGTGCAGTGTTACCTGTCCCGCCCCTCTCGGTTCAACAGCGGCAGCCACCGCACCAGCTCCTGGCCCAACTGCTGTGGATGTAACTGCCTTTCCCTTCCTGTATCCCAGATCCTTTTTCCTTGCTGTTCGTGATTTGGAAACGGTCCCCTCCCAGACTCCAGTCTGAACACAGTGTGAGGGGAAGCCTCGGGTGGTCTTCAAAAGGGCCCACATTGGAGCTTCATCAGCGGTCATATTCCCTCAGACTTTGTAAACCTTCCCCTCCCAACAATGGCCAGAATGATTTATCCGCATTCTCAACATTCCAAATGGAAAATAAAACCCCTGGCCATCAAATCTGTGAGCTCGCAGGGCCTCATTACGAGAGTGTATGTGAGCTGCCTTTGGTAGTGAACGCTCCAGTTTTGAGTTTCCTGATTTGGAAGTACTAGTCAAGTTGCTGCTGCAGCCACTGCCCCTTAGCAGCAGGTGGTGTGATGGGTACTCACTCACCACAGCGCCGTGCCACTCCGCCCTCCACCCCGAGGTTCTCAGGCAGCCCCCACGACACAAGTGGTGTGCTTCCCCAGCTCAGGGTGACAGAGAAATGCTAATTCAACAGAAACCGGATTAAATGCAAATCTTTCTTCCGAAAGCTGTGTTTTTGTTTTTGTTTCTTAATTTCTCAAATATTGGAAGAGAGGGGGAGAGAAGAAAGGGGCTGTAAAAACTGTAAGAGCAGCAGAATTTAAGAGAGAGAGACTTAAAGACCAGAAGGATAAAAAGGGCGGGTCACTGCTTCTTCATTTCAGAACAGTGGTAAGGTCTAGATTACCGCGGCGTCCCATCTCTCTGGCTGAGCCGTGGAGAGTTAAGTCTCCCAAATCTTTGGGAGAAAATAACATGCAGAACATGTTGGTCCTGATATTGGGGAAGTAAGTGCTCCGTAAAACCTAGGACAGGAAGTCTGAACTGCGCAGAATTATTTTCATTCTCGTTCCTTTAAAAATCACATTTACAGTGAAATTAAGCTTTAAGCTCCTAGCTAGAAATCTGCTGGTTGACCTTGAAGAATTTTATACTCGGAGAGCTGGTTTCTGATCTTGCATATAAATGTATGCATCTCATTATATAAGAGTTATATTTATAAATCTGGGCAGTGTTTGAAACTAGAATTAAGTCTTAAATTAGAAAGTGGAATGAACAGCAAACACAGAGCTACTTATCTACCTGAATGTCTGCTACCACTGAGGAAAATATAATGTTTCCAAATCTTTGCTTTTCAGATGAAATACCTGTCACAAAGAGAACATTAAAAATAAAACAAGAGTCTTCTGAAGAAGCGCAGTAAGTAGATGCCGTCCCTTTGCTTAAAAGCACGTTTATCAAAGTTGAGCGGGAAGATCCTTCCTGAGCCGTTTTACTGAGGAAGTGGTTCTAGTCATTCCTCATTTTCTTAGCTTAAGTTTTCCAGTGGTTGATCTAAAATGTAGGGAATTTTGTATCGGGAGAAATAAATATGTTCCATGGAAACAGGCATGTCTGTGGTGTTTGCCTGCGTGGGTACGGATGCCTACACGTGTAAATAAGACGGAAAGATGAGGCACAGGATGGCGAGTGGACCTGGGGTTAGAGAGGAGGGCCAGCAGGGCACTTCCATTCCTCGTAATGTCACATTTTGAGAATCAAAAAGCAAGCTCTTGGGTGACCTCATTGTACATTTGGAAAGGAAAGCAACATTCTGCTCACTCACTCAAAACACGTATCAGGTACCTGCTGTATGTCAGGCATTGGGATACATCAGCTGGCGGACAAAATCTCAGCAGATCTCTGCCTTCCATCTCAACTCCTCAGCCTCATCCGCCTAGAGATCAGGAAAATACGCTTGTTTTTTTAAAGCATTGACCCATGCAGAAACATCCAGTATCTTTTTTTAAAAAAATTTTTTGTTTTATTGATTCTAGAGAGAGAGGGAGGGAGGGAGAGAAACATCGGATCAGTTTCCTCCTGCACGTGCCCTGACAGGGGGCTCAAGCACGTGCCCTGACTAGGGATTGAACCCACCACCTTTCAGTTTGCGGGACGATGGCCCACAGACTGAGCCACACTGGCCAGGGCATGTAGTCCTCTCTCCTAACCCCACAAGCAGCACAGTATAACTATTAGAAAAGTGATCAAGGAGAGGGACAAGTCCCCAGGAACATCGTGTCTCATCTAGATGGCCCCTCTGACCCTTGGGAAGCTTTTGAGACAAACTCAAGGGCAGGGGATAAATCCAGGGCAGCACTGGGCTCCAGGAAGCAGCTGAGAGCAAGATTTGTCATCTCTTTGTCATCTCGCAAAGCAAGTCAAGGAGGCCAGACTGAGAATGACTGAATGGAAGATTCCCCAGATTGTTCCAGAAGCTTCCCCCCAGGTTGGAGAACTGAATAGGAAGTTTCCAGGGTCCATTTCCTCCCAAGCAGTACGCTTGGGGTTTGATTGTGTTTGACTGTGTTTGATTGTATGTGAGTGGTAGTTGAGTATTTTTGCAGCTTAAGTCTATGGTTGATGTAGGGGGGTGGTTTGGTGCTAAGTTAATATTTAACAAACTTCAACCTTCCAGTATCAAAGTTTTGCCATACTTGAGAACAAACCTGTAATTTCATATATGTGTATGTGTGTATATATTTCATGTGTGTGTATATATACACAGACACACACACATGAATCCAGCATGTGCCAAAAGAATTTCCTGCATTTTCTGTCTTACCCTTCTTAATTGTCCAAATCAAAATCGAAATTTCTTTTCTTTCCCTCTCTAAAATATTTCCTAGAACAATCTCAATTCATTTTCTTGAATTTCTATCTCAAAAGCTAAAACCTAATATGAACCTTTTTCTTCTGAGCTCTCGAATCCCTAATTCCATTTGGTACTAACAGTTCTTTTAAATTTGGGAGTAATGAATTTCAGACAAATAGAAGAAAATGTCATTTTCTTTTTGCCGCAGGCCATTACTCATAATCAGTTGTCTGTTTTCCTACAGTGAGCATGTATGGGCCCAAATTGTTGAATTTTAACCATTCCCAGCTTAGAACGTAGGATGTTCATTATTTCCCGTGGTACTGGATGCCTTTTTGAATACAGCATTCTTCACTTGCTTTGGTAGTTAGGTCTGAAGGCCACGATGAGCATTAAAGTAGCCACTTAAAATTCACGGCCCTCGGGTTTCCGAAGTCCTAGGGTCTTGTGTGTGTCAATAGTTGCTCAGATTAACGCAGCCAGCCTGTATAAGCAATAGAAGGCAGCTTGTCATTAATTCCCAGAAACTCCCTAGTGAAGAGTGCTTCTCAGCTTTTAATACTGTCCTTCCCTTGACCTGCCCTGTCCATTATGGAGGCTACCAACCCCATGTGTTCATTTAACCGTAGTTTCAAATTGTAACGGAAACTACCTCACTCACCCTAGCCACGTTTTAAGCGCTGATGGCCACCATACCGGACAGCCCAGGTGTAGAATATCTGCATCACTGAGGAAGGTTCGGCGGGGACAGTGCTGATCTGGGCACCTGAGGAATTTCACGTTTATTTCTCTTTCTAGGAAGAGAGACATCATGCAGAATATTGTCCAGATTTTGGAGTCCGTACAGTTGAAATGGGAACTGTTTCAGAGCTGGACAGACTTTTCAAGGCTTCATCTTTCTAACAAACTGGCCATCTTTGGGATCGGTTATAACACCCGTTGGAAAGAGGATATCCGTTACCATTATGCCGAGATCAGCTCCCAGGTGCCGCTCGGCAAACGGCTCCGGGAGTACTTCAACTCCGAGAAGCCCGAGGGGCGGATCATTATGACCCGAGTGCAGAAGATGAACTGGAAAAACGTTTACTACAAATTTTTAGAGATCACAATTAGTGAAGCGAGGTGTCTGGAGCTGCACATGGAGATTGACTGGATACCCATTGCCCACTCCAAACCAACCGGCGGGAACGTTGTTCAGTATTTATTGCCAGGAGGCATTCCCAAAAGCCCGGGCCTGTATGCCATTGGCTACGAAGAATGTATGGAAAGGCCCTCCTCACCCCGCATGGAGCAGAGTTCCCTGGACCCGGGAAAGGAGGGCAGGGTTGACTTGGAGACCCTTTCGGCACAAGCCTCGTTACAGGTGGAGATAGAACCCACCCGAATCATCTATTGCTACCTCGGGATCGCTGAGGTCAGGACCCTGCAGCAATGCTTGTTTCTACATTTCCAAGCCAATACCAAGACCTTCAGCAAAGATTGGGTTGGCATTAATGGGTTTTTGTCTCAGAACTGCATTGTGGATCCTGGCGTCTCCCCCAGATCTATCTACATCAAGTTTGTGGAAGTAGAGAGGGATTTTCTTTCCGCGGGCTCTTTAGTCGAGTGCCTGGAAAAAGCCATCGGATATCCCTTGAAATTTAACAACTGAATGTCATCCTTCATAAGGATTTGGGCTCTTACCTCCCTCTCCTCACTTCCCGTTGCCCGACTGGCCCCACCCAGATGCCGCCATCAGACCCTCCATGGACGTGCGTTCCACCATCGGGCCAGCACACTCCTCCTAAGGAATCACAGTGGACTTTGAACAAACAAAACAGACCTCACCTGAAAATGCTCATTTTGAGCACATGAGATTTACAGTGAACTTGCATGGTGGGTCAGCTGTTTCTTTTTTAAAAACAAAAATTTTAAAATGGATGTTAGGGGCCCTAATATAAACAAATGTAGGTACATTCCATATTGGACAAAAACTTATACTTTCAGTTTCATATGAAATTGAAAAATTGTATTTTTTTCCACAAGGTTTCATTTTTACACATCTCTATGTCTCTATATAAGTATTATTTACAACCCTGAATAAATAAGCAATAGATAATGGCAAGTTAAATCTTGAGTCACAGTAAATAAGACTGTTTTTCAATATCACCTTTAGCTACTATTGTATATAATTTAGAGTTTCATTTGTTTTCACCAGCCAAGTGTTTTGCTATTCCCAAAGCAGTGTTGCCTGCAAAGCCCTCTGTTTCTGTGATGTACCCACTTTACGGTTGTGTAGCCGTTTAAACTTTTTTAAAAAAAATTAAAGTTATTCCTGGCCTCTTGGCGTACTAGTTGGGCTTTCTGTAGCGGAGTGTGGCCACACTGGTGGTGGGCACTGCGCTGTGACCTCCTGCAGAGGGTGCACAGGACCGACAGCGCAGGTGTTCTTCGCCTTCTCACACTCTCTGCGCCCCGCCGACCAGTGTCATCCTTTCTTGTCAGAGTGTCCCAAAGGTCACTGGACATTTCCTGTTTCTTTTGTATGTTATTTTTTTTTAAAGATTTTATTGATTATTTATTTTTAGAGAGAGGGGAAGGGAGGGAGAGATGGAGAGAAACATCAAGGTGTGGTTGCCTCTTCTGCGCCCCCTACTGGGTATGTGGCCCGCAACCCAGGTAATGTGCCCTGACTGGGAATCGAACTGGCAACCTTTTGTTTCGCAGACTGGCACTCAATCCGCTAAGCTATACCAGCCAGGGCTCAGGTGCTCTACTTTAAATGGACTGCAGATCCAGGTAAGAGCTATAATTTTCCCTGTTTTTCTATACTATTGAAGATAAAATTGCATATTTATAAAAAATATTCTTTCCCACCACCAGTGATTTTCTCATTCTGATACCTCCCATTTAGTCGATGCTTATTTTTTTTAATGGCTAGAGAGCTTATAATCAATGGGATTTTTTAAAATATCATTTGAGTCTAGGTCTATGTGATTGGCCGGGTTCTGATGTGAACTCCTAAACACTGTGCTAGTTCAGAGAGACTGTAAATATTCCGGGATGTTTGAATGTAACACCTCTTCTCCCTGGGCACAGTCTGCAGGTCACAGGCCTTCGGAAGTTCTCGTGACTTTCTGAAACTTGAAGCCACAGTCCTACAGGCTGAGGCTCCACTGACCATCCACTGAGCAGTAACCTCACAGTCCTCAGCGCTGAGTGTTGCAGGAAAAGGCACTATTACCAGTATCCCCACAGGCATCCCTAAAACGTTGCCACTTACCAGCCCCAAAACTAACGTTATGCTCCATGCATGTCCTTCTGATCCCACTTTCCATGGCTGTTAAGTACTTAGCTTGAGCAGAGCATTTTGTGAACATTGCTTGAGACGGTTTATTAGATCTACCTCACTTTACTGAGAACGCGGACCGCCAGGGCACTGTGAGCAGCTTGGGGAAGATGGCGAGGCTGGTCCAGTCCACGATTTCACCGTCAGGCCTCGGATGGGTGAGGGATGGGGAAAGAGGACAAAGCTGAGCATTGGGAAATGAAAACTTGGACAGAGAGTAGCTTTGGTGCTGGATATCCAGTCTCTGGCCAGAACATTCTAGAAAAGAGGACATCAAGGATGTCAGATAACTACATGAGCATGGCTAAAAACAAAAAGTGGACTATTGAGACCTTAATGAAGCCTTAGAAAGGACTCAAGGGGGGATGGAGGTACTCTAGTCGAACATAAGAATGAGCATTAGAAAATACTTTAGAGATATGAGGTGTGACTGGAAGAAACGCTAGTGACCGGCGAGTCCCGTAGCATATGGCACTGTGAACTGAGCTCTGGCACACAACATGGTTATGCAGGTGGTCCCCAGGTCACTTACGGGTCAATCATCTGTGCCAATGTTCTCACCTTACACAAGGGAGCAATGTTCACCCTAAAATGCATCTCAGCAAAAACTGAGTAATGGAGCCGCTCTGCTAACTTCTGCCTCGTGACCACCAGAAGGGGAAAGGGTTGGAAGAGGAGGTCGCGTGGAAATCCTTTGATTGAGGTGAGGCCAGTGAACAAGGCCTGAAGAGACTGATGCTTTGTCCCATGGAAACATTCACTGCCTACAAATCTTGAGTCACAGCTTTACTTCCAAGGTTGCAAATTATTTGGGACCGGAATTCTGAAGGAAAAGTTAGCTACGTAGAATGAGTGTTGAGACTATACCTAGTGCTTAGCAGAGACGAGCGCAGCCTGTGCAGTCAGATGCTTCGGGATTTCTGGGATATAAACCAAGAGACTCTGCACCACATTTCTGGAGTTCCTTCTTTGGGGCGACTTAACCCTGGTCTGGACAGAAAGGAGGGCCGTTTACAAGAAGTCTGCAATATTGGCGAAGGTCGAGAAAAATTTGAGTGTAAGAGAATAGAAAAATCAAACCAACAACTCCACCCCCCCCCCATGCATACACACAAATATTTGACAATTTCAAGTTTGCAGGTCACTGCATAAGGGTATGAGACTGGCAGTCACCTGTTTCTGTCGCCTGCCACCGAGCTGCCAAGCATTCGATCCCCGCGTTTACATTGGCAGTGGAGTGTTTGCGGAGGCGGTTCTCAAAGCCATGCCTGGCAGATATTTAAAGAGCAACCAGGCAAGTCACACTAGGAAGCGGTAGCTCGTGTGCGGTGCAGGCACGAGGTACACACTCAGTGTTAGAGCAGGACTGTTGGGAGTGAATGGAATCCAGGAGGCCTGGCGGCTTTTCTTCCCAGTCAACTGTCACCCACAGCAGGCAGCGCCAGGAATTCGTGGTTATGGTTTGCGTCCTTGGTGGCCTTTGAGCGGAGGCTGAGCTGCGCCTGGAGGAAGCATCTTTGTTTTGGCTGGGGGACAGGCACAACAGGTGCGTGCGCGTCCTTGAGCGGCCGCCAGGGGGCGCAGGGGACGGGGGAGGCGCGGGCAAATTAAATTCGCCAGAACAAGATCTAGTCCAGGGAATTACAGAATCAGAGCAGATCTGAGGACGGGTGGGAGGCCGAGAAGACACGGGGACCAAAGCCGCAGAGGGGCTCCGCCCAGCCTCTCCGCAGTCCCCTCCTCCCCGGGCAGCATAAGGCCCGGGAGCGGATGTGTGCAGAGGTGGGTAGCTGGGAACCTGGCCTCAGTTTCCCACTCGGGTCCCAGGGCGTCCTCCCACCAATCAGTCCCCAGCCCGTGGGGACCAGGCACAAGACCCGGTGACCCTCGGGCCAGGGTTTAGAGTGTCCCCGAGGACATGCTGCGAGCCCTCCCCTCGCTGTCCACAGGTGAAGACGGTCCCTGCGTCCGCACGCTCGCGTTTTCGGAGCCAGGCCTCCTCTCCTGCTGGGCAGCCCGGGGCTGCGGGAGCGACAGGGGGCGTGGCCATAGCCCCCTCTCAGCCGGGGCGCCCGGCTTCCCACCCCCAAACCCCCACCCCTGGTGCTGCAGTTCCTCCTGCCGGGCCGCCGGGCCCGGGCAGAGGAGGCCCTAACCCATTCCTTGACCCGCTCCTCCCCGCGGCTCCTGCGGCCCAGCACCCCCTGTCGCCCGGCGCCCACCACCCTCCACCCCTGCCCTGGGAAAGCGGTTATTCCGGCTGTTGAACGTGCCTTCTGGCACCTGCCCTGCCGGTTGATCTCCCACACTGCAGAGCGCGATGGCCCGGGGAAAACACTGTCCCCCTCCTCTTCAGGAAGGCCACCCAGGTAGGCTCGGAGCCGGTTAGCTGGGCCAGAGCCGGCCGTATATGGTGTGGAAGTGTGGGTGGCCCCTGGACGCCGGGGAACCCCCAAACCTCCCTCCCGTCCATCCTTCTCCCACCCACCCCACGGAGGGAGAGGTTGTGGCTGTACTCTGACCGTCTAGACCCTTCTCTTTGCCTGCCCCAGGCCGTTGGAAGCGCACGGCTTACCCGACCCCACCCTGTGCGCTGACCAGGTCACAGCCACGAGTTCCGGAGCACTAGGAGGGTCACCCGTGCGCCACGCCCAGGAGGACAGCGACCTCTCCGCCCCTTCGAATGCCCCGCCCCCTGTCCCTGTCGGTCCCCACCCCGCCACCAGCTCGCACAGGCACACACATACGCAAACACTCTGGCTGCCCTCCGTGTCAGTGGCCCGGCTCCCGAGTCTGCTCCAACTCCGGCTGTCGCTCGGCCTCGGTACCTGTCAGTCAGGGTGCCCCAGACCCAGCGCCCCTGACCATCGGGGCCAGGGAAAGTCATGGTGTCCCTACCTGGGTCCCCTGTGACCGGTCTGCTGCAGGTTTTGTTCCTGGGGCTGAGTACCTTCGGTGAGTTAAACCCAGAATCAGGAGGGGACTTAAGGTGGGAGATGGGGTACCCCGACCCTGAGGGAGCTGGTTTGGGGTCTGATGAGAAACTGAGTGGGATCGGATGCCACCTCCAGCTCTTTTCCTCACCGCCCCCCCCCACCACCACCACACACACACAGGCCCTCCTCTCCCCACCCAGGGCATCATTGCTGGTGCTGGGTCTCCCCAATTTGGGGACAGCTCCCGCTTCCCTTGGGGTCGTGTGGTGGGGGAGAGGGTAAGGGCATCGCCAGGGCAGGCCTCTGGGGTGAGTTCAGAATCACCCTTCACCCCCACTCTCTACCACCACCCAGCAGAGCCGGATGAGCTGAGCTTCTAGATGAGACACTGGCTAAAGAGCTTAAAGACTTAACTCCAGCTCTCTCCTGCCCCCACCCCCAACACAGGCTGACACACAGGAGCCCCCCCCAACCCCTGGAATCCCCTGGTTTGACACCCGCACTATATGCACTTCAGTGCCCCAAGTCCAGATCCGCACTCTGGACTGCTTCTCCTGCTTCCTGTCCTGGGAATCAAGGGAGGTGCCCCAAAAGCATGACCGTGAGGTCATTTGGGATACAGGAAATGGGGGAGGGCTTTGAAAGCCTAGGGGAGCAGAATTGTGACCCCCCCCCCACCCACCCAGAGGTCCACTACCCTCCTTGGTTCCCCTAGCCTAAGGGACCTAGGAAACAAAGAGCAGGGCCTCAGAGAGAGAGGGAGGCCACCTCCTGGGAGCAAGTGCTTGAGGCATGTTAAAAGCATCCAGGAGCTCAAGGTGGCCCAGCAGGGGAGAAAACGACCCAGCAGGGACTATGTCTGTACCACGGCCACCTCCCAGACTTGCCGGCCATTCCTCTTCAGGGATTCCCGGGTTGGGGGGCAGGTGAAGGGTGGGCTAGGCAAGGGCAGCTTGAATTCATGTCTCTCAGTCAGAGGTTGGCAGGACAAGTAAAGCCAGGAACGAAGTAGACTGAAATTCAGCAGTGATGGGGACCACGGTGGGGACCATCTAGCTCTCACCCGTGTCCCCTGTCATCTGGTCCCTACCGCAAGGATGTTGGGGCATGAAGTATTAGGGGCCCCAGACGAAGTGGGGCCCAAGGGCAGCTCACCAGTCACCAAAGCCTGGACAGCTTCCTGCCCCTTTAGGCTTGGTGGGCCTGTGCCAGGGTATCCCAACTTCTCAGCATCTCCAGCTTCAACCTCAGGGCCTCCTTCCCTTCTGCATCCTGCCTCCAACTCCCCCATTCCCCTTCCTGCTGGGGGTCTCTGAAGCAAGAGCGAAAAATGCAAGCTGGCTGCCTGGTATCTCCCATTCCTCTCCTGCAGCCCTCCCCCCAGCCCTTATTAAACTCTGAGCTTCAGTTTTCATAGTGACAACCAGGGCTCAAAAGTCCCTACCTGGTGGCAGGGGGATTGCTGAGCTCCCCCAGCCATGCGAGGGTTAAGTGGCCCTGGGGACCGGGGCTGGCACCGGCTCTGCCCACTTGGGCCTCTGCAAGGCCCTTGCACCGCGCTCCTCCGTGGCCCAGCTCTGCTGCCCCTGGGGCGTGAGAAGCCCGAGGGGGGAGTTTCTCACAGAAAGAGGGAGACTAAAAATAGTAGCCCTGGGGAGCAGGCCCATTTTCGTTCTCTTTGGCCCTTGCTCTGGAGAGTGGGCCAGAGGGTCCCTTTCTTGGGCTGCGCACATCTCCTTCACCCAAACCCAACTACCCCCTCTTCTTCCGATGGCACTGTGGACCCTGGGATCAAAAAGAGAGCAACAGGGGCGACCTCTGCTCTAGCAGACACCCAGGAACAAAGCAAAAGCCTCAGGCCTCTTCAGCTCCCGGTTTCTGACAGGGGCGGGTGGGGGTGAGACAGGGAGCATTTGTCCAGAAGTATGTCCCTTACTAACCATCTGAACCCCCCCCCCCTTCCACTTGTGAAGTGAAATTACACAGGGGGGCCTGGGGGTGGCCGCTGAGGCACGTACTGTGGGTTTTCTGTAGGAAGTACCTGGCCTCCCCAGCACTGCAGAAGGTGGGGGTGGGGTGGGGTGGGGGTGGAGATTGTCCTTGGGGGTGCCAGGCTCCTCCTTAAGGCAGTGGTTGTTTCTGCCTCTGGAGCCTCCCGTCTGGCCCCCCTCCCCAACCCCCCCATCATTGTCTTCTAGCTTATCTCTGGGCACAAGTTTCCTGCCTGGCCCACAGGGACACACCAGGAAACGGGAAGGGGTTGGGGGAGCTGCTTCGCAGGCTAAGGAATAGGTGTGCAGCTCTGTGAAGACGCTGGGCGGGAAGCCGTGGGGGTGGTGCATCCTGGCCTGAGGCCTTGAATGGGACTCCCGGAGGGCGGAGGGTCCGGACAGGCCTCTGTCCCTGCGTTGGCCAGCTGGTCACCAGGCAGAGGTGGCAGTGCAGAGTGCCAATGCCTAGGGCAGCCAGCATCCTCAGCCCCAGCAGGATAGGAACCTGAGGGCAGTCCCCCCACTGGCTTAGGATTCAGCTGCCCCAATGCCTCTCCAAAGGGTAAAAAGCGAGTGTTCCTGGACACTGAGGTGCAACATTGACTCCATAGCCCCTCCCCCCTTGAAACCAGCACCCCAGTTCACCTGGACTCCGGACACACACAACCACAACCTCACACTTGAGTGTTGGGGACCTTCATTCGTCATTCCCTGTGGCCTCAGAGGACCCGCCCAAATCACTTGGACCCCCAGAGGGCCTGTGGGAACCTCAGGGAGAGCACCTGTCAGGGCTGAGCGGTGGGGGTGTAGGGAGCCCGGCTGTCACTGGGCCGCTCCAGTCTCTGCTCCAGGGAGTTGAGCAGACGCCTTGGGTAACCGGTGGCCTCCCAACCCCTCCACCCCTCTGGCCGAGAGCGCTTTGATCCTGACCAGCCTGTGGCTCCCCACGCCCCGGAGAAACTGGAGGAGCAACTGAGCTACTCAGAATGCAGATCCAAAGTATTAAACCTGCCCTTCCTCTGGGATGTCGTCCCTCCTTGCTGGAAATCTGCCCCCTCTTTTGGTGCTCTGAAATCTGCGCTTCCAGATACAAATAAATGGCACATAAATGTGTCCCTCTCCCCACTACAATCCCAAAGGCTGGGGTGTCAGAGAATAAGTGCTGATGACACGGAAAGCAGGCTCGAGGTTCGATCTCCTGGTGGTGTTCGAGCCTTCAGGAGCGGGACCCTGAGGCCATCCTTCTTGTCCTTCAAGTTGGCGGGACTTCCTGACCCTCCCCCATCCTCCGCGTGGGCGGGCGCGCTCACGCCCCTTCTCTCTCTCCGCCCCAGCACCGGCCTCCTGCGCCCAGGTGGAGCTGCACATGCCTGCGGGCCTGTCCGGTCTGGAAGCTGTGGAGGGAGAGGAAGTGGTGCTCCCGGCGTGGTACACCTTTAAAGGGGAGAAGGCGGCAGGCAAGGCCAAGCCGTGGGAGGTGCTCACCTTGATGTGGTTCTTGGAACAGAAAGGGAAGGATGCGAAACAGGTGAGGGAGAAAAGCAGCTCAGCTTCAGCCAGTGGGGGCGGGGGCGGAGGGAACAGATGGCCAAGTTGTGGGGGAGTGGGGAGGTGAGGGGCAGGGGAACAATGGGGACAAGAAAAACTTCGCGAAAAGCAAGGTCCCCCTCACTGGTTTAATTTTGTTTGGATCTTGGAGGCGTCCCAGAAGAATTCTCTTCTCCCCAACTTTCCCTAGGAATCTAGCACACAAAACGCGGAAAACAGAGGAAGCATGTACCTGGCCAGAGTGGTGGGGAAGCAGGGACTGTGGGCGGAGGTGGGGAGAGTTAGGGCGGATGTCACACAACGTTTTAAAGTTGGGTATCAGCCTGTTCTCACATTCTCCGGCAGTCACAGGCCACTGCCTCCTGTACTCACCTTGAGAGACAAGGGGGGGGGTCTCCCACAATCTCCCATCTGGCCCCTTTCCTGACATCACACTCACACTCAGAGGCGGATGTACCCGGAGGTCATGGACACAATTTTCAGGGCCCCTTACTTGCATGCCTCCTTCCAAAGCGCTAGAAAGTGTCTTCATGAGGTTCTTTGATGATTAAGGGGTGTGTACCAAAGAAACTTAGATTGCAGGGGTAGATCCAGGGTTCATATGGCCTGGACTTATGTATGTTTGGTGTGGGCGGGGGACGTCTTCAACATGTAGAAGATGAAAGATCTCTTTAGATCTTGGACACACCCCTGCAGTCTAAGTTCCTTTCATACATAACTCCTGTTTCCGTGACCTCTCAGCCATGTTACCACCTTTCCGAACGCCCCACGTGGGAGACAGAGACAATACATAGGGGATCAAGGACTGTTATGGTGGAGAGGACCCGGGGATGAGAGGGTGCGAGGGAGACAGGTGGGTGGGGAGCTCCTACAGGTCAAAGGAGACGGGTGCAGGGAAGGGGCGTCTGAGGTCTGCCCATCAGGGGCGGGGGCCGGCAGGGGCCGGCGGAGCCCGTGGCACAGGGCAGGCATGCAATAACGAGGAGCCTACAGGTGTTGTCGCACATCAGCGGGGCCACATCGAGCGAAGCTGGAGTGTCCCTGGTCTACTCTATGCCGTCCCGGAACGTGTCCCTGCGGCTCCAGGGCCTCCAGGAGGAAGACTCCGGGACCTACCTCTGCTCTGTGACTGTGCAAGACCGTCAGGGCCACAACAGAAGCCACAGCGGCAAGAGTCTAGAGCTGGACGTATGGGGTGAGTGAGGAGCGCACATTGCCCCATGGTGCCCCAGCCCCGGGAGCTCAGGAGGGTCCCTCTCCCAAAGGGCTGAGTGTAAAGGTTGGAGGAAGGGCAACGGGGTGACAAATGGGTATGTGTCGAGAGGTTGGTGTGTGTGTGTGTGGGGGGGTGTCTGTTGGTCTCTTGGGTGTGAGTTTTTAACCTGTCTCCCCTCCCCTCCCCCCAGTTCCTCCAGCTCCTCCATCCTGCCATCTCCTGGGTGTACCCCGTATGGGGACCAATGTGACCCTGAGCTGCCAGTCCCCAAGGAGTAAGCCTGTTGCCCTATACCAGTGGGTGCGGCCACCCCCGTCTTCCCAGGTGTTCTATGCACCAGTTTTAGGTGAGGGGCTTGTGGAGACAAGTGAGACTGTGGCGGGGGCAGGGGAAAGAGGTAGGCGCCGGAGGGCCTGGGGTGAAAAGGGAAGGCAGCGCTGAAAAGCTCTGGGGAGGGGGGTGTGGGGGGAATGGAGAAAGAGGGCCCACCAGGTGCAAGCCTGTCGGGTGCCTTCACGTGCTGTCTCGCGCTGGTACTGAAGGGGCTTTAAAGCTAGACACCTGCCTGCGTTCACACTCCAGCCCCGCTGCTCCTAGCTGCGTGACTTGGTACCTCCATTTCCTCAGTTTTGAAATGGTGGTGTATCAGTAGCTCTGATCTGAAAACACACCACCTGTAAAGGTCATTTTGGGGCACTTGGAACTTTTTTCCCATTTTAATGAAATATAACTGATGGAACATTTTTAGTGTGGAGTATTAGAAGCTTTTAGAAAAGTACTAAATATCAGGTGTGGCAAAGGCAGTTATAGGGGCAGTGTCCTTCATTTGGGGAGTTTTATGCTGAAGTATTTATTTTTAAACGTCTTAGAAAAAAAAGGAAAGGAAATAAGTAAAGCGAAATGTTAGCAATTATTGAATCTAGGTGGTAGGGTTTTCTTTTCGTTCTGTCTACTTTTCCTTTGTCCATTTTACAGGAATTTTTAAAATTTTTTACATAGTGCTTCCCTTGTAGGTTTGTTCTGAAACTGTTACAAGTTAGTAGATGTAAAGAACAAAGTCTTTGGTGTGCCATTAGCAGCCAATAAACTTGAACTGTTATGATCCTTATTTCATATAATTCCTTCAACACTATCCAGAAGGCCCACTTTAGAAATGAAGAAATTGGGACCCAGGGATAGCAACTAACTTGCTTAAAGTCACACGGCCTATTTTGGAGTCCAGGCCATCTCATTCCTAGCTCGATATTCCTTCTCTCACAGCACTCTGCCATTTAGAAACAAAAGTGAAACCCATGTTTTGGGAGTTTCTGGGCGTCTTTGTTGTTTAGCCTCCGTTCAGAATCAGTCAGGGACACAGCTGTGGAGATGGAGAGGGACATCGGGCCGGTAGCTCTGCAGCCCGGAGCAGAATCCATTGAGCTCACCGCCCCGCCTTTCCCTCCACCAGGGAACAGAGGGCGGAGTTTCCCAGAGAGTCCAGGGGGATAGTGCGGAGGAGGGGCAGGGCTTCTTTTTTTCAATGGGAAATAGGATCCCTGCCTGATGGCTACATTGTGTCCACAGATGCTGTCCATGGGTCTTTAAGACTCATAAACCTCTCCCAGTCCATGTCCGGAGTCTATACCTGCAAGGCCTACAATAGTGTGGGCAGTGCCCAATGCAATGTGACCCTGGAAATAATCACAGGTCAGTGAGGGGTAAGTGGGGTCAAGGAGAAGACTAGTCAGGGGTCAGGGTGGGTTGCACGTGTGGGTAGGAGGCCTGTCATTGTAACAGGGCAAGAAACTTGTCCTGGTCGAAGCGTAGTACGAATGTGTAATCAGTGACCATTTCCTGCTTGACAGTCACCTCTTCTTAACAGAGAAAAAGAGAAAAGGGATACAGTGGCAGAGGGGTGGCTGGACAAGGCGGGTGGGGAACAGCTGGGTGCCCCCTCTGACAGAAAGGTTTGCGCAGGGCCCGGGGCTGCGGTGATTGCTGGGGCTGTGGTGGGCACCCTGGTTGGACTGGGGCTGCTGGCTGGACTGGTCCTCTTGTACCAACGCCAGGGGAAGGCCCTGGAGGAGCCGGCCAATGATATCAAGTAAGTGCCCGGTCCCTGCCCAGAGGGACTCTCCCAGCTCCCCTCAGAGAGCTGGGAGTGCAGACAGCTTGCATCTAACGGAAGGGTGGGCAGTGGCTGAAGCACCCTCCCTGTGGGCGGGCTTTAAGGGAGAGGACTCCAAAGTGGGGGAAGGGGAGACTGGGACATGGTATGTGGAAACCCTCAGTGCCTGTCTCTGACCATGTTGCTTCCTTGATGACTAGGGAGGATGCCGTGGCTCCTCGGACCCTGCCCTGGCCCAAGGGCTCAGACACCATCTCCAAGAATGGGACCCTTTCCTCTGTCACCTCATCACCAGCCCTCAGACCACCCCAAGGCCCTCGCAGGCCAGCTGCAATGACCCCCACGCCCAGCCCTGGTAGGGTCCCTACCTCTGCTCTGAGCCGCAAGGGTGCGGTCCCCGTGATGGTGCCCGCCCAGAACCAGGCTGGGTCTCTGGTGTGATGGCCCCGCCGCGGGCTGGCAGAGCTCTGGAGTTTCTCCCCTCCTACAGGAACCGCTCTGGGGATGGCCCTGGCGCGGAGGCCTGAGTCTGGGAGGGTGGCCACCTTCTAGGTGGCCAGTCCTCTGCCCCCACCTTTCTTTACTGTGGAAAAACTGGGTCATAGTTAAGACTCAAACTTCCGGGAGGTAGAAGGAGAAGAGGAAATGCACCTGGGATTAGGACGAGCCTAAACTTCCTGCTGGGGCCTCCCTCACACTGCAGAGGAACGCTGCTGAGATCGGCTCCCCCGCCCCCAGAGCCCGGGAGGCGCTGCCAATCAATGAGTCCTCCGCCCCCTCCATCTGGACCTCACCCCTCTAACACCATCCCCCCATCCAGCTGCCCGCATTCAAGTAACTTGTCCTGACTTGGCTGGGTTTTGTTGGGGCAGGGGGTAGGGAAGACATTTGTTAAACTAACTTGAAATGCCTGTTTTGAAACGTGTGTTTTTATTTTACAAATTTCAATAAAGATACATCGTGTTTTGTATGGAAAGTGGGAGTCACCTTTTCAAAGTTGGAATTCGCAGGAGAAGTTGAAGGTGATGCAGAGAGGACCCCTACCCAGGTCCTGTCCCCAGGACGGCTTCTCCGCACAGCGCCCCGCTCCCGCCCCCGCCCCCAACTTCCTGGCTCAGGACAGCTCTTCTAGAGCCTTTGAAGGGGTCATTGCTGGCAGGTGGCATGGAAGAGGCACAGAGAGCTGGAGGCTG
This sequence comes from Macrotus californicus, assembly GCA_007922815.1. Lineage (NCBI taxonomy): Eukaryota > Metazoa > Chordata > Mammalia > Chiroptera > Phyllostomidae > Macrotus > Macrotus californicus. Next base: position 647,479 of record VMDR010000012.1, read on the forward strand.
GAAGACCAGAACAGCTTCAAGTAGCGAGGGAATGAAATTGGTGCACTTTCTGCCAGAGCCAGAGCTCGGGTGTGTGCGCACTTGATCTCTCGCTTCCCCTTCAAGGGCGGAGAAGACGACCCTGACCGGGGTTCCCCTCTTCCAGACAAACACACCTCCTCCGAGTCTCAGCCTCTCTGCCCCGAGAAAGGAGCGACGATGGGAGTGGGGGGACGCTGCAGTTTCCATGGAGACTCCTACCACAGCTGGTGGTGATAAAAGTGCAGGAGACGTGATCTCAGGGAAAACGGGAGGGGCTTGGGAGGAACCAGAATCCCTGAAGGGGTCAGAAAGGGTTTTCGGTATTACGACCCAACGTGGTGATGTCATTTGGCAGCTCACAGGTTGTCAGGCCGCCGACCTCTGCCTCCAGGGCTCTCTTTTCCCTACAGAGCTGCAGTTGGGACCCCTTCCCTTCAGGTGCCCAGCCCCAGCCTGGTCCTTTCCCCAGGGCCTGACAGCTTCAGAAATCCTGGGGAGAATTAGGGCTAAAATGGTTCCAGACCTGGACCTGGAGAAGGGAGAGGCGTTTCCTTACTCGAGGGCATGGGCCTCTCCCCTTGTTTGCTCTGAGATAGCCAGTTTCAACCCCTAACCAGCCCCAGGAGGCTGCCCTGTGGGCGCCGCCTCCCCTTCCTGGACCGGGACACCAGACCAGAGACAGGAGGACTGAGCCATGGCCCGGCTCCCGGGCCCTATGCTGTGCGGGGCGCTGCTGGGCTTGGTCTGCCTGACTGGTGAGGAGGGGGCCGGGGCCGAGGTGGGGGCGGCGCCAGGCCGGGGAGGGGGCGTCCTGGGCTGGTAGGGCCAGGACGGGGCGCGCAAGCCCGCTGGCGAGTTGGGCCTCTCCGGAAGGGTTGAGCCAGCCCAGACCATTCTTTTCCTCTCCCCGACAAACACACCCTCAAACCTGACCAGTCTCGTCCTTTTACCCACGAAACTCGGCCAGACGGGTGCTCCTCCCTCCTGGAACTTCAGGTTTTGAAGAAAGGAGGGGTGGGGGGAGTCCTTAGCCTCTTTGCGGAAGAGTGGTGGGCCGGGCTCCACAGCGCCGGGGATTTGGAGCCCAGCCCCCGACCCCACTCCCCTCGGCTCATGCCTGGACGTCTGAGCGCCCCTTCCTGTGCGCCCCCAGCCCCCGGCCTGGCGGTGGAGGTGCATGTGCCGGCGGAGCCCCTGAGCGCGCCGGTGGGCAAAATGGCCGAGCTGACCTGCACCTACAGAACGTCAGTGACAGACAGCTTCGCCCTGGAGTGGAGCTTTGTGCAGCCTGGGAAGCCCATCTCTGCGTCCCTTCCCGTGAGCGAGAGGGGGGGCCTCTGGCCTGTGGCCGGGAGACTCAGAGAGGCAGGAACAGGGGGCCCACTTGGAATGAGGGCAGGGAAGGTATGCTGGGAGATGAGCATGCTTGGATGGAAAAAATAAGTGGACTCGCCCTGGCAGGTGTGGCTCAGTCGGTTAGAGCGTGGTCCCTAGCCCCGGAAGGTCGCCCGTTGGATTCCCGTCAGGGCACATACCTAGGTTGCAGGTTCGATCCTGGGTCAGGGTGTGTGTAGGAGGCAGCCCATCAGTGTTTCTCTCTCTCCCCGCCACCCCTTCCCCTCTCTCTAAAAATCAATGAACATGTCCATGTCCTCAAATGAGAATTTTAAAAAACAAAGTGGATTCTTTCTAGATCTCCTGAGGACCACGACTGCATAGTCCAGATCACACACACGGGATTACAATGCAACTGCCCTGTTGGAGCGGTCCCAGCCTCCACTAATGAACACTACTCACCGACGCTCAGCTGTTGCGATTGGGAGTGCGATGAAATGTTACCCCTTCCAGAAATATCTGCATTTCCCCCCAAACTGAGAGCCATACATGGCTGAAAGCCATGAATATTTAGTTCATTTAGCACTTGGGAAGGGCTGGCACTGGGCGAGGTAGGCCTTCCTGGTTCTGGCTGCTGAGTATCAGCTTCTCAGGCAGGTGTAAGGGAGGGGCCTTTGGGGAAAGGACTATAGAGCTGAATGAAGCCAGGCAGGAAAGGAGCGTGAGTCTTCTGCTTCTCCCTAGATCCTGTACTTCACCAATGGACAGCTGTATCCAACCAGTTCTAAGGCAAAGCGGGCCAGCCTGCTTCAGAACCCCCCCACAGGAGGAGTGGCCACCCTGAAACTGACTGATGTGCGCCCCTCAGACACTGGAACCTACCTCTGCCAAGTTAACAACCCGCCAGATTTCTACACCAATGGGATGGGGCTGATCAACCTCACTGTGCTGGGTAAGGCAGGCTGGGGGCCCACATGCCCTGAATTCCAGCCCAAGCACACAGCTGCACTTGGGACCCCAAGGGAAAGTACCTCCTCCCTAAAGCCTTCCAACCCAGCCAGCCAGTCATTCACCTGCTCCACCCTCCACAGAGCGCCCCTCCCGCAGTCCCTAGTCACAAAGGTCCCACAGATAGGGCCTGAGTCATGCCCCCCACAGCTCCATCTTTGGGGAAACTTCCCACCTGCATCTCAGATTCTGCCCCTCCCCAGGCCAGTGGCAGAGAAGGGGGACAATTATTCAAGGAACAAGGGACCCTGCCACACTAAGCACCAATTTTGTGTTCAGAGCTTCCATCTCAGCCCGAGATAGAGCCTGCTTGGAGATGAGCAAACAGAGGAAGAAACTACTAAAGAGGCTGGGAATGTTTAGATGGAAAGGAAAGACTTAGGAGGTGGTGAATGGCAGCTGTACTCAGAAATCTGACGGGCTGTCCTGTGGGGGATGGAGTTTTCACTTCTCCTGTGGACCCAGAGGGCAGGAATTGGGGCCAGTGGGTGGATATTATATTAACACAGATTTGTGCTCAGTATGAGAAGCTTGTTCTAACAATCAGAATTTCCAATGAGGCGCACCATCTCCTGGGGATGCAAACAAAAGTGGACCACCGTTTGGTGGGAGCACTGACTCAGGGAACCTCGCACTTAGTGAGGGTGGGGTCACCAGACCACAGAGGTCCTTCTGCGGTTTTTTGCAGTGCCTCCCAGTAGCCCCTCGTGCAGTCAGACTGGTCAGATCTCTGTGGGGGGCTCTGCGACACTGAGGTGCAGCTCTTCTGAAGGAGCCCCCAGGCCTGTGTACAACTGGATCCGCCTTGGATCTTCTCCTACACCTTCTCCTGGCAGCATGGTGCAAGGTAAGAGCCAGGGCATCAGGGAAAAGGATCTCAGGACCTGGGCCAATCAGGTGTCTAAACTCCGCACACCCATGCCTGTGGGTAGGAGACAAATTCTGTACCTTCTCCCTGCGTCTTTCTTGGTTCCTGTGTTGGTCCCTCCTGCCTGTTTCCCTGCACGGTCCATGATCCTGGAAGCATCTCTCAAGCTAAATGTACTCTCATTCTCCTGGGAGAGAGTGGAAAGCAGGGGCATTCTATGATTCCCACTTGTCTGTTTTGGAGGGGTTTCTTTTAGATTGCTTAAGGGTCATGAATCATTTCCAAACTTCCTAGAAGGGAAACTGAGGCAGAGTAGCATGGACTGTCTTGGATCACTTAGCCATTTCTCTGGAGGAACCATATACCTGGCTAAGAGACTTGGCTTCTCAGCCTCCTCATGCTGGCCCCAGCCCCAGCCCCGCCTTTATCAATCCAGAGAGCCCCCAGGTCACCTCCTGGCATGTGCTCTGCCTTCTAAAGGGAAGGTAAGCAGCTTAGAAAAGCACTTGGTCAGCTTATAACTATCTCAGAGGATACAGTTTCTAGAGATGAAGGCCTTTCCCCACACCAGGAACCTGACATCAGCCCATGAGCACCCACCCCAATTCCCACAGCCAGTTTGTGAACGCTTCATGTGTGTGCCGCCTCCCTCTCCCCCAAAAAGGCAGCTGTGTGGGGTGGAAAAAGCACAGACTCGCAGTCGCTTTGGCACTTCCTCTCTGGGTCACCCCAGACAATTGCTTTCATTCTCTGAGCCAGTGTTCCCACTAATAAAATGAGGTCAGTCCCTTCCTGACAGGATGGTTACAGCGATGAAATGCACCATGCTTTCGTCATAGCAGGCGCTCCCTGTGGGCGGAATGAGTGCAAGAACCTCCCTCTCTACCCTCCAGATGAGGTGTCTGGTCAGCTCATTCTCAGCAACCTCTCCCTGGCCTCCTCGGGCACCTACCGCTGTGTGGCCACCAACCAGATGGGCAGCGCATCCTGTGAACTGCACTTCTCTGTGCCTGGTAGGGATGCGGGGCACTGGGCAGGCTGGCAGGCCTGGATGGCACAGGCTGCATGGAACTGTCTGAGGAGGGGCCCAGGAAGGTCTGCAGCTCTGAGGATTCTGTGTATCCTTAGACCCTTCCCAAGGCCGAGTGGCTGGGGCCGTGATCGGGGTGCTCCTGGGCGTGCTGGTCCTGTCTGTCGCTGTGTTCTGCCTAATAAGATTCCAGAAAGAGAGGAGGAAGAGGCCTAAGGAGACATACAGGGGTAGTGACCTCCGGTGAGCTGAAGGGTGGGGGGTAGTACAGAGGGGAAGGGGCTTGGATGATGTCAGCCCTCAAACTCTGACAACTTTGGGGTGTTTGGGGGTAAGGAGTGCCACTCAGCCCTGCAATTTGGTGGTGGGGGTGGCAGCACAACCCATGTATTGGAGTGTGTGAGCAAAGTGTATAGGTGGCGGGGTTGGCTCACAAGCTGCCATCGTCCTCCTCCTGTTTAAAACAATTGTTATTTTTCAGTTTTTAAGATCTTTGTATATATACCAACAGGATGTGGATGCAGGGAGTTAGATTCACTCTGACTGCTCAGCGGAGTGTCATTCTGTATGGGGCAGCATGCAGAGGAGAGAGAAAAACTACCTCTGTCACCCGCCCCGTGGTCAACTGGGGGGTCCAAAATGGGGACCAGAGCAGTGTTTCTCCAAGTGTGGCCCTCCTGTTTACCTGGACAGAAATGACCAGGAGCTGGTTAACATTCAGATTCTGGTCACTTCCTACCCCTCTGGAAGTAGAAGCTGTGGAGTGTGTGTGAGTGTGTGTGTGTTGGGGAGCAGTAGGTCCCTGTAATCTTCCTTTCAACCACAGTGCCACGGGTAGGGCAAAGTAAGTGTGAAAGTCCCCGGTTTGGGAGGGGGAGGGGTGCCTCCAGTAGTCACAACGAGTGTGTTTATATCTATCAGAGAGGATGCCATTGCACCTGGGATTTCTGAACAGACTTCTGTGAGGACGGGTTCTAGCAGTGGGCTCCTGGGGAAGCCCCCCTCTGCCAGCACTGTGAAGACCGCTAAGTCCAAGCTCCCCATGGTTGTCTGATTTCTGTCCCCTTCGCTGAGTGGGAACACCAACAATTAAAGCCTCTGGGTACCACGTTGTCTCCCTCTTCTTTCTGCTGATACAGCAAATCCCCCTAGCCGGCTCAAGGAATGGGCTTCAAGTCCCAGATGTGATACTGTAGGCGGGAAGTTTGGTTGGCTCCAAAGGGTAGGCTTTCACCGAGGTCCCTCGCCTTTTCCTTCCTCCCACCCACCTCCAATTTTTGGTTTGGTCAAAGACTTGTGTAAGTTTTGAGCAGTGGCCGTGTGCATTCCAGCACCCTCCCCTCTGGCACCCTTGGAATACTTAGACATTCCTGTTTATTGTTCACATTCCAACCCAGCACCGTCACATGCACACACACAGAGATAACCTTCTGGCCGCAGCCCCGGGAGCCCGTTGGGGGCGGAGCCAGCAGGGCGGGGCGGGGCCACAACAGACTCCTCCCACTGAGCCACCCTGGCACTCGGGTGCTCCTAAAAGCAAAGGAGAGCTGGTGAAAGGGTGGCTCTCGGGGTGCGCAGGGTGAGGGGAGGACCAATTCACAGGCAGGCTAGGGGCAGGGTGTGAAATAGGGACTTCCCTTCCCATCAGAGCAAGGGGTATCCGACACCATAAAAACTCTCTTCCCCTCCCGCCTTGCCCCAGACCCAAAGTGCTGGAGCTGGGCGAGGCGAGTACGGCACAGAGACGAAAGGCGTCCCGTTAGCTGAGCACTGAACGAAAGGACTTTTTAAAAGTTGACGTCCTGGGACAACGCAGGGGGTAGGGCGCCCTCTGCGGTGCACCTAGGGGCGCGCATGGCGGCTGCGGAGGCAAAGCTGCATGCTGGGGCGGGGAGACGGGGGCGAGGAGCAAAGAAAGACGACTGAGGAGTGTGAGGTGGGGCTGGGGCAGGGAAGAAGGGTGAACAGGGCCGTTCTAGAACGGAGAACCAAATGAAAGGGCACGGATTTAGCGACTTCTCGACAGAGCCTGCCTGGGGCAGGGTCTCTGGGGACGGAGGGAGGCTCCTGAAGCGGGCAGGTTGGTGGGAAGGACAGGATCACAAACACTGCAGGGAAGTCTCGTCACTGCGAAGGGGACACGGCATCCATCTCTCTTCGGGAACTGCGGACAGAGAAGGTCTGAGCACCTGTCCTCTCCGGTACTTCCCTCCCCTCCCTCCCTCCTAGACGCGGACACCAGGGCAGGAGCACCAGGCGGCCCCAGGCACCCTGGACTCCACCCCCCACCCCGAGCCACTGAACTGAACCGAGCCGTGGCTGGTAGGTATGCCATGTGTGTGACACAGGGCGCTAGAGACCCTGGTCATGCTCATATAGCCAAACAGGGTGACTGCATGTCTGCGTTGGGCCAGCTGTATCCCGCCGTGGCAGCCTTGGGCGTCTTGCTAGATCAGAAACCTCATAGTTGCAGGGTGCATTTTCCCGGGAAAGGGTACGGCCTGGGTCCTTTTCTCCCTCCCACTCAGGGCACCCAACCCACCACCTCGGGGTCATATCATTACCTTTGAAAATGCTCAGTTCTTCGGTCCAGGGGGAGGGGACAGCAGGGAGGGTGGAGAGAGGAAGTGAGCTCTCGGACCGCAGTGCCCTAAGCTCTTCCCCCACTTCTTGTCTCGGATTTCCAGTCCCCCCGCCCTCATCTTCCTAACCCCCTCTCCTCCCTCAGCCCACCTTCTGCCTTCCTTGCTCCTTTGGAGGAGGAGCGGGCACTCTAGGCGGGCCCCAGGGCTGGCAAAGGACCTGCTCACCTGGCTTAGTCTCCGCTGGGGCCGCTGCCCGAGCCTCCTCGGGCGCCCCCAGCTCCGCCAGGCCCTCCATGGCCTGGGCCCTTCCGGCCGCCCTCTCTGCTCTTGATCTTCTTCCGTGCCATGTGGCCCCTGAAACTCGCTTGGATTTTGGCAGCGGCAGCGTTGGCACCAGGATCGTCCAGCGGGATGTCTAGAATGTCCTCATCTGGCTTGGAGCAGGCGCTCTCCTGGGGGCGGGGCAGGGGGTACTTGTGCGGTGACTGGGCTGACTGGAGAGACTCAGAGAGGGTTGGGGAGGAGTAGAGCCTTGGGGCAGGAGTGGGAAGTGCAGAGAAAGCAGGGAGAAGGGCTAAAGCCCAGTGGCACACTGGTTGTGTGTGTGTGTGTGTGTGTGTGTGTGTCCCTCTTGGGAAGTGAGAGGGGAAAAAGGAAGGTTCAGGTTCAGGGGGACAGTTGTGATCCCCACTCAGGAAAGAGAAGTGCACGGTGGAATGGGATCCAAGACAGCCAGATAACCCTGAGGGAGCCAAGGGCCCATCACCATCAGTAGAGGTGGGGGAGCCGTAGAGCTGCCTGGAGGGGCGGAGCTGGAAGAGCAAAGTGAACTACCGCAGGCACTCCTGGAGGTGGCTGCCTCTCCTCCATCCTCGGAGGTGCCTCCAGCTCCAAAGGGCCCTTCTGACGTCAGGATAATAATATCTACCTCTGTGGGTTGTGGGGAAGGATAAACAACACAATGCGCATAAAGTTTCTGGCCCAATCTAGTTGTTCAATACGTGGCAGATACTCTCTTAAATAATGAGTTGATGTGAAATAGTTGTTTCTGTAGGCCAAACATGCTCATTAAAAAAACAATTTTATATGGTTCAACCTAAAAATAATCAGACCCACCCCCACGCCCCAAGTTTCCATTTCTCCCCCAGCCTGCCCCAGCTGGGAGTAGAAAGGGTCAGGGAAGTGACTGCAGGCCCTGATTTCAGAGGCAAGGCTCTGGTACCCAGGGGGCCTCACCCCTGAGCCCACCTGTGTTCACAGCGTTAATGCACGCTGGGATGTGGATGGCTACTCTGCAGTCAGAAGGGCGTTTCTCTTTTGGCTTGACCCTCTGGCTTCTAGGAACTTGCCCTCATTTTTGGGGGGGCCTGAGGCCTTCCACTGCTTTCACTGTGTTTTGCTCCCTGGCCACGAGATGATCCAGGTCTCACCTAGTTGTTTGGCTCTCTTCATTTCCCCATCCCGTTCACAGAAGTGGGATGGGTATCCGCACGGCTTCATTGATCACCACCCCAACCAGGGTCTGCCCAGGAGCACAGAGTTAAACCCCCAGTGGTCTAAGCACAGGTTTACAGGTGCCTTCCCTCGTCCTGTTTCCGAAGCCTGTCTTCATATCCTAGATGTCAAAGTTCTTTAATGTGTGCCCACATCTGACTTAAAAGGAGCTATCAAGAGGCCAGCGGGGTCGGGGATGGCCTGCTACACTTTTTATCTTGCCCTGGTCTGGTGTTCTGTCCCTGACATGTTATTCCTCACCTGTAGACCAAAGCAATGCTTTTCAGTTCTTTGATCCTCAGAGCCCAAGCCTTTCTTGGGGTATTCTCAGGGAACTGTGCAGCTTCTCCTCAGAAGAGGACAATGACCAGAGAAACCAGTCCCAGCCCACCTCTCCTCAGCTGGCAGCTAGGGGGGCCGTGCTGAGGAAGGGGTTTCTTCCCCCAGCAGCCCTGAGACTGACCTGCTGCCACCACCCATCCCAGCCAGAACAACTGGGATGGCTGTAGATTTGTCTCCTCGGCACTGTTTGGTGGGCAGCCTCTCCTTTTCTTTTAGGGGACACTCATTCCAAACACGCCCACCAATCACTCAGTTTGGCTTTCTGGGCACTCAAGAGCATGGTCAGGGCAGACCAGGGCCTACAAGGTAAGGACCCAAAATTCTACTCTAATTAGTCCTGCGGGGAGCATTCCTCCCCCCGGCCTCTTGGGTTCTTTGCTCTCTCACCTCATTCCACTCACCATGCTGCTTGCTTTCCCTCCCCCATAATTCTTATTGCCTCGACGGTATTGCCTACCCCCACCCCCCCATCATATGCGGAACCTTCCACCCATGTGTTTTCTCTACCGTCTAAAATACTGCTAGGGGTAAGGAGCTCTTCTTCAGGGGAACCCAAGAAGCGCATCAAGAGCCCCTTCCTCCGTCCACAACCCCAAATTGCTTCCTGGGGAATAACAAACAGAGGAAAAGACTGAATCGAGATCTGTTATCGAGGCTTTTCCAGGGACTGGGGCTGTAGATGCCTGACGTGTTCTCTTTTATGCTTCTCTTCAGTTTTTACATTTTCTATTATGAGCCTATTCCCTTTATAATGAAGAAAAATAGTAAATATTGAAAGGGGGAGGTAAAGTATCTGAATCAGACAAGAAGGCTATGTTTAAACCCTGCCTCCACACTCAGAGGCTGCGCCTCTGCAAACACATCATTGAATCTTCCTGCACCTCAGTTTGTGCATCTGTAAAATGGCGAAAATGATGTCTGCCTCACGGGGCTATTGTGCTGACTAACTACAAAGAGGTAGGTGCGTGGTGACACCCCCAAACTGACAACCGTTACTGACATTAATATGAGCTAAAATCATAATAGCAACCACAAGGACTTGGTCCTAAGTTCTTTCTGCCTCTTGGTACCCAGTCACAAAGAAGCCTCATCTCTGATCATCTGAGCCACCCTTTCCTCCCAAAGCTCACTTTTTTTTTTTTTTTTTTCCTTTTTAAAGGGCGGGGAGCAAGCAAACTCATAAGCTCTGGCATCATTAGCTGGGTTGACTGAATGGCCGAGAATGCAGGGTCTTGGCAGTAGTCTTTCTCCATACGTAGGGGCTAAAAAGCAATAATTACAACATTTAAAAAAATAAATTTTATGTATGTATGAGCACTGTAGTCCTCTAGTGAGCCAGACGCTTTCATACCAGAGTCTTCTTAACAACAACCTAGTTTGATTTTAGGCACTTGCGCATCCAGGTCTCCGTGGGCGCTGACAAATTGCAAACACTTCCTTCCCTCGCCAGTAGGGCTCTCTTGCGGTCACCCAGTCCCCTCTGGGGCTGGCAGGCGTTGGGGGCCGGGCCAACCCCTTCCTTCCCAGAACCACACTGACTAGGCTCTTTGCTGTCAGTCATCATTACTAAGCTAACTAATATAAACTGACTATCCTACTCTGCGCCAAACCAGGCTCCAGGGTCCGCGCTGACCGATGGCGGCTGGCCGCGGCAGTGGGATGGGGAGCCGGGCGTGGGCTGAAAGCCAGGTGAAAGGAGTCGGAAGGGAGTCGCTGCAGGATCGCTAGGCGATGGTTTCCAGCGTCTCTCTTGGGGGAAGTTTCTTCTTTCCTCTAACCTGCAGCTTCCCTGTTGCTGAGCCCTGCCTAGTTCCCAGTCCAACCCAGGCCATCTGGAGGAGGGGCGCCCAGACGCCCCCGCGAATGGGGAGCATTTTCCCAGGGCTTCCAAGTCAGGCCGGAGTGTCTTCCAGCACCCAACACCCAACACCACATCTCAGCAGGCACGCTATTGCTCCTAGGTCTTTGCCCCCACTTCCCTCTCTCCCTCACCCTCCAAGGGGTTCTGAAGAGCCCTTGCCCCAGACCAAGCAAGGTGCCAGTCCCCCAGGCCCTCTAACTTACGGTGCAGCAGTCCATACTGGTGTTGGGGGTCCTCTGCTGGGCGGAGCTGGTGCAGGGCGGGGGTGGGTCCGTGTGGTGCGGGGTGGAGAGTGGGGGCCGAGCAGTGCGCTCCGACCTGCTCCGAACCCTCAGCGGTGCTCTCGGGTCGCTCTCCCGCGCTCCGCTCCGCTTGCGAATGTAACCTGAGCCCTGCAGTCTAGAAGCCAATCAGGAGCCGCTTCAGGCAGGGTGGGCAGGGAAACTGGGGGATGACCACGCCCCCTCCGGCTCCCGCTCCCTCCCGAACCCCTCCTCCCACACATTTCCATCCACCCCTCCCACACACGCATCCTCCCAAATCCAACCCCTTGTTGCCGAGGCGGCAGACTGCCAGGCAGATGGAGGCCCCTGACATCCCAGGCACAAACACACTCACATCTGGGCATAAAACCCTCCCACTCATATATAGAAAACCGCGCACCCTTCACCACCTCCCCCCCACTTCCACAACCTAGCCAGAGTCCCAAATAGGGCTCCCCCTAGCTTCTCTCCACCCTCGGTCCTCAAAGAAAAGCCCCAAAGACACCCGATTAAAAACTCTCATCAACACTCCGCTCGGAATAAAGAACGCTGTCGGTACACAATCGGGTGGTAGGCACATAAAACACAGACGCTCACAAGCCCACGAGCCCGTGTATGGTTCTCCCTGGCTCACTAACGGCGCACGTCAGCATGCCGACACTAGACACGACCTGCCAATAATGTAACTACACAGACCTCGTGCACAGTTATCTGCAGATAAACGCAGATCATGTGTGAGCCCCACGAGCAATCGCCCTAACCGAGATGTCTGTGTGACATGTCTATCATCCGTCCTTCTGTCTATCTGCATGCCCTTCTCCAAACAAAGTCTGATGTTCACAACACTCATTTTGTAAGTATTCGTATGTGGATACTGCCTTGGGAAAACACCCTTTCCTCCCACTTTCCACGCCAGAGCTTCCCTAAGCTCTGGATCCACTGCTTCCGAGTAAGAGGGACACTGGCCACTCTCCCTCTTGTCCCTGGGAAGACAAATACCTAAACCCCAGTACAGGGAAATACCCAAAGTCACGGCTCTTTGGGTCCACCATAAGGGAAGGATGTGGGCTTCATGGGAGGTTGGGAAGGGGAGATATGGCAGAAGCATCCAGAAGGAGCAGCCACCACTTTTGTGGTCACCAGCCTCCCCCAACCTGTCAGGATTCTACAGCTGGCAGTGTGGCCTGGTACTTCGGTGGGATGGGCCATGTCTGGGAAAACTAGAAAGTCTTACTCCACTGAAGTCCTATAAGAGGGAAGGGAGAAAGGAGGGTCGCTACTCAGGCTCATTGCCTGAAGCAGAGGCAGGAGGGGAGCATGCTCAGGGGCTCTGGTTGGGGCAGGGGATTCTGAAATGGCACTGCAGTGAACCCACAGCCACTGGCCAGCCATAGCAAGGCTGTTCCCTGCTTCCTCCCCTCCTGACTGTTTCTGCCTTGGGTTTTGCTTGCCAAAGGGAAAATGAGTAGGAGGGCAATTCCAGTGGCCACTCCCGATAGGGACAGGGTTTGCCAGCTCGGGCTCCCAAGCTGGGCTGGCTGCTGGCTGGGATTCCAGGGCTAGGGGTGTAAGGGTGTCTCTCCCAGCATGTTTGGGACCCACCCACCTTATAACTGAAAATCTGTTCCCCAATCTGTCTCTGGCACATCCTCCATCCCCCACCTCCACCAAAGAAGTCCCGGGAACTAGGGCCTTGCACATCTGGGCCCTTAAGTTGTGCCAGTTCCCGTTGGACTTGAACTCCAGAACACAGAGAAGAGCAGAAAAAAAAGGAGGAAATTGGGGGGCAGAGTGGATATCAGGCCTGGACTCTGTGCTTTTCTCTTCCCAATTTAGAATTCGGGATTTAGTGAGTTTGCAGTAAAGTCTCCCAAGTTGCTAGGCAACGTCCCTCGGCAGCCTGCGCTGCCTCTGGGCCCCCTTCCTGCTGGTCAGAGTTGAAGGGTATCTTTACAACGCGCCTCCCCCCAAACTCCCACACAGGCGGCACAGCCCTCTTCTCTTCCTAAAAGACACCTTTGTGTGGGGCGTGGTGTCTCTCAACACTGGCGGGCCCATGGGAGACCAGGACGGCAACTGTCAGTTCCATCCGCAACACAGCCGTTTCAGCAACAGCCCACTTGAGGCGCCCACGCAGAGCTGGCCGCAGAGCCGTGCCCTGGGGGATGGGCAGGCGCCGAGGTGAGGGAAAAGGATAGACAGGAGAGGAAGATAGAGACCAGAATGAGAAGGCAGACATTCGCAGACTCAACTATCCAGAGGCAGGAGCAGCAACACATATGGTCTCGTTTAAATGGCACATAGGCATAGATGCAGGAGCTCAGGCACATTTACAGAGACATGCACTGTGGGCACGTTGCCACAAACGACCCCCTAAGACAGATACAGAAGTGGACTCCTCCTCCACCATGAACCAAGGGCACACCCTCCCCGCGGTAAGGGGTTGCTTTCTTTTCTGGGCCAGGTGGCCAGGGTTTGCCAGCAAGATGGCCTGGGTGGAACGCTGAGCCTTGGATTCTCAAATGGGTGAGCTAGGAAACGGGACCCAGAGCGGCACCGGGTACCTGGGCCTGGCTGCTGTGAGGAGCAGGCTGCCTCACTCCATGAGGCTTTGGACCATGGCAGAGCAGTGCCAGATGACACTCCCCACAGAGGACTGCTTGTCCTAGGGCCTTGGCATCAAGTTCAGCTTATGGAGCATTGCCTATTAACTAGCTGGGCCTGGGCCTATCACTGTTCAAAAACCCTCGGACCCCACAGCTACTGAAGGAAAAGGACTACAGGCCTGGAAGGCAAGATGAGCTCTGGAAGGGCCGGATCAGAGAGGGAACTGGGTGTGTGTGGGGTTGGGCTAGATCCAGCCAGGAGCACCGAGGGGGAGAAGCACTGACTAGGAGCCCAGGCCAGCAGAAGAGGAGGTGGTTAGTGAAAGAGAAGATAAAAGATGGATTAGTGGGAAGCTTCTAGGGTCCAGTACAGACCCTTCTTGGGACAGATGAAGGGGATTTGGAGAGACTTGGTCCTCGTAAACAGAGAGACAACCAAAGCACCCAGTAAGCTATTTGCCAACACTTGTGGCTTCGCCTCCCTGGAGTAGGCACGTTCTGAACATAACATCGCAGCTCCAGCCCACAGAGGGACGCCTTGATCAGAAGATGCCCGTGCCTTCGGTGGGGCTGATCTGGGGGCTTCTCAGGTCAAGATTTTACCCATTTGAGTGGAGGGGTGGATGTAGTAGGAAATTCAGTTTTCTGTGCAAATATTTCAGCTTTGCTGTAGTAGTATTTTTAGCAACTTGGTTGGCAGAGGAGGAGCCTAAACACACTTTTAAAGGGGCCTCTGCCAGACTGGAGGCCGCCTCCCCCCTCAGCTACATATCCTCTGAGGAGAGGGGGAGACATAGAGGGCTCAGTGTGTGGATTCAAATGTCAAGTCAGGCTTGCTGGACATTAGGTGGCTAATAACTCATCTTCACCAACGGTTCTTATTAATCCCCCTCAGCAGCATGATCCAGCAGAGTAAATACTTCTGAACTTCCTCGTGCAGGGTGCAGGGACACAGTGTGAAAGCTTAATATAATGTGCCTGGAAGGAACCCACATTTCTGAGTCCTGAGTGCCATGCCCTGTGCTAGGCACCTTGTACACATGATTTCACGCAACTCTTGGAACAGCCCTGCATTCTGGGTGAACTGCATTCTGGCTCCCATTTTACGGCTGAGGAGGCAAAGGCTCCTAGGGGTTGACGACTTGCCCAAAGCTACACAGTCCTCCAATGGGAAAGTCCAGATTAAAACTCAGAGCAGAATAATAAAGTTATCCTGAATCTGAATATTGCTCTACCAAGTGCTCCCATGTCCATGATTTAATTTTGTGCTCTTGAGAACTACGTGAGGCGGGTATTAGTATTTTTAACGTCTTTCCTGAGGAGGAAGCCAAGCCTAGGAAACCTCTGTTAAGTGACTTGTGACTTGTCCAGTGTTAGACCTCTCGTGAGCTGCGGAGCTGGGAGTTCTGACTTTAAATCCCGTGTGTTTTCGCCTCTAAACCGCTGTGTGGTATTACTCTCAGCCCTTGCGCTGGGCTAAGTGACCTGTTACAGTGGATGTGAATCAGACAGAGTCTCTTCCCTCTTTGATCTTAGAGTCTGACGATACAAATACATATGTATGTGCACACATGTATGTCTGTATAAATATATATCCATGTGCATATGTATGAGATAGAGCTATATCTTCTAAAGGAATGATGGGCCCAGATAAGTGATGCAGCAGACCGTAAATGTTATGGGAGCTGAGGTGTGGGAGAAGTAACGGAGAATTTGGATGATCAAGGAAGTCTTCCTGGAGGAGGATGGCTTTGGGGGAAGAGCAGGACTCAGAGAGGTGGAGGGGGCTGGGAGTGGGCAGGAGGACATGTCAGGCTGAGGCAGTGTTGTGACCCAGGCACTGCTACATGTAACGTCACTCTTAGCTTATGCTCTCCCAGTCTAGGAAGGCCCCGAGGTCGGCAATCACATCTCCTTCCCTTCACGCAGGGTTTACATGTGAAACCTACGGGGACATATTGGAGCCCGCCGGGACCTCCAGGTATACAGCACCAGTGTGCTCATGCTTGCTCCATGCCCCGCGGTTCCTTGGAGCTCTACACACACCTACCTCTTCTCCTACTGGTGTTCAGGTGTCTGCTTCCTTCACCCCCATCCTCTTTTTCTCTGTGTCTCAGTGTGTCTGGTTTGCTACTTGTTCCTATATTGCCTCAAACACCTACTTCCACTCCACTTACCTTTTTCTGAGAAGAAGGGTGAGGGGAAATGAGGGAGAAGGGAAGTGGCCTCTAGCACGCCCCCTGCTGAGGACCTGGCCTGCAACCCAGGCATGTGCTCTGACCGGGAATTGAACCGGTGACCCTTTGGTTCACAGGCCTGCACTTGGTCCACTCAGCTACACCAGCCAGGGCTCCACTTCCCTTTCTTAAGTTTGCTTTCCCACCTTTCTCTCTGAATAAAAGCTGGTGATGGTCAAGCAATCCTGGGCCTACACATCCTGCCTGTGAACCTTGGATCAACTCAATCATTTTTTATAACAAGGTAACAACCATCCTGCTAATATTTTAGTAAGAGACTCTAGCACAGACCTAATAGCCACCTCAGTTTTGGTCCAAATTTTTGTTTTAATTCGTTTTTATAAAAAGATTTACACGAGGTATAATTCTTTTCTTATTCCTTAGTCCATTTAAAGACCCATTCTTCTTTTGTGGATCAGCCAGACAGTTATGTAGAAAGCCCTGGGTCTACCAGCAAGGTGTGTCAAGTAGGGTTCAGGCCATCCTCCCCTCTTGTCTACCTCAGGGCAGAAGGGGGATGCAGACCCTCTTAACGTCACCCAGAATGAGCATCTCTTGGAGCAGGTGTACGTGCTCAGTATCCCGGACCCACACCCCCAGGCTGCGGCTCCAGTTGGAGAGCATGACAGGTGGTTTGGATCTGGGTCCACAGACCACAGATTGGCCCCTAGCACTTATTGTCATTGTAATATTTTTTTAACCCTTCGCCTCATTTTAGAAAAATTTAAACCCATGCGAAGGTAAATAAAGTAGTCTATAATGAACTCCACTATATCCATTACCCATATTCAATGATTCTCAGCTCATCACCAAACTTATTTAACCTACATTCCTAATGATTCCCCCATGATCATTTAATTCATAAATATTTAAGCATGTGTCTTTGAAATATAAGGACTCTTTGGTACCTATTTTTAAAGCACATGTTCATTAGAATGACAGCTCCATAAAAAAGAGATCAGAGCTAGTTTTTTATTTTATTTTTTTTACTGCTGTAGCCTTAGTGCATTGTCTGGGACATAGTGGATACCAAATAAGTATTTTTGCATGATGGAAGGAATAAGGGGCTGAATAAATAATATTGTCAAGAGGGATCAAGGGGACCAGTGTGTATTTCTGCGGTCAGACATGATCTAATTTGCAGTGGACCGTGGATCTGTTAGAGGCCCACGGATGTCTTCAGCAAGAACTCAGTAGGTGGACCTGTAATGGGGACGCAACTTCTGATCTCTCTGAGATTCGGTCTCCGGGCTTCCACTCGGAGGAGCTGAGACATGTAGATACATGTTTATGTCTATGGACGTGTGAAGTGGCCCTGCTTCATGGAGCAGCACGGGAGAGAGAGCATCACAGGGTCTGAGAATCCAGGAAGAGGCCAAGCCTATAAACCAGTTTATCTAGTATGGTGTTTCTATTTCTGTTTTATTATTCCTTTATCTTTGTCAAGCATTTCAACTTAGTCTTAGCTACACAAAGGGACATTTAAGGAAGAGGCTTTTTCTGGTTTTTGTTTTTTTAAAGACTTTATTTATTTATTTTTAGAGAGAAGGGAAGAGGGGGAGAAAGAGAGGGAGAGAAACATTGTTTGGTTGCTTCTCCTACGTGCCTCGACCAGAGACCTGACAAGGGACCCAACCTGCAACCCAGGCATGTGCCCTGACCGAGGAATCGAACCCGTGGATTTGCACTTTGCAGGACAACGCCCGACCCCCTGAACCACAGCAGACAGGGCGAGGAAAGGTTTTATACTCAAGCTTAGATTGGACAGCCCAGGGCAAAACAAGCAACCTGGTGGCAACTGTCATTAGTGAAGTGTCTCGTGAGGAAGCTGGCCCTTAGGGAATCAGAGTCAGGGTTGTGGCCTTGGTGCTCTGTCCCGTTTCGAATCTCTCCATTGACTGTCTTGAAGGGTTTTCTTTTTACTTAAATAGTGGGACATTCCTGCCATTGGGGTGGTCTGACATAGATGATCTGAATTCCCTTGAATATGCTTATGTGTTAATGACTTCTGCCAACCAGGTCAAACCAGTAGCCTGTTGGGCGGATGAAGACCAGCTTGCCACTGCCACTTTTAGGAATCAGAGCCTAATACCTATTACTTTTTAAAAACATATTCGACATCATTTTATTTATTTTTTAAAAAAGATTTTATTTACTCATTTTTAGAGAAGGGAAGGGAGAGAGAGGGAGAGAAACATCAGTATGTGGTTGCCTCTTGCACACCTCCTTACTGGGGACCTGGCCTGCAACCCAGGCATGTGCCCTGATTGGGAATCGAACCAGCAAAACCTTTTGGTTTGCAGGCCCACACTCAATCCACTGAGCCACACCAGCCAGAGCCCTATTAGGTTTTTTTAAACCAGTACAGATCAGCCATCTGACTGGCAAAGGTGTTACCAAGCATGGTCTTCTACTGAATTTGCATATGAACTTCTGTGAGGACAGTCAAGTGTGGGCATGAAAAGATGTTTCACTTTTGGACTTCAAAACAAAGGAGCCGTTGACAGAATTGCCCTAGCAGTCTGTTGTCCAGCACAGCCAAGATACAGGGGAACAGATATTAGAACTCAGCCATTGTAGGGCCTGGTGGCAGGCCGCCTGTAAAAGAAAGCTCCTTTAAGGGCACCACTCACCATGAAAAACCCATCACACCCCCTTGGGACTAGATTAGGACACAGGAATTTGGTCATTTGGTTACATGTCTTTGAGTAGTTCTACCCAGATTAACCCTGCCTCTAACCTTGGGAAGTGATGTTTGTTTTGTTTGACTTTTTTTTCTTTCTATGTCTGATCGAAGCCCTGGAAAGTCAAGGGTTAACGACCACTAACTTCTGTTCTCCTGCCTTTGGGTACAGCCCCTAAGTTCAGGGAGGTAAGTACTGATGGGTATTTAGGTTGATACACTTTCGTTATTTTTGCTTTGCCTGCCGTGGGATTGTGTGTTGGAGTGGGGTGAGGGTGGGGAGTGCTGGAACAGGAGCTGTTTTTGGATTGGGTTGTTAGTAGAAATGTTCCTGCTGCTTAGAGAGAAGGCAAGCGGGGTAAAACCACCTTGTCCTTTTGACCCTGGAGCCTATGGTATTTAAATAGTCTTTCTACAGGTGATCAGCTTTCACATCTACTGGGAGCCAGAGTCAAAGATCTATCCAGCAGACATAGTCCTTTGTAGTGGATGTTCTTCACAGTGAAAGAACACAAGGCTGGGCCGCTCTCTGTCCTACTGGAACAGGATGGCTGAGCTCTGCCGTTTTACGGTTTGCTAAGCATATGTCATTCACAGCAAGACGAAAGTTCCATATTTGGAATACTATATGAAGATCTTTTTTTTAAAGATTTTATTTACTTTTAGAGAGAGGGGAAGGGAGGGAGGGAGAAAGGGAGGAAGAGAAACAGCAATGTGCTAGAGATACATCGATCGGTTGCCTCCTGCACACCCTCATCTGGGGACCTGGCCTGCGACCCAGGCATGTGCCCTGACAGGGAGTCAAACCAGCAACCTTTTTCGAACCAGCGACCTTTTGGTTCGCAGGCTGGCACTCAATTCACTGAGCCACACCAGCCAGGGCAAGGTGTGTAAATCTTAAAACTATCCAGGCAGGCACTGCTGGTTACCTAGCCAATATCCATGCATTCCCCTTTCTTGCTTGCTAAGAGAACTGGAATTTTGCTGGGGCAGTCAGGCATCTGTACCCGACAAAGCTTCAGAATCAGAGACAGAACAAGCCTGTCTCCCCTTTCTCAGCTTTGATGACAGCAAGGGCTGGTCATGAGACCCAGATTGGCCAATGAAGTATAAGCATCTTTCTGCTGAGAACTCTTCTGGAGAAGGTTTTGCTTTCCAGAGAGAAAGAGGCAGATGTGGCTGGCACCACCGGTCCCCCTTCTTTGTGCCTTGAGTGCCTGAAGTCTAGAGCTGCATCAGCTGTCTTTGGACATGAAGCAACAAGTCAAATGCTAAAATTATGAGAAAAAAAACCTTTTATATGCTTAAGCCATCATCATTCAGGCTTTCTACAAGCCTTACACAAATGAATTCCTAGCATGCCATCATGAGACAAGAGAGGTCCCGGTGCATTAGATCGATGCACCTGTCATTTTGACAAGGTGGGGACTGCAAGTGACTTCCTGGGTTATTTGATGGCAGACTCTGAAAATTCTAAGTTGGAACAGTTGATGACTCAGACTAGTTTTTGTGGTCTCGTACTGCTTGCCTTCCTGATTGGTTGTCCTAGGTTGGCTCTGCTTAATTGGAGGCACCAGTGGAGGGCTCTAAGTGACCATTTGTGGTCCCTATAGTCACGATCAAAGCCTTTGTCCCCTGGTCTCTCTCAACACCTCTGTCACATCAATGTCTCCCAGTTGCTGCATGTCTGGTGTGCAGGCTTGCTGTAATTAGACATCCTGATGGTTAAGGAAAATCTCTTTAAGGTAGAGCTGAGCCCTGGCTGCTATGGCTCAGGTGGTTGGAGCATCACCCCATCCACTGAAACGTCGGGGGTTCAATTCCCGGTCAGTGCACATACCTAGGTCATGGGTTCAATTCCCGATTAGGGTGTGTATGGGGGGCAACTAATTGATGTTTCTGTCTCATATTGATGTGGTTTTTTTCCTCTCTCTCTAACTTCCTCTCTCTCTCAAATTAATAAACATATTTTTCTTTAAAAAAAACAGATAAGAACTCAGATGAGAACTGGGTGGGTTTGGGCGTTTTATCTCTAATGAGATGACTGATCTATATTGGTTTTTAAAAGTGGTGGGTGGCAGATGCTTGATTCCTTATAAAGAGCAGTGGCGGGCCCGTCTCCACCCACCCGACACACCAGTGCTTTAGCTCTGTGGGCAAAAGTCACTAACACATAGACCTGTTCAAGGCAACTGGGATGGACCACATCAGACTACCCAAGGAAGAAACTTCCCAGCTCTTTGAATAAAAATAAAACCCTCCGAGGTTAGCACTGGAAGGAGACAGATTCAAGGCAGAGCAGATTTTCGTCCAGAATCTCCTGTTGTAGAACCTTCAGCACCCTTCCAGGGCGTGGCTCCTCTCCTCTGTCACTCCCCAGACAGCACGTGGGGTCCCCGTGCAGCTGTCCGTCCACTCGTGCTGATGTTCTGCAGGGTTAGTGAGCTATGCTCAGGACAAAGATTTTTCTGCCAGTTCTTTGGCTAAGGTAGGCTTGTCTCCAAAATGGGCATTACTTCTAACCACGACATGGGATGGGCTTGTCCCTATGAGCAGAAACCTCTGGGACACTGGGAGGGCACATATGAAAGATTATCATTATTGTGAACAGTACAGATATGCAAAGACCTCTGAATTTACCTTAAATTAGAGATTTTATAAGCCTGGAAGACTCGAAACCATTTTCCTGGGAGCACCTCTCTACCACATACTTATTATTGGCATTCTTGCAGACTCTCTGCTTCATATGATACGCTTTATTAATCAATCGGCTGTAAGGAACAGAAACTCAACTTACATTAGCGTGAACTCCATTCACAGCAGGGACAGAGGCGGAGCTTCAGGAACAACCAGATCCATTAGGACAAAATCCTACCAGGATTCTGTTTTCCACCCTGACCGGTGTGGTTCCACCCTGACGGGTGTGGGTCAGTGGGTTGGGTGTCATCCTACAAAGCAAAAGGTTGCCAGTTCCACACCTGGTCAGGGCACATGCCTGGGTGGCAGGTTCGGTCCCCAGTCGGGGTACCTATGAGAGGCAGCCGACTGATGCTTCTCTCCCTCTCTTTCTCCCTCCCTTCCCTTCTCTCTCAAAATAAATAAATAAAATCTTTTAAAAAAGGAGAGCAGAACTTTAAAGAAAAAAGACTCTCCTTTTCCCTTCTTTTCTCTGGGCTCTGCTTCCTTCTGTGTGATATTGCCATCCCCCTAACAATAGCACTGTGGGCCGCAGGCAGCTCAGGGACCACAGAGAAAGTATCACCCTTCAATCCCAGCTTCATTATTAATCATTGCAAAATCCCCGGGCAAGTCTCTGAGCAATCAGACCTGGGCCACGTTCCCATCCCCGGAGCAACCGCTGTGGCCGCGAGCACAAGGTGTTATTACTGACCAGCCTGTGGCACAGCCCCATGGGCAGCTGCCTTATGTGATGGGCAGTGCCCTCCAGAACCACTTGATTAGAGTGGCGAAGAGCCGTTCCACCAAAGGGGTCGTTTCAGACCGGGCTGACCGAGTACGTGTGCCCGTCTCAGTACTGTGTGTGATGTGAGGCTCACAGAAGTCCATGGACGCTATTTCCATGTGTCATAGGCAAGGAACATGCAAATGGAGAGGTTGAGGAATTTGAACACGGTCTCGCCGCTGGTGGGCAGAAAAGCTGGGATTCCGTTCGAGGCTGTTTAACTCCATAGCTACTCTACCAACTGGCCCCCTGTCCTGCCTGGAGGAATCTTCCCTCACTCTGTGTGTGTTAGGGTCAGGAAACCGTTAAGCAGCCACCGTCCCCCACTCTTCTCCCCTCCAGGAAAGGCCATCTTGGTTTTGAGGACTCTTTTTAGGCTTCTGTTTTCTCTCAGAGGTACTAATTTAAAAAACAAAAACAAAAACAAAAACAAAACAACAGGGATTTCTTGGGCCGCTTAACTGGGTTGGCACAGGGGGACCCAGGGGCTTAGAGCCGTGCTGGCACATCTCTGTCTCCCTCCACCTTCCAGGAGGGCTTCCTCCCTGTCTCTCTGGGTTAGGCTGACCCTCAGATTGCTGAGAAGCTTGCAGACGGGCCACAGACCCCTAAAGAAAGAGAGACTCTCTATCATCATGTCTCTGTATTCCAAGTTTTGTGAAGAAGGGCTCTGCACAGCCCTTCCTGGGTGCGTGGCCACAAAACTGGCTCCAGGAAAGCGGACCGGGCCAACCTGGGACGAGATGCTGGCTGTCATACATGGGTCCACATCAATGTCTAGTAAGTGGAATCATGACTGCAGAGAGTTGCACTCAGTCCTGTCCTTGTCCACATCCCCTGGCACTTTGTGTGCATTTTCCTGCCGGTTCCCACACTGTCCAGCCATTGCTTTTATCTCGTCTTCCTCCCCAGGCTGCGAACCCCTGAAGAACCAGGATCTGGTCTCATTTCGACATCTCAGCCCCGGGCGTAGTGCCTGACAGAGAGCGGCAACTCAATCACATTTATAGAGTGAATGAATGGAAGAGAATGCCATGCTTTGCCATGCTGTGGTTTAGAAAACAAGCATTGTCCAGAGGTCTGACATACACCGCAATAATAAAAGTTACTGTTTGGATGCCACTGTATAACTGACAAAGGATAGTAAATGATAACTACTTTGCTGCGGTGTTTTCTATGTGCATCTCATTTAAACCTAAACACAATGAAAGTGTATGTGCCACTTCTTATAAGCCTTGCACTTAGCTGGGTATAGAGGAGGGTGAGACGGCTCACAGAAGTGGAGCCCGCGATATGTAAGGAGAGTTTGGTCTTGCGGTGAGGCAACTAAAAACCCTTTCAAGACAGGAAGTGATAAGCTCTTCCATTCAAACTGATGCTCAGGTGCTTCTTGGTGAAGGTCTGAAACAGGAAAAGTCGGCATTCTTGCTGTCCATCACCCCCAGAACCAATAAGCAAAGGCAGGGATTTCACTTCATTCAGAGGGCCGGCGATCTAAGAAGATGGTGGGTTATGTACCCTAGAAGACCATCTTACATTTCATTTCAAGCCAGCCTTTTTTTTTAAAAAAAAAAGAAGAAGAAAAGTGTAGGTAAGGGGTTTGGAACTCAGGAGAAAGGTTAATCAGATGAAAGCTGCAGTCTGGCGGTTTCCTCGGCATCCTTTCATCCGTTCACCAGTGATTCTTTATTTGTGTCCTGGACATCTGTCTCCTGGGCAATCCTTTATCTGTCTCCTGTGTCCTGGATGTCTCTCCCTGGAGCACAATGGCTCAGATACCATCTCAATTGCTTGCCATCGTCCTGGGGCACAAAGGTAGAAGAAGTGCCTGTGGTCTCCTGGAGTCGGAGTGGGTCCTTCAATTCCTGAAACAATAGTTTTTACCAGCATTAGTTACTAAGCTTGTTAACTATTACCTAAAGCTAAAATTTTCCAACTCTCCGTTCCCCCGTCAGATCCAATGCCTGTTCAGCTTTCAAGGAGGAACCTGGGAATATATTTAGAGCAAAGCTAGAGGAGTGACAAGGAGATGAACTAAAAACACGACGCGTGTGGAAAGGTTAAAGGGATGGGAATGACTCAGAGGCTGGAGAAGAGAAGGCCTAGAGTTGAAAAGAAGGGTTCTCCGGCTGGGGGATGGCGACCAGCTGTCCTCCCGTGCCTCTGCCTGCAAGGGGAAATGGGCTTAGACCGAAGGCAGAACTAAGATTAGAGAGAAGGAAGAACTTGGCAGTGAGGGGTGTTGTATAACCTACTTTTCCAGCCGCCTGGGGACTGAGGAGACTCCCACACTCCTGGTCTGGGCCCAGTGGCTGTGGATTCGGGGATGGTCTGGCAGGCCAGCTGGGAAGGGAGGAGGGGGTCTTGTGGGCCTTCTGTACATAACCTGATCTTTCTCCGGTGTCCTCAATTTCCCCTTGGAAGTTAAGTTCCCAAATTTTGGAGCTGGCAAGGCAGCACCTCCCCCACCCACCACACGCTGCACCAGTGTTCTGGGCTGGGTAATAATGCCTGTCATTTCCTCTCCCGGGGGAGTGGGGCTGCAACCGCCCTGACAGCCCCAAGGGATTGAAGGCAACTAAAAATAGAGCTTTATATATAATCTGTCGAGGGGCACATTTGCATTGCTTTTTTTCCCCCCCTTCGTCTCTCTCTTCATCCTTCTGGGCAGGCCAGGCCGGGGTCTAGCTCTGGGCACGGCGAACAGGTTCTGGGCTCCAGCTGCTCTCATTTGGTCGCAGGAGGGTTGTCGACACAAGACATCCAAGGAAGCAAATTCATAAAGTGCAATTGAGGGTCCTCAGGGCTCTCCCCTGCTACTCATCCTCACTTCCTGTTGGGCTGGCTGCATCCCTCAGAGCCCAGAGGTTCAGGGAGCTGAAGTGGGGGAGGCAGCCCGGGCCTTGTCCTCCCGTCCGCCACTTCCGTCTATGACACAATCTCTCTGAGGATAAATATTAATTATGAGCCGAATGACAGCCCTGCCTGGTGTGGCTCGATTGGTTGAAGCATCATCCCGTAAATGGAAAAGTCTCTGGTTCCAATTCCTAGTCAGGGCACGTACACAGGTTGCGAGTTCCGTCCCCAGTTGGGGAGCGCGTGAGAGGCAACAGATCAGTGTTTGTCTCCCTCTCTCTCTTCCCAACTATCTCTAAAAATAAATAAATAAATAAATAAATAAATAAAGTAAAAAAAAAAAAAAAAAAAAAAAAAAAAAAAAAAAAAAAAAAAAAAAAAAAAAAAAAAAGAGCAGAATGACAGTGAGAGCTGGACAGTGTCACTTTGTGTCCCAACGCAATTGGCTAATTTCCTTCCTGGTATTAAGTGACTTTGGAGTAGGATTGGCAGCCTAGGAAGACTCGCTGAGGGGTGGGGGCATGAGAGGAGGTGAGAGGAGCTGGGCAGCCCTGCCTCAGGGCCATTCTGAAGAATGAGGCATGAGGGAATGCTGCAAGAGAGGTACTGAGGTGGGAAATTAAGGGGGGTGGGGGGGAAGGGCTGATCAGGCTCCGGAGGACGGTCACAACTCAATCCTCGTCTCTCCGCACTTTAAGAAAAATGATCTACGAAGTTGGGGTAGAGCTGGCTCTCCCCACACCTCTAAGGCAGGATTCTTAACCTGGGGTGTATGTTTTGATGCTCCACAAACCCTGGAAGCCGTTCGCAAAGCTGCACGTGTGCACGTAAACAGCATCTGGGGGAGAGTTGTGAATTTCCGTCAGAGCTGGTGTGATGGCCCACAGTGTCACTCTCAGCACGTGGTGCCCATCTCTGAGGTCACTTCTTGGTTCAAGATGGCTAGAGTCTTAGCTGAACGTCTAATCTATCCATCCTCTAGGTAGGGAGCAGGAGAAAGGCGGGGTGGGGGAGTGGGGCAAAATAGGTCCACTCCAGTTTACTGTCTCCTTCTCAAAGAGCTATCCTAGAAATCCACCCCATCCTACTGTCCACACCCCCGCAGGAGAGGGTGGGAGACACAGGCCTTCGGCGGCTCACGCTGTAACCTCACATACCATCAGTGTTTCTGTTCATGAGAAGAGAAGAGAATGGCAGGCAACCGAGGATTTCTGCTGCAGTCTCTGTCTCAGTAAAGGTCAAGTTCATTTTTAGAGAGAGGAGAAGAGAGGGAGAGAAACACCTGTGAAACATCAATCGGTTGCCTCTCCCACGCTCCCAGTCAGGGACCTGGCCCACAACCCAGGCATGTGCCCTGACCTGGAATCAAACCCCTGACCTTTCAGTTTGTGAGATGACACCCAACACACTGAGCCACACCAGTCAGCGCCAGTCAGGGGTCCCAGGGTGGACTTTTAATCCCTTTCGTGAGTTAGCTCCAGGAAACCATCCTGATTCCTCTTTCTTATACTCCATCCCACCCCCACCTCTGCCTCAGGAAAAGTCTTACAATTCTGAACGTGTTTTCACTACAACATGCGTCACATTGTTTCAAACGGTTTGTGTACTTATCTTCCTTCACTGGGCTAAGAGCTCCTGAATAATAGAGACCGTTGCATGATTTCCTATGATAGACACTTCTGGGGAGGCTCAATACACGTCTGCTGCAGATGAACACATTTTCAACGGCGGTAATGAGCAACTACCGTGAGCAGAGTATTCCAGAGGTAAGAAGGGGTGAAAAACTAAAATCTGTGTAGACACTGGCTTCTAGGAGTTCAGTCCTGTGGGGGAAACAGAAGAACAGCCTGCTGATCCCAAACACAGGTAATGGGGATACATGGGCAGGTATTTTTAGAACGGGGACAGGAGATTAATAGAGAAGAAGGATCTGGGAAGGTAACTGATTTGTTCGAGGTCTTGAACGAAAAATCAAGCCCCCATCTCCCAGGCAGTGACTGAGAGAGAAGGAGCAAGGAGAAGGGAGAAAACGGGAGCCCTCTGTGGAGGTCCAGCCCTTGGCATGGTCGGAGAATTGCTGTGGAGTCTGGAAGCTTTTCTCGTGTGTTTCAGGTGGGGGAAACGGACGCGCTGTGCGTGTCAGGGTGAGCACAAGGCCTGACCATTGTGTGGAAGAGGACCCGTGTCGTTTTGTTCCTGTACTTGAAGGTGCTTGCGAGGGCGTCGGGACTGGAAGACAAAGGAGGCGAGAGGCCTGAGTGGGGTGGGGGTCCGCTTGGCTGCTACCTTTGTCTGAGTGTTTGGAGGCCTTTGGGAAGCAGGTCTCATGCCAGGTGCTCCCCTCACCCTTTCCTTTTCTGTCTTTCTTAAAATACCCTGTGTTCCTGCAGCAGTGGCTGCTGATCTAAATAAACGCAGCGGAAATGCAAATGGTCAGGTTCTCCTAGCAACAGGAGCCAGCCCACGTAGGGCGTGCGGAGCAAAGCAAAACTGTCCTGGGGCTGAGATGCGGGTGGCTTGGGCGAGGAAGTCTCCAAGTGACAGTTTCGCCCATCACTTCAGAGAGGGACTGTCTGGTGGGCAGGCACCTGCTGTGCAGAAGAAACCCTGCATGAACTGGACTGGAGCAAAGGACTGTGCACTGGGGAGAAGGTTCAGGGTTGGGGAGACAGCGGCTGCCCTAGTTTAAGACCTTCCCTGATGGCAGTGGTCGGAACACTGCCTCTCAGACGCTGACACCGGGCATCTAACCCGGTGCGGGATTAGACAGGGCCTGGGTTTCTGTGCATGTCTCTGTGTGTCCATTTGAATCAGCCCGCAAAGCTGTGTCCTTCCTAAGGTTATGAAATAAAAGGAAGTACACAAAAATGCTCAGATTCCTAGGTAAGGGGACCAACATTGGGAGACTGCAAAGACTCTTAGATACACCAGGTTTAATCCCCTTCTGTTACAAATGAAGAAACAGGTCCAGGGAGGTAAGTGACTTCCCCAAGGTCCGATTAGCGGCAGAGGTGAAACCAGAAACCAGGTATCCAGGCCGAGACTCATTCCATCTTAAGTTGAAGCTGCTGTTGGCTCTGTGCACACAGCTAGAGAATCAGAAGCCGTGATAACTCTGCTGGGCCCCTGGGGGGGGCGGGCGGTGCTGGGCGGTGGCAGTCATCTTAGGCACATCAGGTAAGTCAAAAGACATTTGAGGGAAAAGTGGGAGCCACCCCTGTGGCGTGCCATGTGAAGTGAGCATCTAAAGGTGAGAGAGCTATGGGCAGGGGGTAGAAACTGAAGGATGTCACTCAGGGTGCACACAGTTCCTGGTGGCCACAGGGCTGTCATTCCTTGGAGCGTCTCAGTGGGGAAGGGTAGGAAGAGCGCCACCCCGTCGAGGTTCCATGGGAGGAAACTGGAGAAGGGCTGGTGGCTCGCTCAAGCGGGCAGATCCAAGTGGAGAACTTGGAACAGCTCCCTGGCTCCGGAGCAGCTCATGA
Organism: Macrotus californicus; assembly: GCA_007922815.1. Taxonomy (NCBI): domain Eukaryota; kingdom Metazoa; phylum Chordata; class Mammalia; order Chiroptera; family Phyllostomidae; genus Macrotus; species Macrotus californicus. The sequence continues at coordinate 675,616 of VMDR010000012.1, forward strand.
CCCGGGTAGTGTGGTTTCCTACGACAGGAGCAACTCTTTTGTTACTCACACTCTGCTTCCTCCTGCAAGTCTCCTGCAGCATCTCGCCCAGAAAAACCAGCGGAGGAAAAGGCTTCGTGGTTCCAGCCGCCCCACCTTCCCAAACTGCCCCCCTCTTCTGGGCCGAAGACCCAACTACGGCAGTCAGTTGATGACTGGAAGAAAGAACATGGGCTTTGGTGTCAGCAGCCTGGGCATCTGGAACAACTTATCTGGCTCCTGAAAGTTGCATTTTTGAAATCTGTAAACTGGGAGCAGCCGTGTCTGTCTCCTGGAGCCATACCGTGGTTGTGTGCAAGGTGCTAGCACAGCCAGACACACAGCAGGCGTGGAGCACACGGCACTTTCTGTGCTGCTCGCGTTCGTGCTTGCGGTTGCTGGGGGACCAGGTGGGAACTGCAGCTGCTCTTGCCAAGACAGGGGATGCTATTTTCCAGGTAGCCCAAGATGGAGCTCGGAAGGTAATTCTCCCACACACAAAGATCGATTTGCCTTCATTATTGATTAGATAGCTTTTTAATGAGCTGATGTGGGAATGTTACCTCTAGTTCTGCCTTTCAGCATCATGTCCCAAGCACCTGGTGTAGTAGGCACTCAGTGAACAGTGACTGAGTGCGCAGACAAACTCATGTTTATCTGAGAAAAGGCATTTTGAATGAAAGAGAACCGGCTTACGAAAGAGTATTCGAAACATAAGGAGTTCCTAAGTTTGGTCTTTTTACAGACTCTCTTCGAGGCCAGGCCCAGAGAAGTCAGGTCAGCGTCCAGGGAGGGTACCTGACCTGCCAGTGGGCCCACTCAGCCGTGCTTGACCTGGATCCCAGGTCTGACAGCTGCCTGGCTCAGGATCTGAGGGGGAAAGTCTTCCAAGGAGATCTCTGAGCGGCTGTTGGGACCAGTGAAATGGAGAATCAGCTTTGACGTTGGCACCTTCATCCCTATCCCACTCTTCCAGCAGGTGGGGGCACGTTCAGCAGAGGTGTCCTCCAAGGAGTGGTTTGTTCTTGCCTCTTAGTTGTGCACATCACCCCATCCCACCACCCCAATCTCTTTCTCTTCTCTCTCTCTCTCCCCCGCCCCTCTCATACACACATACACAGGCATGCATACACATATGAGTTCGGATATTAATTCTACCATTTTAACTCCAAAATCTGTTTTTAAAATGTGGAGAGGCCTGGCCTATTCACTGCTGCCTCAACGCTGGAGTTGTCACGAAAGTCAGCCCCCATTGCTGAGACAGTAGCTCCTCGCGTCTCTTGGGAGCTTGGCAGGGATGAGGGCCTCCCCATTGGACCTCTGGGAAATCACGGAGGCTGTGATAGCTGTGGGCTCAGTCTGGCAGGTCCCCGGGGTATCAGCCCACCCCTCCTAGGGAGGGCTCGCCCACTGAGTTTGATTGCAATCACCCGGAGTCCCAGACTCCGTGCGCTGTTCAGACCCTCTTTGGCTTCCTGCACGGAACGCCCTGTAGACCTACAAGAGGATTCAGAATTCAGAGCCCCTCGGTGAGAGACAAAGTGTTTGGTCTTAACTTTTTCATTTTTTTTTTTAACTTTTTCATTTTTAAAACAAGAATTTTCGCTTCCCGGAATCAGGCTGCCTGATATCATTATCTGTGAAACTGGAGGAGAGTAAGAAAATTGTATTTCTCTTCACGAGTAGGAAATCAGGTCATTCTTTCCAAAGGTGCAGAATACCTTCCCTGGACTGCAGAGCGCAGGCTCCGGTTTCTAACCCCCTCCTCAAATCTGCAGAGGAAACTGCAGCTGCCTACTATTGAGTAGGGAGGGGGGGGGAAGCTGAGATATTTTTAACATAAGGCATATCAGTGAACAGAATGCTAAGGGAACTAAAAACCGTATTCCAATAAATATGAAGCATATGCTCAGCCTAAAGCAGACCCAGCTTTTGCTATATACAAATTGCATGAAGGAAAAAAAATGTTGGAAACTACAGAAATATCTGGCTGTAAGTGGGCTACGGCCACTTGCTACAGGAGACCTGGAAGGTTGCAGAGATGGTGTGGAAAAAAGTGACCCGGTGGTCCCAGGCACATGGGGTCCTTGGACATCTGGTCAGGCAGGTCTGGGGATTGTCCGGAGCCTTCTGGGGTCCTAGGGGCACAGGCTTTAGATGGACATCCCCCCCCATCCCCCTGCCCCCACCCCTCGGCCACAATCCCAGTTTGCAGTGTCAGGGTATGTGTGACCAACCATGGAGCGCCGTCACCAGCTCTACTCCGAAGTCCTCAAACAGGGAAGCCGCCCGTCTCAGGGGCAGAGATCCCTGGGAAACGCGGCACTGTGCGTTTTGTGTGACAGGCTCTTCCTTTTGCAAACAGGAAGGGCACTTTGTATTCATCTCATTAGAGAGGTTCTAGTAATTGGGGATATTAGTTTTATTGCTAAACCTGACAAATATTTTCCTCTTTCCCGTAGTGGGTAATTGCACCCCCAACAGCCTCTCCTTTTGTGCGGCCAGATGGGAAGGACGTGTGTGCCACTGTCATGAATACAATGAGTACCTCGGCGTCACCTCCCATCCCCGGCAGCAGGCTCAGGGATGGGCGGGGAAGAGGGGAGGGAGTGAAAGCCTGCCGGGGGCCCAAGTCCCGGCGGCCAGGTTGTGGGAGGGCTGCCCAGGGCCCAGCGAGGGAGGGGAGGGCTGCCACGTGCTCACCACGACCGTGAAACAGCCGCCGCCAACAACCGTGTGGCTGAGGAGAAACCAGGCATTACACTGTTCAGTGCGCCCTGCTCCCCAAACCGCATCATCTCGGCCCCAAGCACAGGGCGCCGCCCTCGCTCTCCTGGACAAGCAGCCAGCCACCCCTCTGTTCCCACTATCTCTCGCTGTCGCCAGCTATCTACGCTGTCCCATCTGTCCCCCATCTGTCCCCGCTGTCCCCTCTGTACCCCGCTGTCCCCGCTGTTCCCACGCCGTCTCTCCCTCCAGGGCGGCCCCGCTGCCAGGGACCGGGGCCCTCAGGGAAGAGGATGCTGCCTGGTCCGCAGGCGGCGTTGGAAACCCTGCTCTTTTTCCTCGGAGCTGGAGCTGGAGCTGGAGCTGGGAGGACGTCCTGCTCAGCCACCCAACCCCTGCTGCTCTCCAACCCCCCACCTCCGCCGCCTCCACGAAGGGGGCGCTCTGCCAGGATTCGCGGCGCTCCCGCCTCCCCGGCCGTCGCAGCACCGACTGGCAGACGGGGTTCTGATCCGTTTCTCTCCGGAGAGATCCCGGCAAGGGCAGGGGCGGTGTGGGGGTGGACTGCAGCTTGTGTCTCCATTCCTTTCTGCTGGTCCCGAAATGAGGCCTGGGATACGCTAACGGTTCGCTGGGCGCTCCCAGATGTCAGGGAGAGGGGGGCACGGGCCACCGCAGCAGCCGGGGTAAGGCGAAGCTAAACAGGGCGCCCTTTCCACGCTTCCCCCGCTCTGGCTCCCAGTGCCAACGTTAAGGACTAGTCCAGAGAGAAGCCACCTCTGGGATGGCCATGCGCTGCTCCTAGGAAGGAGTCTATTGTTATAGAGTGAAAAACATTTTTTAAAAACCATCCCTGGGCATATCAGGTAAGAGTGGCCACAGCCACGACCCGGGGCGGATTTGCCCAGGACACCACGTTTTCTCCCCATTTCGTCTCACCGCCTGCTACCGTTTTGGCCAGAGGTGGCGCTGCTGGCAAAGACGTACTTTAAGACGTACACTGGGGTTTGGAAGACCTTGGGGAGCAGAAGCCCGAGGGGCCCTAATCCAGCTGCGTCACCAGAGGACCGTGCACTTGGAGCTTCACGTGACCTCTCTAAAGTAAGAATGATACTTCTTTCTGAGGCTGGAGTTTCTGAAACAAAGCTAATGCAAATACACGAGCTTTTCCCTGGCTAGCGTGAACTCGCCCTTCCTTTCTGACATAGGCACCCAGGCCTCTTTTTCCCCCAGCAAGGCTTCCTTGGCCATGGCTCTACCAGATAATCTTCGTGGAGAGTGCACTACCTGTCTCATTTACGTAACACTGATGACGTTGTCCTACAGGATCGAAAGTGGCTGGATTGCTCCCTCAGCGGCCTGTTGCAAAGTCTTTTCTTGTTGAGACGCCACTCAAAACCGACAGCCTTTGAGGTGGGGAGGGAAAGTAGCATTTAGGATTGGTTTCTGCTGGCTCCAAAGAGACAAAAGGAGCGGCTTTGGGGGAAGATATCCCCTCTTCCTTCTCCAGAGGAAAGTTGTGCAGATGTAGCGTGTCTGGTCTTGGCTTCAATTCCAGAAGGTGAATCCGGGTCTGTTTCATCATCCTCTGCCCATTGGTGATTGTCAAAGAATAAGTGTTTGTCTGCTATCGTTATTTTACACCCTGGTGGAAAGTTTATAAAATGAGCCTTGTATGATTATTTAAGTCTATTTAAGGGCCGATAGAAAAAAAAAAAAAACAACCCCAAAAACTGATAGCCTTTTTACGAGTTCCTGAGAAATGGGTAGAAGCAACACACTCTTATGCGGTGTTGTAACAGGGTGCAGCCAAAGGGGGGTCCCCAAATAGGTATTTGTAATGGGGTCCAGGACTCAGTGTCCAGGAAATGTTAGAAAAAATATATACATAGGATGTCCTCACCCCCAAGTCGGAGCTGGGGGATGGGACACATGGAGCAGGGCCATTGAGAGTTGTTTTGATAGCAAAAGTTTTACAGATAACCTCTAGAATGGACATTGAACATATCTATAACCTTTAACTGGTCTCATAGATATGTTAAAGAGCTGTGGCCTTTGAGCCAGGGGATTGGAGTGACTTCAACCCAGGATGTAACTGGGAGGCAACTCCCTGTGGTTACAGAGCCTGCATAAGAGCTTGGAGATGATTGGCTCCACACCACAGGGCCACACCTGCCTGGACTTCCTATGGCAGCCCAGCAAAGCTGGGAAAATACGGGAATGCTGGCAGGTGTGGCCAATTGTGGGAGGAGTCGGAAATGGTGCAGCAGAGGAAGATTTAAACCCAGGCGTGGTGGCCATGCAGGGTCTTTTTGGGACCACAGGGCTTGGGCAGAGAAGAACCATGGACTTCTACTTCTTTTCTTGAGATACGATACCCGGACTAGGCAAAGGAGACAAGGAAGGACTGTGCATCTGTGGGTATTCTAAAGGACTTTAGTGTTTTTAATGAAGACATTAAGTCATTACTCTTAAGTTGGTATAACTCTTTATATAAATAATCCCTTTCCTTTTCACCAATCTCTGGCATTGAGAGACGTCTTTCCCTGGCAGTGGGCAAGGTGAACAAAGTACGGGGTGGGGGATCCCCGGAGCACAACAGTGGGTCCATTCAGTAATAGTATATCATTCGCTGCCGCCCCACCACCACCACCCGGGGTCTGTTCTGTAACAGTACATGTTGCCTTTAGATCCAAAGAGTCCTGCCAAGCACTTTTTGTTTATTTGTTTGTTTGTAGATGCAATCAATTGTCCTACTATAGAGAGTATATCCTGACATGAACTAGACCATTAGGTCCTTGGGAACTGCACTAATGTGGCTAGCTCTGGAGCCTTCTACCGTGGCACCGATGTAACGGACTACTGTGAGGTTCTGTAGGATATCAAGACAATCGAAGTTTCTCCAAGGTTATGACAAAGAGTAGAATTAACAGGGAAGGAGTATTGTTGGCCCTGCCACGGGAAGACAAATTGCTTCTGATTGTCTTTGGCGATAGGAATGGGGAGTGGGAGAGAATTTGTTAGGCTAATATCAGTATACCAGCTTCTAAGTGTTGCTGTTGTTTTGCTCCAGCAAAGTCACCGCGTCCATAATCAGCTGCAAGTGGCACCACTGGGGACCGTGATAGTCCATCTGCATCCTTTCTCCAAGACCATCTGGCTTTTGCAAGAGCCAGGAAGGAAGTTACATGGGAATGGAGTTGGAATCACACCTCTGCCTCTTTCAAGTCTTTAATGGTGGTACGAACTCCGTGATTCCTCTCAGACGGTGGGTTTGCTGCTGGATGACTAGCTTGGCGGGGTGGGGAGTGTTGGGGTAAGGCAGTTCTAGGCTGTAGCAGACCCCACTCTGTGGGTCAGGGAACCAGCATGAGGATTCTTCCAGTTCCTAAGTATCCCTGTTCCAAATACATGAAACCGATCCCTGGTCCCACTAGACTTGGGTGAAAACTGTATCTCTTAGTTGACTTTCACACTCTGGCTAGTGAGCCAAGGTGGCATTTCAGGTTTTACAATTAGAATCAGTTCAGTTTAGTTCTTAATGCCCAGAAGAATAGAGCATCCTCTGGGACCTCCTGAGGGAATGTGGCTAGGGGGTGGATGAGCAGGTTGCTTGTAACAAATCCATTTTGGCATTCACGTTCTTTAGCATTTAGGCTTCTCGCTCTGTAGTATGCCAGGGGAGTTCTGAGATTTTGCTCCTGCTGGCGGTAGCTTACTGCTGAAGTTGGCCAACCTTGTTGACTATTAATACCACTTCCCAAGTGCTCAACCCGTAACATTGAAACCCAGTTCCCAGCTGTACACCCATTGAAAAATTAGCTAATCAGTCCTGGCTGGTGTGGCTCAGTGGATTGAGTGCTGGCCTGCGAGCCAAAGGGTCGCTGGTTCGAGTCCTAGTCAGGACAGATGCTTGGGTTGTGGGTCAGGTCCCTAGTGGGGGGCGTGTGAGAGGCAACCACACATTGATGTTTCTCTCCCACTCTTCCTCCCTCCCTTCCCTTCTCTGTGAAAATAAAGAAATAAAACTCTGGAAAAAACCAAAAAGATGCTCAGCTGAGCCCAGGCTAAATCAACCAAGTTCTAGCAGACCTGCAGATCTAGGTGAAAAAGTGGTTGCTCTAAGATATTAGACTTTGAAGTGGTGAAAATGCAGCATTCATGTATCAATAGCTAGCTATACACTAGCATTAAAAAAAAAAAAAAACCAGTAGGAGATGGGGCAGAACCTCGGAGATGCTGGCTTACAGGATCAAGAGGAGGTTATTAGAACCAGGAGAGAGTAGGGGTAGGAGAGGCTGTTTGGTAAGATCTGTGGCCTTTATAGAGGATTATCCGTTTTTCTACCAGAGGAATAGATAGTCCCTCCCTATGGCCCTTATTGTCAGAGCCTCAAAGAGATCCAGCTGGCAGAGGAGAAACGTGGTGTTCAGAGCCCAATCCCAGCATCACGAAGCCAACAGGAAGGTGGGCTTGAGGCTGAGGGACAGCAGCTTAACTGGCATAGTCTTGCCACGTGCACTCTGCTAAGCACGTTAGAACTTCATCCTACAACAATATCAACTCCATGTTTCCACCTTGTTACAAAAATCATTCTCACTTTCCAAAATGAGGAGCCACAGAATCCAAATAGCAATCGTACCTGTGGGAGACAGTCTCACTATTTCTGAACTATATTAATTACTGATCAAATTTCATTGTCGTCCCATCCGAATATTCTGTTCTCAAACCCTATCTTTGGATCCTATTTTTTTCCCTTAGTTTCCCTCAGTTGGTCCAGAATTTGGATTGGGAAGAGAGGGCTGTTATACATAGACCTTCTTAAACGTGAACAGTATGCTTATCCTCAATGTTTATTAGCTACTCTGCCAATTACAGCCATTCCTAGGAGCGGTGTAGAGTTTCAGCTGTTGTACATTGTCCACTTGTATTGTCAAACTTTTAAATTCTGCCTATTTACAAATGAGAAATTGCGTCTCACTGTTGTTTCATTTACATTTTTCTTATGGAGGAGGCTGAACATCTTTTACCTTATGTCTATTGGACTCAGGTTTGCTCTGCTCATATTTTTTGCCCATTTTTCTAATTTTTCTTTCTTAATGATTTGCTGGAATTCATTAAAAATTTTTATAAAATACATTTCAAACATACATAAGACTAGAGGACAATATAAAAAAATCTTCATGTTCCTACCACTCAGCCTAATTAAATTGTCTTGTCTTCTTCATTATTGTCCAATTTGCTTCAGATTTTTAAGAAGAAATAAGACATCTATGCTTGATATCCTTCTGGCCCCTTTCCGCAGCTCCATTTCTCCTCCACCGTAATCACTATCCTGAATTTTGTGTTTATCGTTCCCATGCAAAGATTCTATACTGAGTAGGAGTTATATTCTGAATACTAATCCTTTGTTAATTTTATGCACTTTGAATTGCAAATACCTTCTCATTCTGTGCTGTGTTTTTCACTTTGCTTATGGTGTATTTTGATCTATGAAAGTTTTAAATTTTAATGTGACCATACTTATCAGATGTTTCTTTCATAGTTTGTGTTTTTTATGTCATATTTTTAAAACCCTTCTTCTCTCTTTGCTGTATTCTTTTTGTGATTGTATGTCTTCTTGATGCAAGTCTATGCTCCCTTGGGGAAAGGGTCACGGTTTGTAAACCTCTTCACCCTCTACAATGTTAATTCCAGTAACTCCCAACAGGTAGGTCAAAAGACCAGATTGGTGGAGAGCCCCTTGTCTTTCTCTGTATCTCCCACTCTAGATGCTGCCCCCTCGTCACTAGCTTTTGTCCTTCCTCTCTTCTCCTTCCTCTTCGTACCTGTCTTTCCCCTTACGGTTCTTTGCTGCAGGACTCACAAGTTTAGAAGAATCTCAATCACAGCTAAGAACTATTAACAATTAAGGGGATCGATTGACTCACACAAGTGGAGAATCTTCAGACTTCAGCTTTGATTCAGCAGCTCACTGACATGGTCATTAAAGGGACAGATGTGGTGTCTCTGTCTTTTGTCCTACTTCCTGCTGCATTGGCTTTATTCTGAGCTTGTCCTCCCTTGCAGCCATATGCAGGGTTTGATGCCTAATTCAGGGTTTCTCAACCTGACACTAGTGACATTTGGGCTGAATAATTCTTGGGGAGGAGGGAGGGTCTGTCCTGAGCATTGCAGGATGTCTGTCCCAAAGCAGCATCCCTGGCCTCTAGCCGTTGGATATCAGTAACAACCCTCCTTCCCACCCTGAACTGTGACAACCAAAAGTGTCTCCAGACATTGCCAAATGTCTGCAGGGGAGAGGGCAAAGTCCCCATTGGTTGAGAGCTTTTATCCTAATTACATGAGCCTACATCCTCTGTCTGGTCCTGAAACAATGAGGGTCTGCTGAGGCTGGAAAGGGCTGATGGGCTTAATTCAATTGGGACTTATCTCTAGAGCTGTGTCAACTTCCGGTCTGTGCTTACAAAGGGTAGAGGCACCAAAGAAAAGCTCTGTGCTGGTGCAAAGAAAGAAGATGGAAGTGATACTGGATAATCAGGAAGTAGCCGTCCCAGAATAATCTGACATTAGGCCCAAAGTGGCAGCTAGGTGACCACTTTGCCTCTCCCATTTTCTTTCTTTTTTTTTTTTCAGGTACCCACTTTCTCATCCCTCTGTGAACCCCTTGAAGTAACTTTCTCACTCATTTTTTTGTGTCCCAGCTTTTAGTATAGTAACTGGCTATTGATAAAGGTTTTATGGATCAATAAATTTACTGTACTCTCCAAATACCATGATCTCTATCTTTGCCATTCTCAAATGACCTTCCCCTATGGGGAAAAAAATGGAATAAGTAGAATTCTCCAGTTTTTTAATATGTGTATTTTTATTTTTCAATTATAGTTTACATTCAGTGTTAATCTGTATTAGTTTTATTTTATTTTTATTGTTGTTCAAGTACAGTTGTCTCCCATTTTCGTATATGATAATCAATGAACCCTTAGCTCTGCATTTTAGTTGAGAGGGAGAGAGAGAGAGAGAGAGAGAGAGGGAGAGAAGATGGTGGAGAGAGAATCTCTGGTGTCCCTTCTTGTAAGGGCTCTAATTCCACCATGAGGGTTCCACCCTCAGGACCTCATTGAAAACTTATTATCTCCCAAAGACCTTTTATACAAATACTATCATGTTGAGGGTTAGGGCTTCAACATGTGAATTTTGGAGACATGATTCAGTACATAGTATTACTATTTGGAATTTTGGTAATTATAATTCATTTAGAGAAGAAATAGAAATATATATTTTTCTGTTACAGATTAGCCCCTGATCCACAGGTATGCCCATCACAGAATTTTTATGTAGATGACATTACAAGAAACAAGGAGTTTTTCAATGTGCAGGCACGTCAGAGATTTTCAATTTACCTGTTATAGGTCAGGTTCCAGGGAATGGTTTTTGAGACCAACGGCTTTGAGAGTTTGAGTGGAGTGGTTTATTGGAGAGGGTACCTCCAGGAACAACACCTGAAAGGACAGGAGGGAAGCGGGAATGGACAGAAGATGAAGTTGGACTGTGATACATCCTATGGCTGAGAGCAGAGCTGTCTCCATCTGAGAGGCAAGGGCTCAGGCCCTTGTACCGGGGCAATGACTAGTCAGTACGTGCAAGCTGCCTCCAGGGGAAAATGCCCCATGAGGCAGCTTCCTAATGCCAAGGGCAATTGCTAGAAAGGAAGTAGCCTTTAGTCCTGGAAAAAAGGGGCAGGGTGAGGGCAGGTCTGGGCAACACGCCACAGCCTTCATGACAATGCCCAAGCTATCTAGAAGCAGGGACTCTAAACTCATTATCGGGCCAGGCGTCTCAACCAAAACGCCTCCAGACAAGCATCTTTGCTGTTGTTTCAGGATTTCAAAGCCAAGTTTTTCTGATACCTTTCAAAATCGGTTTAATGTCTACTTTATCACACTGAGCCCTGCTTTTTAGTAATAGAGTGTTTAGTTGGCTAGAAACCTCTGAGGCAAGTGTCTTCAGGGACACAATAATGGCAGACTTCACACCTTCTCCACTATGTTTGACCTTTGGGGACAGGGTGTTTACACACTTCCTGGGGCGATCTCCCGGTGTTGGAGTGTTGACTGTCCTTTGCTCTTGAGACTTCAGTTACCATGTTCCCTCCCCCGAGCAGTCCTTTATCTTGGGCTCTGCACAACAAACCCTGCTTACTCCCAAGAACATTTCATTCACAAAAATAAGTTCTTGTGTTGAAGTATTGTATTTTGCATGTGCAGTCTCTTCTGAGAGCCTTACAGATATAAATAATTGTCAATCTCAGTAGCTATATTTGTCAAAAGCATATCAGCTTGCAAGCGAGTTTATACACATCATAAATTGACACAAAATGGGTCATCATGATATGCTTATTATAGACAGAGAGGAGAGGAAAAACGGAAGTGAATATGAAGAGCTGAGTTCCTAACGCTGCGCGTGTAATGTGCTCTTTAGAAATAGCTTCAGGCCAAGAGAGCTGAGTGTAAGAAATTAGTACCTGGTTCCTGTATAGCCTCCTCTCCTTCCCCAAAAACAAGAACATGGGAATCATTTTACAGAAGAAAACCCACAGTTTAAGAAAAGATGGTACCCAGTGAAATGTTTCCAAATGTTAGAAAACTCAAGTGGACTTCAGGAAGAGAGAGGCTGCTGGGCTAACATTACTGAGAAGTTTGGGAAGCCACTGTGGAGGGGGCTTGAGAACAGCAGCAGCAGTGAATGTGGTCCTGTGTTTGAAGGCCACCGGACAGCCGGGGTTCAGACTCACATCTTGGGCTCACCTTCCACTCAGAGGTGCTGAATGAGCCGCTCCCACAGTGCAACGGGGAGCAGGTCCCTCCAGGTGATGTTAGGCTTACATTTACTAAAAAGGACTGATTGATGATTTTGACAGAAGACTCCTTTTCTATAGCAAGTCTTCATAAGAATGTTTTATGAAAAATTCACGTTAAAAAAACTCTCACACTTAGCCTCCCACAGAGTAAATTTTGCATAGATTTTAAAAACAGTTTAAGTTCTGCCCTGGCTGGTATGGCTCAGTGGGTTGGGCATCATCCCACAAACAGAAGGGTCGCCATTTCGATTCTCAGTCAGGGCACATGCCTGGGTTGCAAGCCAGGTCCCTGGTTGGGGTGTGTGAGAGGCAAATGGTGGATGTTTCTCTCCCTCTCTTCCTCCCTTCTCCTCTCTAGAAATAAATAAATAAAATCTTTTGAAAAACAGTTTTAATTCTTCCTCACATGACTTTTCATATACTCCTAGCCTCTGAAGCTCTTTCTTTCAAGAGATGTCCCCTGTTTGCACTGCCCAACTCCACACATTGCTATTTGTGTAGCAGGCTACTCAAATCTCTGCAGACCCATGTTTGTTAATCCCTCATTTGCTGTTTTAAGTTTTTCCTTTCATTCCTAATACTTTCCTAGCCTTTGGTTTTGACCAATAATGTAACAAACAGGACAGTATAGTGAGAAGCCATGTGATGGGTTATTAAATATCCATGTGGTAGGTATTTGTTGGTTGCCTGCCCACTCTCCACTAACCCTTCCTCCTGACTATATTACTCTATTTTTTTAATAAGGAACTTCAAAGTTTCTTGACATTCAGCTAGGTTTTTTGATAGAACGGACCCTCTACTCCACAGGTGGGTAATTAGCATATTCTTTTCTCCTAGTCTCAATGATTCCTTAAGCAACAGGTATAGAACCCAACTGAAGCTAATTTGATGGAAGAAGTTATTTGTTAGGGCTCCTCCCACTTCTGGAAATGATTCAGTCTTTCCTGCTGCATGTGAGAAAGGCACTAGGCAGTGAACAAAATCACAAATCTCTATCCTCTGGAGCATACATCCTAGGAGGAAGAAGCAGGCAGTAAGCAAGACATGTTAAGACGGTGTTCAGAACCAAGGAGAAAAATAAAAAGACAAAGGAAAGGGCGTAGAGAGGTGATAGGAGGCAAGTTCTGCATAGACCCTTGTAGTCCATTATGAAGACTTTAGCCTTTCCTCTGGATGAGGCGAGGAACCGGGGCGGGGGGTGTTCAAGCAGCGTGACATAGTATGACGTCAACTATAATAGGACACTGTGCTGCTGTGCTCATAGGCGGAAAGGGTGGAAGCAGGGAGACTACTTATGACAGCTATGAGCCTTTAGGATATTAAAATATTAGTTCTCATTTTTTGTCACTCCTCTTAATAGAATTAAATCTAGAGAGAGGGAGGCATATCTTGAAAGACATTATAGGTACGGCTTTTGGCCCATGGAGCTGACTGGAGTCAAATTCATAGAAAACTCAGAAGTTTTTAAGAGAAGTCTGGGCAACAGCATTACTAACAACTAAAAGAGACGGAAGATGTTCAAGATGTAAAGAGACCTTTGGGTTCTCAATGTCTTACGGGCAGGAATCAGGTTGAGAAACTCACTTATCCGCCAGGAAGGGCACATTAGCCCATGCCCTTTCCAAGTGACTAAGGAAGATGAAGGAAAAAATCATTTTCTAGCCTGTAGAACCAAGAGCTACGGAGAACAGACCGGAGAGTTATTCACAGGGAGGAGAAACAATGCCTAATCATGGAACATCACCTCCCCTCCCCACAGAGAAAAACTGGTCAATCTTTGCTCGGTGGGATTTAATAAGTCTATGAACCAGTAACTGGCACTTGCTCCCATTATTCCCCTTTTCAAACGAAAGATTTCACTCAAATCTTTCATCGTGGCCTCTGTTGTGGCTGTGTTGGAGTGGTCCCACTGGCCCTGTCCATCCCTAGTTGTGTGTTGGGTGTATGAGAAGATACTTGCTCTTTCACTTGGGAGGTCTCTACATCAAGAACAGCCACACCTGGACCTAAGGTAGATCCTGAATTTCAAGGATTTGATGGACCTTTTAGGGGCCGTGGGATAGGTGTGAATGTATTTTGCCTGTGGAAAGGATGTGAATAGTCATAACCAAGAGAGCAGACTATGGTCAGCTGAATTACTGGTTCTTCACAAATTTCCACCGTCCTGTGGAAGCATCATGCGTACATGAGGTCTCGGCTATGATTGCATGGTGAGCATGTATTTTCTTACCTCTTGACTTCGGGCTTGGCCAGATGACTTCCTTCTGTGAATGAGATGTCGTTAGAAGGGTTAAGAGCAAAAGCTTGAAATATTCTTTCATTATGGCTTTCCCTGCTTGTGTTCCTGTGGCCACCACGAGAAGAGCATGCCGTGGGTAGCACTTTCAGCACCGGCTCTGAGTAGGATACATGCACAAGAGGCGCCACAACTCACCCTTGGGCTCACAGCTGAAAGCAGACCTTCCCCAGCCGACCCACAGACCCTCAGCTTAGAGCAGACCTGAACCTGAACCCTGGAGTCCAGCCTAGCTCCAGCCAAAGTGCTTCTGATCCACAGACCCATGAGAAAAAGAAATCACTGACTTTCGGATGGCAATGACTGACCCACCGATGTAGAGGTGACTGCAATAATTCACAAGAGGGGTGATGGGAACTAGGACCAGGGTAGTAAAAATAGAAGTGGTCAGAGCCTGTCCATAGAGCCCACAGGCTTTGCTGATAAACTGTAAATGAGGTGTGAGAGAGAGAGGAAGTGAGGGTGAGTTCTCTGTTTTTAGCTGGAGCAAATAGAAGAACAGAACGGTGGTTTTCCGAGATGGGAGAACAAGGGAGTTTAAGATTTGAGGGGTAATATCAGGAGCTGTTGTCAGGAGCAGTAACATGTTAAGGACGTGTTAACTTTGAGTTGCTTATAGACATCCAAGTAGTTACGTTAGGTAGGCAGTTGAACACACAAGTGTGGTGTTGGAGTGGAGAAAGGGCCACTGGACACAAGTACACATCTGGGAGTAATCAGTGTGTGGATGGCTTTTACAGCTATGAGATTGGACGAGATCAACCAGTTAAGTTCAATTGCTTGAAAAGGGGTCCAAGGACTGAGACTGGGGTCGCTTTAGCATTTAGTGGTTGGGAACTTGAAGAGTTACCAGGAGAGGAGATTGAGAAGGAGCAGCCGGAGAGATAAGACGAAAAGCAGTTAAGTGCTAATAAAGTGATATTCCCGTGTGGTTATCATACCACATTCCTCCCTCCCTCCCTTCTCTTCCTTTTCCTCCCTCACCAAAAGCATCTTCACTGCCACTAGATCATTAGATGTGTGTGTGCACGTGTGTGTACTGGAAGGCACAGTATTAATCACTTTACACGTATAACAGAATTCTTGTAAAAGTTAACTGGTACCTTCCTCTCTCCCCGCCCCTACCCCCGCCCCACCACGTTATATACCACTAGTGGGAAAAGGTCTTTTTCCTTCCTGTTTGCTTTTCAGGACTGAGAAGCTAAGTCTTTGCATTAATTCTGGGTCCGGTTGATAATCCCCCAAGCAGGATGCTTTTGAGAAGGGGGGCGGGAGGCTGGCACTGTGAATGAAATTGGAAATGAGCAGCTAGAATGCTGGAAGAGTTGACTTTTTTCCCCCTCCAGAATTGGAAAAGTGGGGTTAAGGATGGGAGGAAGGGGTCCAATGGACATTTGAGATGCGTGTTTAGCTGGCAAGCAGCTCTCTCGGGCCAGCAGGACCTCAGAAGGGGGATGGCTGTCCAGCATTGAGTGGAGATTAGAGAACGAATGCCACCATCTTGGAAGCATCGGCATGTCGCCTGTGTTTCAGCGGCGGTCCCTTGGGTAACCTGCTGTTGTGGAGTCTGGGAAGGGATCAGTGCCTGGGAGGGGGCTGGGGCACCTGAAGTGACACTGCTTTGCAGAAAGACAAAGTCTGAGCTTAACACGGGGTCTCGGTGTTTGCGCAGACCATTTGTTGTGCATGTGCTGCGGCTGGTTTCAGAAGCTCCCTGAGACCAAGCCACCCAGGCGTGTGCTGGAGCTTTGGGGAAACGGCTGTGTGGCTGCACCCTAAGAGAGGCGTGATGCTAGAGCCGAAGCCCGGGGCATCCAAGGTGCTGCAGACAGGAGTCGGAACCAGCCAGGATAACGACATCAGTCTGCTGGGCTGGGCTGGGCTGGGCTGCCTCACTGGGGTAGAAGGCAACAGCATTAAATGGTAAGAATCTACTTTCTCTCCATTTTCTTTTGGGAAGGGAACTGCAGCTTTTAGTGTAAGACAAAAACCCTGCAGTTTCTTGAATATTCAAGGGGAGGGAGGCCTCAAAAGGAAAGACTAAACTTTCTAACAATTAGGCATAGGGCTTGAACGGCTCAGAGAAAGGCATCCATGAGTCTGTGCTGAAGGCACTACCATTGATACGTTAAAGAAACACGCGAAGTTTCAGCTGAAGAAGAGTATAGTTGTGTATGATGTTATCCAAGCTTTCCCTTTTTACAAACATATTAGTCTTACTCTGTGTTACTCTGGAGAGCAAGATAATAAAAAACTGTCAGCTGAATAAATATAAGAACAGATACTCACTATTATACCCCAGCACATGGATTCTGCACAGTACATTTTTCAATAAATGATAGAATGCAGGCATGGCAAACGAAAACTTACAAGGAGACAGGCTTTTGACTCGGCTCACCTAGTAATTCAAGTCTCTCTCAAATTAAATGAGCTACTTGGGAAAGGCAGTGGAGTTCCCCCTCACTACGAGTGAGACGGTAGCTAAAGGGCACTTTACAGGTCTGGGACAGAATGTGGCCGATAGAGAACGGAGAGACCGCATGCCCTCTGAGATCTCTGAGAACTCCAGACACCCCTCCAATCCAAGGGGCTCCGTACAGAGGCCCGGGGGAAGCATAAACAGACTGACGATCTCAGAGGCGTCTTTAAGGAGCATGTGTTTAATGGCGTGTTTACTAAACAAGCGCTCCTGGCAGATCTGCACAACAGCAACAAACATTATTCCGCTACTTCATCTCCCTTGCTCAGGAAAAAAAAAGAACAGTCACCACAAGGTTGATGGATTTGAATTATTTTTTCATGCTTTTCTGGGGGCAAAACCAGTCTCCTCAGTTGTCATCCTGTGTTTTCTCCTCTTGAACATCACCATCTTTCATTTTCTTCACCTCCTCTCTGGCTAAGTGTCCCCGGAAAACTGCTTGGATTTTGAGAGCAGCATTCTCCTCTTTTTCCTTATCTTCCTCAGAGACTTCCTTCGTGGAAAGGAGCAAGAGAGACTCGGTAAACATTCCACACAGCATTTTGGGGCCATAAAAAAAAATAATGCATACATTGAATCAATTTAGTGCTCGATGTAACGGTGGAGTTCCGTTGCTTCCCGAGGGAATTTTGTACATTTGTCATGTCTGTGTACCAATGGTAATTGCCAAAGTAGTAGGCATTCTGTCGTGTCATTTTTTAATATGTCTCTGCAGTAAATCAGCATTGCCAACTTTTTCCCTCCAAAATAACTCCTATTTCAGCCCTGGCCAGGTAGCTCAGTTGGTTAGCATGTCGTAGCGACATGCCATAGTTGCAGGTGTGATCCCCGGTCAGGGCACATACAGGGTCGACCAGTCAATGCACGGCGGGGTGAAACAACAGGTCGATGTTTCTCTCTCAAGTTAGTGAATAAAAATTAAAAAACAAAGTAGCTTGTGTTTAACAGTTTCCTGAGCAATGACACTTTTGGGGGGTGGAGAATAAGTCAGAAACCTTGAAGCACGGTAAGAATGTTGAGAAGATAACAAATGGTTACATAATAATCACGATTACATACCATGAATCAAAGTGTTAACTTCCTAATTCCCCAATAACTAGCTGACCGAAAGCACACATGTAGAGTGGAGTGCCAGAGAGACGCTTCCTTAGTCCCAGAATGTCAGTTTTAACATGATTGGTTTAAGTCTTCTGTCTAGCTTCCTTTTTTAAAAAAAAAAATTTAGGTATGATTCACAGAGGGTGAAATACACAGATAGTAAGTTAAGTATACAATTCAATAGGTATGTAGCTTTTAATATTCTAAATTATAAAAGTGATACATATATATTTAAAAACTTAAATATCACTGGTAGTGGAAGTTTCCCTCCCCCTTCCCAAGTCCTGCTCCTAAGAGGTGACTATTACGATGGTTGAGTGCATACAATTTTCCAAAACCTCTGAATAGACCAGGTATTCACATGGGTACATACATGCCTTTTTATTTTAAGAATGAGTTCTGTTACTGCTTTTTCCACGTAACAACACATCTCCGTTCTAGTCATCTGTGTTACTTATTGCTCAGTACATAGCTCTGCCCACTCTTGTTTGTTCAGGACACCACTGCATTACATTGTATCCCTGGGTTTTGATTTATTTACTCGGCCTCCCATCGACAGATCTCTGGGTTGTTACCCTCCCCTCCGCCCCCCCCGCCCCTTTACAATAATGAGGCAAAGCTAGCTCTTAAACTTTTTTTTTTATAGGTAGGGGATGTGGCTTACTATTGGGATTTTTTTTTTAAATTTCATTTCTTTATTTTTAGAAAGAGGGTAAGGGAGAGAGAAAGAGAGGGAGAGAAGCATCCGTGTTGTGGTTGCCTCTCACATGTCCCCCCACCAGGGACGTGGCCCGCAACCCAGGCATGTGCCCTGACTGGGAACTGAACCAGCAACCTGTTGGTTTGCAGACCCATGCTCAATCCACTGAGCTATGCCAGCCAGGGCTTAAACTTTTAAACGTAAACAAAATGGTATAAAATCCTCCGAGATGATGCTCCAATATGGGTGAATTATTATATAAATAATATATATTAATTATATTATAATAATATTATTATATTATATTAATTATATATAAATAATTATATAAATTATTCTAAGTTGGAAATCAATGAGATCTCAACTCACACTCATGTAAACACCTGTGTGAGGACACCTATTAAAGCTGAGAGGAAACAACTCCCTTCTTTCTTCCCTGATCACCCACTGTGTCTTATGTTAGGCTGACTCAGTTGTGCTGATATAATGCTGGAATAA
The DNA here is from genome assembly GCA_007922815.1 of Macrotus californicus. Taxonomy (NCBI): domain Eukaryota; kingdom Metazoa; phylum Chordata; class Mammalia; order Chiroptera; family Phyllostomidae; genus Macrotus; species Macrotus californicus. Next base: position 694,292 of record VMDR010000012.1, read on the forward strand.
TTTATAAAGGTTATAGGGAAAAGCCATGCCCCACTGGGTAGGAAGTAAGGTGTCCCCCGAGGGGGGTGTCCATTTTAGGTGTCAATTACTGGGTGACTGCCTGGGACATGAAAAGGCACCCAAAAGTTTGGCCTTCAGTATTGTGGAGAGTAAGTTCTTTTTTCTCACTGGGCTTGGTTCTCTGGAGTCTGCACTATGAAAAATATAGGTAATGACATGCTGGCAAATGCTTAAAAATTGGCTCTCCAGAAAAAAGTCCTGATTTATAGTATTTTCAGGGCCTTAATATTCCTTCTATGGCCAACTTCAGCTCCCACGGTGCCCTTGCTGAGCACAGGGCTCTGGAGAGATGTATTCGACCCTGTCCCGAAAGCTGCAAGTGGGCCCTGGCACGGAACACAGAATTCGTGCAGGTATCTACCCAGGTCTTTACTACTTAGATGCAGGAGGTCATTTTTGCAGAGGGCAATGCATGCACGGTGAGTACGACACATTGACACGTCGTGTGGAGCCATTTCGTTGGCCTGTATGTCATTCCCCATGAGTTTCCTTTTGTTATCTCTGAACCTTTGTCACTGCGTGGTGCTAACAGCATCAAGAAGTGACAAGCTCCCAAACTGGGAAGTGAATCTAAAGGATTGAGAATGGGGCTGGTGAGTTCTGCCTGTCTTCCCCTTGAGATTTATCCATCTGTTGACAGTCTTGGGAAATAAGATTTTATTTTTGAGGGGAAATGAGTTTTCCTTTTTAAGTGGCATGGCCAAAAATAATCCACTAGTTAGTTTCTCACTGATGTTAGTTATCTAGAAAGCAAAATAATAATTTTAACAACATGGATAACAAACTAGATTCGCATTTATGGGATAATTTTAGATGGAGTGACTTCTTTCTAGGAATCCAACAGCGTATGGAAAATATAACTTACCACGACTGTGACTGGTGTCTCCTCGGTCACAGACGTCTGAGACTTCTCTTTCTCAGGTGGCTTTTGCTCCTGGACACAAGGGGAGAGACCAAAGAGGCAATGTTTCCAAATAGTAAAGTCTTAGATCAGACTGCTTAAAGGTAATTGTGTGTCACTTTAAGTTATTGAGAAGAAGTGGGAATTAAAAAGATACTGATTTTTTAAAAAAGGAAAATGGGTGACAAAGGAAGGAATAAATTAACACTCTCAAAGGAATGTGCGTGAACAAATATGAAAGATGAAAGAACTGGTAGACAAAGTGATTGCTTTTTTGCTTTTGGAATGCACGTAACATAATTTTACATTAAAAACAAGGCATTGTCTTATACTAAAGGTTGGTAAGATGCTGCAATGAGTCCTGAACAGAGTGTAGAGCAGAGGGGCCAATATTTTCTAAAACAGAAATGAAATAAATGCCATTGTGTTTTATAGTGTGAAATCAAGGTGACTTTTTAATGAAGTTTGTACATTAAAAACTAAGTCAAAAAAGTACATTTTCTTGTGGGGAGTGATTTGAATAGAAGAAGGGAAACCAGCGCTGCCTGTGTGGACATGGTTGTCGGAATCTTCCTCCAAAGTGTCTTGCTAATTCACAACTTATGGGAAGAGCTTCCCGAATCCATAAAACAGAAAGGACATACAAGCTAATCAAATCAAGTCTTTAGAATTCAAAAGAGAAGAAACAAACAGCTGATATCACACAAATATTTTAAAATTTTCAACATTTCCCCTTTGATTTCAATAAAGAGTGAACACAAAGAATCCAGTTAAATGGATATAAAAAGATTTCCACCCCCCACCCCCCCTTATCTGGCAAGCACAAATGGGTGGAAATTCACTTTTGAATTCAGGAAATAAGTGACAGATATTTCCCCAGGAAACTCCCCAAATCTACTGTGGAACACTATCAAAAATTGAACTTTGTTAATTCCTTTCATTCAAATATCTGCAGGGGCTTTGTGGCTAATGTTTTATCACAGTGGCCTAGTGTGGTGCTTTCTCAGACTTTAATGTACCTACATTTTACTTTGGGGATCTTGTTAAAATTCAGCTTCTGATCTGTACACCTGGCGGAGGGCCTGAGACTGAATTTCCACCAAGTTCCCCGTTGATGCCAATGATGCTGGCATTTCTCAACCAGTGTTCCTTATCTGGACCACAAAACAGAACGTGTTGACTATTTTCTCAGTTCTCCGAAGGATGATACATAAGTAGAAACATTCTAGATTCAGAGGAGAGAGAGTGATTCCTTACAGGCAATGGGTGCCTTCTGCTTCGGGCTGAATTATTAGTATTTTGAGGAACCCTGGCTGAGACAGGCTGGTTCAAAGAATGCGACCAGAGGGAAGATGGGTTCGGTCTCTGAGCAGACTGGCTTTGTAAAGAAAACTGTCATTACGTCTTTCATTCCACTCAGTCTTCAGTAAAATGTCAACTGTAACAAAATAACTAGATGAATAGTGTTTTATCTTATGAAATATCACTCATTAATTCAACAAATATTTATCTGCTACCGCTAAGCACTGTAATGCCCAATAAAATCTGAAGAATAATTATTCTGTAACTTTCCATTACATTCTTCCTGTTCGTCATCTTAAATTTAAACTATGTATCTATACGTGATTCAGATATATTTGAGAAAAGAATTTCTCATCAGAAAGCACATTACAATTAAGAAGGTTTAGTGACATATTTATGATGCCTCTCACAATTTTCATGATTCTGGGGAGACCCCGATCATCTGCTTTGGAGACAGGGAGAAGGAACCAGACCCATTAGCTTCAGAGGACCATACCTTGAATGCATGGTTGTTGTAGAAGAGGTCGTCCATCTTGGTCCCCCATTCTGCTGGGTCAAAGTTGGTTTCTAAGTAATAAAAGTATAATAATTTTAGACTTACTTTGAGTTCATTAAAGCCAATCTAGAATAACACAAAACACGTTTTTTTCAAATCCCAGGTTCATTACCGCTAGTTGAAAATCTCACTGCTGTTGAACATAGCCTAGTGCTGCAGATCTAACCAGTGATCATGAAATAGATACTGATGAATTAAACATCGGATGAGCCACTGGGTATATTTAGAAAGGCAGTAAAAAAAGTGTTGCCTTCACAAAGTTTGTTACAAAATGGGGAGAGAGAACAAATGCCAATACTTAAATGTAAGTATAGAAACTTATAAGCATAAATTAGTAAACACAGGAAAATGTATAAAAATAAATGTTAAATAGTAAGAAAGCTTGGAAAAGTGAAGGATGGGAATTTTTTTTGAAAATTGAGGCATATTATATAGGCAGTTGACATAGGTAGAAACAAATATTTATATTTAAACAAAATTTTTCTTTAACTTCTAGTTAGGAAGAATTTCAAACTTAGAAAGTAGAAAATAATATAACATTCCCATGTGCACATTACTCGGATTCAATAATTATAAACTTACAATTTATCTCAGTTTATCTGAAAGTTCACTCACTCTTCTGCTCTTTCTTCTGATTACTTTCAAGCCAATCCTAGGCATCATTTTACTTTACCAATGCCTATTTCAGTATGCATCTCTAAGAGATAAAGCCATAATGCCATTATCATACCTAAAAATACTAACAACAATTCCTTAATATCATCAACTACCTAAATGTCCCTCATTGTCTAATATTTTTCAGTATTTTTATTTATTTATTACTATTGGTTTGTTCAAATTAGGGCCCAGACAATGGGTACGCACAACCTTTTAAATCTCTTTTCATTGAAGGCTCCCTCCCTCTCTCCCTATCTCTTTTCCTTGCAATTTATTTGTTGATAAAATTTGGTCATTTTTCTTTGGAGTTTTCCATAGTTTAGATATTTTTGATTCCATTCCCATGGTGATTTTTAACAAGTTCCTCTGCCTTTGAATTTCCTGTACACTGTTGGTTAGGTCTCCAGGGATTCCGGTTTGATTGTTTTTGGCAAAAATACAAATAATGCAGTGTAATTCTGTCAGGAGATACATAATACCTAGTTGTCTCTCTTTGCATTTTCTATGGGCCCACTGATGATGAGGATTGCTTAGAGAATTTCTTTAGGTGTTGCATAATGGCAGTGTTCTAATTTTATCATTTCTTCGTCTCTGGAGCACTCACTAAAGAAAAACTTTCCCTCATCAACTATTTGGTTACCCTGAAATACAGTTCTTACAGAAAGGGCAGATTAAAGGTTTCTTTCCCTTTCTTTACCAGTTTTCAGAATAATCATTTGGTTCCTTAGGATCCTATCAAGGAGCTTCTTCTTTTTAATCATTATGAGCGCATGAATATTTAACAAATTGGATGAATTCTAACCCATTGTATTTCTTATTCTAATTATTGCCTGTCAAAAATTGGCCAGTAGGGGCTTCTTCGGGTGCACAGATACTCTTGAGTCCTTTGGAAACAACTCAAGTATCTTTGAAGGTTTCCTTATTTTCTGGTGTGGCAAGATGTTCAGACTCAGCTTTGTCTTACCCAGTTCTCCAAGAAGCCTGGTGCTCGCTGATACTGTGTTGGTCTTTGTTTGGAGGCTGAAAATGTACAGAGCCCTGGCCAGGTAGTTCAGTTGGTGAGCGTTGTCCCAATATGCCAAGGTTGCAAGTTTGAACCCCAGTCAGGGCACATGCAAGAATCAATGGATGAGGGCATCAGTAAGTGGGACAACAAATCTATGTCTCTCTCTTTTTCTCTCCCTCTACCTCTCTAAAAAAATCAATAATAATAATAAAAAGTTATTTTAAAAAAAGAACCAGTGAATATACAAATAAGTAGAACAAATCAATGTTTCTCTCTCTTTCAAATCAATAAATTAAAAAATGTATAGAGCTAGAAAATACTACTTTTACTTTTAAAGAGAAAATATGTCATGAGGTCAAACCGATATTTTTCAATTCAAATTTAGAATTACATGATTTTATTAACTATTTTTATATGTGTAAGTCATTTTTCCTACACTAAACATCTTATTCCTAATTGCAGTAGGAGAAATACTTATTTGGCATGTCCTACAATTTATAAAAAATAATTACAGAATAACTATACTATAATATTAGCAGTGATTGCTAAAAATGATGTAAGACTTTTTTCATTTTGCTTTTAGGCCGCATCCACCAGAGATGGACCATCAGATTACTTTGTCATAAAGTCACGTGAAATAATTCCAATCTGTGCGGTTATGCCACCCATTCAACACTAGCTGGGTTTGTCTGTTGCACTTTGCTTCTAAATTTTAGAAATGGTTTAACAATTTTTAAATTTCATTCTATCTTATAACTACGTTAACATTTATGATTTTGAATTCAAGATACATTCAGAGAAATCTAGCTTCTATTTTTTTCTCTCTTCTCTGTTCCTTCTGCCCAAGAGGTAAATATTTTTTTAAAATTATTCTTCCATTAAAAAATATAAATGAACATTATGTATTCATAGCAACACCCTTTCATGAGGCAATGAGTAGCACACTAACCCTGACACATGCTCCCATCTTACTGTTTCCACTTAAATTATCTTGAAAATCACTCTATAGCATCACATAGAGATCTCCCTCCTCCTGTTTTTCCAACACCCCATTGTGTGGATGTACTCTAGTTTAGGTATTACATCCCTGTTATGAATATCTGGGGTGCTTCCTCCAATAACAATGCAGTGGAAAGTGAAGAAGTGGAACTTCTGGGTCAAAGGTTAAATACGTATATAATTATGGTAGATACTGCCATGTCCCCCTCTTTGGGGTGGTAACATTTTAGACTTCCTCCAGCAAACTATACAGGTAATTATTTCCCTCTAGCCCTGCCTGGAATAGCAGCAAGCTTTTGTTTTTTTGCCAATCTGATGAGTGGGGTTGGTAGTGCCTCAGTGTAGTTTTGATAAGGGCTTCTATTATTATAGGTGAGTTTGAATATGTTTTAATAGGTCAAGGGCCACTTGCACTTATTTTTGTGTGAATTGTTGGCTCATATCACTTGCCTATTTTTTTAATATAGCATTGTTGGTTTCTTCACTGTTTTTAAAAGCTCTTTATTTATTAGGTTAATTGACCAGTTGTGGTATTAATCGCACCTTTTTTTCTCAGTTTGTCATGTATAGTTTTATTATGGCAATTTTTGTCATGTAATATTGTCAATTGTATCCATCTTTTCCCTGATTGCTCTTGGATTTTTATTTATTTATTCTTTAATCAAGTTTTATTGATTTTACTTTTAGAGAGAGGGAAATGGAGGGAGAACGAGAGGGAGAGAATCATCAATGTGTGGTTGCGTCTCACGTGGCCCCCACTGGGGACCCGGCCTGCAACCCAGGCATGTGCCCTGACTGGGAATCAAACTGGTGACCCTTTGGTTTGCAGCCCGCACTCAATCCACTGAGCTACACCAGCCAGGGCTGCTCTTGGATTTTTAAAGTAATTATAGCAACTTAGCTAGCAATTTTTTTCCTTTTATGTTACAGAGCAATTTATCCATATTTTCTTCCAATAGTTGTGTGGTTTCGTTGTTTTAAACATTTAAATCTTTGATCAATTTGGGACTTGTCCTGGTGCACCGTGTAAGGAATAGATCAAATTTTACCTTTTTCCATCTTTATTATATACCTTTAGTGAAAAGCCCACCTTTTCCCAGTGATTTTGAGATACCACTTATTTCACTTACCAACGTGTTTCCTGTGCTAAACACCAGAGATAAGACTAGTGATTCCTATGAGGAACGCTGGTAAGGAGATTCTTGCCTTGTGTGAGGGACTGGCCCGGAGGACTTGATGCTCCCCGTTGGGAGAGACTGAATTCTAACACTTGGGTCAGATGAATAACTCACCTTTGGGTTGCAGGAGTGAAAGTGGGCAGGATGCTTACAAGTTTTTCAGATAGCTTCTCCAGCTTTGCATTAGTTCGAGAGCCAATATTCCGACACTATCGCTCTGAATCACCAATTGCTTTAATTGCCAGGAGCCAGTAACAATGACTCAACTGTTTTTGTAATGAGATGTTTCTGAGGTCTAAAATTAAGCCAATGACTAAAGACATTTTACTCATGAATTTGTAAAATAAAGTGAAAATAACAAAATTAAATTAATGTTCATTACAATTCACCTCTACCCTAAAGGATTTCTCTTAATAGCTTTTTAGTGGCACTTAAGTTTCAGATTGTGCGACAAACAGTCACAGTGACTGGATCAGCCACACTCAGGAAACCGGCAGAGACCTTGAGCTCTCCCGGGGGGTAGAGCAATCAGGACAAGGGGACACAGAGCTCTGCAGTCTGTATGGGAGTTGTTTCAATCCAGCCTTTGCCGGAGGTTTTCTCCGTCTAAATCGATTTAAAATGGAAGGTTCATTTATGTGTGGCTACTTCTAGGCACCTCTGCCACTTGGTTAGAATACTGTAACCAAAAGTAATGATAAAGGGCTGGGGGGGGGGGTAGGTGGAGGTGGACAAAGTGAGGGGGGAATGGAGACGGAAAGAGACTTTGCTTGGGATGATGGGCGCGCGATTCAGGGCGCAGCTCATGTTTTATTGAGTTGCACACTCACACTCACCCTGTATGGTTGTGTGAACCAAGGTCACTCCAGTAAATTCAAAATAAACAAACAAATAGAATACACAGAGATTTCCACCCCCCCTCTAAAAGTAATGACAAGAGCTTACGTTAAAAAGGTTGCTCTAGTTATAAGTTTTTCACTAGAAATTTATAGTTTTGATAATTCCCATTTAGACCATTAGGGTGGGTCTAGATAGTTAAGGCTGGAAAGTTGAACATTTTACTTTCGGAAGTGATGAAACTGCTTTGGCTCTCAACTAAAGAGCCACTGTTGGCCCGAGTCTCAGTCTCTGGGCAGGATGGGACCTTGGAAGTACAGAAAAAGCACATACGTGGCCTTCCCAGCTGGAAGCTCACATTTCAAAGCGGCTTTTCCGTGGGCCTTTGCTGCAGACCAGTTTCACATCCCTCAGTGAAAAACAATTTGCTTAACTAAGGAGTGCAGAATTATTTTTACACTTGTCATGCTTTCAGATAAAAAGAGCCAACAGGCCAAGAGAGGCACAAGCTCCTCTCCCCTGAGGACGAGCCAGCCCATTCCTCGGCTGCACGGAAGCGGCCTGCTGGGAACCGGGGAGAGCCGTATGGGACGACCTCTGCGGTCCCTTTCCACCCGGCGTGTCCGCGAGAAAGGCCACCGACACGGTCTGGGGAATACACTGGCCGTCCTCGCCGATCTGACATAACGTGACTTAAGAGAACCTGCCCAAAAGGCCCGCGCTCGGTTCCGCACGCCGCCCGCCCGCAGGTGCGGCCCGCGCAGTAGGGACCGTCTTAAACATGTTTCGCCATCACCGAGTGCTTAGTCTCTTAGGGACTTAAAAAAAAATGCCTATTTTTAAAAAGCTTACTCTCTCTTTTCTCTAGAAGATTCTCAAAATACGCTGCTGCAAAAGATGGTATATTGTCCGGTTGCTCCCTCAGAATCTCACGCGTCAGCCCTTCAAGAAGATTCCCAAATCCTTGTGGAATTCGGTAGTGGGTGTTGGAGAATGGAATCGACATCTCCTTGGAAGGAACTGCCTACTGTACCTGGAGATTTACGAAAGAGCGCTGTCTTTAAACTTGCCTGGTTCCGCTCATATACACACAGCTACGGCAACACATTATCTCCGGGCACCACACTCCTGGACTTAAGTGTTCTTCCCCAGCACAGTCCCAGCCCACCCATTTGTTCTGAAGAGTTTTCAATTCTCCATCATTGATCAGGCTATTACAAATGCAGGCCTATTTAACAGGTCGGGCCATCCTTTTAATGACAAAAATCACAGATTTTTCACTAAAACATTAGTGCTTTTTTCTTTCTATCCCAATGTCTTTCTGTATTTAAAAGGTGAGGGTTATTTTTGCTATCTCGCAGGGATTTAGGGAGGATGATTGTCAGAACATCACCATAAATTGCCGAGAAGACTCAGTTTAGGATCTAAAATAAAAAAAAACACTTTTTTAAAGTCAGAACTGGTCCTGGTTCTAGAAATCACTCTGATTTTTTAAGTTTCACACTTTTAAAGCATGACTTACAATGTCTTGTAACACCTATATATTCTGGAACGGGCAGCAGGGGCGGTAGGACGGGCGAGGGCCAGTCCTAATTTTGCAACCCCAGGCTCCAAAGTCTTGGGATTCGTGTCTTCCCGGTTTTGTCTTGACCAGGTCTTGCCTTGTTTCCTGCCTTGGACTACACGGGCTGGACGAAGGAGCACTGCCGCCTGGACTGGCAGCGGGCTGGGCTGCGGGGTGAGCGAAACACACCCTGGACCCGGCCCATTGTGAGTCCACGCAGAACAAGGGGACTACACGTTGAATGAGGCCTGATCTGTCGGTGTTATCCACCCCCCTTTTTCTAGGGCACAGGAGATGATCTATTAAATCATTTTCGGGGTGTGAAAAAGACTGGTGAGCCCCCAAGGCATCTGAGGAGGGGAGGGCCACAGGAGGGACGAGACGTCGAGGAACGGGACTTCACGACCGGCTGCCTGGACTCCCCGTCGGCCCGGGGGTTCCCTGAATGTGTCGGGGACCCTCAGAAAATTACGAGAGGCGAAGGGAAAAGACGAGGTCTCAGTTTCGGACGGGAAGTGGGGTCAACCGCCTCACCTCTTGGGGCTCCCAGAGCTGGTGCCGATGGTTCTAGTTTTTTTCTCGTTGCTGAGGAACCGTTTATTCAATCAACTACGGCGGCCGAGAAGGGGCAGGCACGGCCCTGTGGGCGGCCCTGGACCGCTAGGCAGCCCGCACGACCGGGAAGGGTGGGGCCAGGCCTGCCCCGCCCTGCGGCCCCGCCCCTCACAGACCAGGCCCCGCCCCCTGACTCTGCACCGCTGTCCTGGAGGTCGTTGTGCTGAGGTCCGCGCCAGGAGGCGGGTCTTAGCAAACATGGTCGCGCCGGGGTTTGTACTGGGACTGTTGCTGCCCTTAATCCTGCGGGCTCCCACCGGGGCAGGTGAGGCAGCCAGGCTCGACCCGACCCCATCCGTCAGCCTGCGCACGGTCTGACATCCGTCATGCTCGGACCACCCCCCCACACCCTTCTCGAGGTCGGGGAAGGGGTCTCCAACCCAGGCCCGGTCTGCTGGTGCTGTTGGGCTGGAGCTCCCGCCCTTCCGCTTCCTCCCTCCAGTCCCCGCCGTTAGGATGCAGTGCTTTAGACAGATGCAGAGTTGGGTTTATCTGAGTGGGGAGGCCCGCAGGGTCTTTGAATTTCTGCTGCGGAGCTGAAAGACGAGGGTCAGAGTCAGTTAGGTAATATTTGGAAACAGGTGCGTGAGTCATCCAAAACATTTCAGTGCAGCCCCCTCAGTGGTACCCTGGGGGAGGGTTTGCTTCAGGCAAGGAATTAAATCTTACTAGTTTAATTGGGCTAAGAAGTACAACCCCCTCACTAGCTCAGAATATTTCAGGCTCAACTTCGGTTTCTGGTGCAGCTTACAGATACTGGTGGTGGGATAATATGCATGGCACTGGGGAGGAGGGTGACTCCCCGACTATTGTCCAAGTCAGCTCCTTTCATGTGACAACACAAGGCTGGACACTGGGTCACAACTGTGGAAAAACCAGAAGCTCTGTCTGCTGATGCAAAGTTAAGGCAATAATGCTGGGCTCCGTTTTTCCTTCAAACACGCAGATAGTGGGCCACAAAGATCCCTGTTAAGAAATGAAAGTTGAGGTGGGAGGGTGGTTGGAGTGCAGAAAAGTGGGGGCTGGTCTCCCGGAGAATCCAGCAAGTACCCAGATGCAGACTAACTGCAGCCCATAGGTGGTTTTTCTGGGTTTAACCAAAGTGTAAACGAATCCTTTTCTCTCACCCGCACACGGTGACATATGAGTCTAGCATATGAGGTGAGGAAAAGATAAAGAGAAGAGCAGGGCCATTTATTAGTTTTCTCTGTGGAAGGCTCGTTCGATATCAGTATTTGGCAGGCACTGTGCTAAATGGCCTGCAGATAGTAAGTGTCTTTGGCCAGAAACTTAATACCTGCGGGGTGTTTAGCACAGTGCCTGTGGCAAGTAAGCCATCAGTAGAATGTAAGCTCCCTGCTGGCAAAGGTTTTGTGTGTTTGTTTTTTTCAATGCTTAACATGGTGCCTGGCACACAGCAGGCATCCATAAATATTTGTGGAGTTAATAAGTATGCAAGCTATTTAAAAAAATTACCTTATCTGCTTGGGTCTTCGTCTGCTGATCAGTAAATAACATGATTCTACCTTGAGGTGTGCACGGTCCTTTCTACCTCTACAATTCTTTGATTGAGAACAGAGCCGTGCACAAAGAGGTTCCGTAAGTGTGTGCTGGAGAAGACAGACTCATTTGGGAGGGTGTTTCCCCCAGCCTCTGCGACGGTGGCTGCGCACAGCTAGAACCCTCCATTTGCACCGGCTCCTATGCCAGTGGCAGCCAGATTTCTTCACTCCGTTCCCTCTTTAGGCCTTTCATTTTTGGTTTTGTTCCATAAGAAGCACCTACCCAAGACAAGGCCCTCCCACACGCATGCTTTTCCCCTTCCCTCCAGCAGGCTGCCAAGGTGCTTATGCAATTCCCCCTGGTGTGATATTAATCTTTTGGAGCATTTGCTCCAGGCAGCCATGCATCTCCAGCCCAGCGGGCCATCTGGATGAACTTTGTCACGTAGGTTTCATGATGGAACTAACTCTTAAGAGAGAGCCGAGACTGTTTTTTAGGGACTAGGGCTGTTATTTGAAGTGCGGGACAAATAGGCCACTGAGTCTGTGTAGGAGGCCCCATTAGCTCCGTGCTCGGGAATATAGCCTCAGGGACCATCATCATTTGTAGCTTCTAGGGAAGAAAATGTCAACCTTGTTAGGTCTGGTTCTCTTTCCTGCCTATCATTTTTTAAAATCTTAATTGTATTAATTATTTTCTTCTAGGATATTTTTGGTCTGTTTAGACAAAGCTGTAACTTAAGTTTTTTTTCCCTTTTAAGTTTTGATGAGAAACTCACAGATAATTTGGATAGATGCTGGTTATTAATAAAATACTTTGATATAGGCTGGATGTTAAAAATAGGAATGATCTTGTTAAAATGAGTTCTTATTCAGTCTTGTTAGTGACTCTAGAATAGAATTCACAGTTTCGAGTGCTCTTCCTCTTGTTCTTTGTGCATAATTTAGCTTGTGAAATGGGTGGAAAGATGACAGAAGACCTTTGTTTCAGACAGCCTGACTTTCTAACTTGCACTGACCTTATTTTTTGGGTCTTGGTGTATCTGAATTTACCTTAGAAGGAAGCAGACTTGTCACAGAGATTCATCCTTGCTTATTTAGAATTTCCAATGGGTTGTCAAAAAACCACAATAAGGGGAACGATTTGAGGGAAATTCACACTGGTAGGGTGGAAAGGGGGTAACGATATAGAGAGGGCTGTGTTGGAGAGAGGCAGGCTTCTTAATTCCCAGTTACTCGGGAGTGGGAGTGGTAAAGGAAAGGAGGGGAAGGAAGTGGTTTATTTTTCTCATAAACACCATCTGTAGGGTGCATAAAAGGAGCATTTTAGTGATTTGGGAGGAGAGAGTGAAGCATTAGGGCCAAGCCTGAGAGCAAAGGCAGATCGAGGGCTCTGAAGGGGAAAAGGTCTGTGGTACATCGGTTGCCCTAGGCTCTTGGAGTTTTCCTGACTGGTCTTGGGCTGTGATGCATATTGTTGGAAACTCTTCTTGTTATGTTGCTGACCTAATTAGGAGGAGTAAGATCTAGTTTTAGAAGATTAAAAGCACTGATTATATTCCAATTCTCTTGTATAAAGACAGTATGTTCCTCGCTCGTTAACCAGATTCAATCAGTGATGAATCTTCCTAGTGATGCTCTTCTGTTTGCTGAATTTCTAGCTGCTGATTTTCGTTTTGCATCACACATCCATAATCACATGGTGCTACAGAAGGAGCCCGCAGGGGCAGTGGTTTGGGGCTATGGCACACCTGGAGCCACGGTGACAGTGACTGTTTGTCAAGAACAGGAAATCATCATGAAGAAAGTGACTCCTGTGAAAGGTAAGGCAGCCCCCATTCTCTGTTCAGCTTTTGTCTTCTTCTGCCACCTGCTGGATTGTCTGAAAATGAAAGCTGCTTCTCCAGCTCAGGTTATCCATCCATCCACCCATCCACCCATCCATAGAAGTTGAGTGTTTACCATGTGCTGGGCACTGAGGATACAAAGAAAACTAAGACTGAGCCAAACGGCCTGTTCTCACAGAGCTGATAGAAGAATGGGAATACGCACCCAGTTATAGAGTGTGATAGCTGCTATGATGGAGGTGGACATGGGGCGCCATGGGGTACAGAGGAGCAGCATCTGCCTCAGATTGGACAGTGAGGGACAGTTTACACCGAAGGTGGCCTTTGAACTGAGTCATACATCAAGGAGAGGCAGGATGGAGGAGTGGTTACAAACCTGAGCTCTGGAATTCACTGTCTGGGTTCAGGTCCTGACTCTGTCGCTTAATGGCTGTATAACCTTGGACATGATATTTAATATCTCTGTGTCACAATCTATTTATTTGTAAAGTGAGATAATAATAGTATTTAGGATTATGTGGATGTTAAATGAATTAACACATACAAAGTACTGAGAACAGAGTCTGGCACAAAGTACTGAATAAATGTTAACTGTTGTTATTATTTTAGTCAGTCACTCTAATATTTACTGAGGGTGTACTATGTGCCAGATACTGTGTTAGGTAGTGATGATACAGTAACGAACAAAACAGATGTGGTTTGTCCCCTAAGGAAGCTAGTAGGTTGGGCAAGGAGACAGAAAAATAACAAGCAATTACCGTCAAGCGTGGTAAGTGCCACGGTGGGGAAGTATAAGGCACAATGGGAGTGCTTAGTAAGGACAATTAACTTAGTCTTGGTTTACCTTGAAAGATGAGTAGGGTGAACTAGAGAGAGGGAAGAGCAAAGAGCCTGGGCAAAGGCAGGGAGGCACCAGTGAGCTCGGGTCACTGGAGAAACGGCAAGTTGGTGGGTCTGTCCGGAACAGTGGGGTACGCGACTGGTGGTGAGTGACAGGAGCCACGAGGTTGGAAATGTCCGGGGCTCGTTTGTCACTGTTAAGGAGTGAGTGTTCTATTTTGGATGGATGAACTTCAAGCACAAAATAACACAATCAGATTCGTGTTTTAGATTGCTCTAGCAGCGCCGGGGCAGAGCGATTGGAGATGGACCGGACTGGGGGTGCTGGGACCAGTTAGCAGGCTGTTACGGTATTCAGACACTGGACAGGGGAGGCTTGCCCCAGGGTGCTTGCTGTGAGGGTGACCAAGAAAGTGAGGCTTAGCAGCCTGACCGAGGAGCCTCTGTCTAAAAGAGATAAAGGGGGTGGGGGTGGGGGTGGGGGGCGATCTATTGTGAGACTTTAGTTTGTGTAGATCCTCAAGCCCGCTTCATTGGGCATCTTGCTCTGTCCCGCCCACGAAGCAAACTGAATAAAGTGTTATTTGGAAGAAAGAAGGGCAGAAAAGAAAATGTTTCTCAAAGGAGACGCTACAGAGTATATTTAAGGGCTGACCTCTATTTCCACATCCACGAGGACCCTGGGAATTTTCAGCTGGACTGCCTCAGCTCACCACTCTGCTTCTCTCTGTTAATGGTTAACGTGTTACTTGTCACCCCCTAGGTACGCACAACAAAGTGGAATTTAACAATGTAGAGGTTTTCAGCCAGGAGGCTGACACTTAAGCATTGGGAAAATTAAAACCCCACGGGTGACTGGGCGTGTGGTCAGGTACTGGGCCTCCTCAGACCATGTTGTCAGATGACACGGGATGGTTCAGGCACAAGGAGTAGAACTGGGGGACAGCACGTGCCCTCTCACTCTGATACACACAGGGATGCGTGTGTGGATGACAAAACGAGCCTGTGTCTGCCTGAGCTTGTCAGCAGGATTGAGGCAAACAGATAATATTTACTCCAACTTAGAACAGAGAAAGTTCCTGGTTGCAGTGGTAGCCTGCACACTCGTTTCCTATGCTACATAATAAATCACCACAAACTTGGGTGCTTAAAACCGCACCCTTCTCCTGTCTCACCGTTTCTGTAGATCTGAAGCCTGGCCATTGTGTAGCTGGGTGCTCTTCTCAGGGTCTGCCGAGCTGTGCTCTGGTCCAGAGGTCCAGCTGGGGAACAGTCCGCTGCCAAGCTCCATCTGCTGCTGGCAGGTTCACTGCCTTGTGCCTTAGGATTCATGGCCATATTGTGGCTGCTTCCCACCTCTGACCTCTAGATACTCTTTTGAAGGGCTCACCATATTAGGTCAGGGCCACCCAGGGCAATCTCCCTTTTTATTAACTTCAAGTCAACTGATTTAGGACTTTAACCACATCTCCAAACCCCCTTTATCTTTTCCCTATGGCATAACCTAATCATCAGAGTGACATCTCATCCCCTTTGCCATTTTTTGTTAGTTAGAAGCAGATCACAGATTCTGCCTGCACTTGAGGGGAGGGGGTTAGGCCAGGGTGTGACTTGCTGGGGGTCCTCTAGGGTGTGTCTGCCACAGCATGCTGCAGTTGAAGTGACTTGCTCGAACAGTTGTATTAACAGATAAGTACTTAAGCTTTATGTCTGGTGGTGGTGGAGGTGGACTTTATACAGAATAAATGCAGGTCAGCAAGGGGCAGTTTGGCCTGTGAAGCTTTCTTCACCTCCCAGCCACTTCCGCAGGTCACCGAACCCATTTGCAGCTGGTGAATGCCAGGGTTCTGCGTGGGAAGTGAACAGAGTGGCTTCTTCCAGCTCTAGGTTTTTCCTCGTGGGAAGGGAAAGGTTGTGGATAATTTTCCCTTTTCTGTTCTTGGCATCTGAGATTTGGCACAACAACCTGAAAAATAATCAACATCTGATGTGAATAGCAGACAGAAAAAAAGAAAGCACTTTATGACTAATCATGTCTCTAGACAAGTCATTTTGATTTTTTTTCCCCTTTGATCGTTTGTTCTTCCCATTTTTTTAGATGGGGATTGGGGCGGGAGATGTAGAGGAAGTGGAGAGAGAGTGTTCTTTACCCTATGTCTTTGGTTACAATGCGAAGAGGAGGGGGCAGTAAGTAGGCCACCAGGTAGGCTGGCTGTCGGACATGGGAACACGGAGCCCTCGTCCGTCTGCAAGGCTTTCTTGTCAGCGTAGCTGAGGATGGAGGTCTGTTTTCCTTTTACATGATGGAGCTCCTGGTACACTCCAGCTGTCTTACGGAGGAAGGGGATGGATCTTCCTAGATGGGAGAAGAAAGAATGTGAGGGCGGAGAGACTTGAAGGTGGTAAACACCTACAGAGACCTGGGCCTGGAGTGGGAAAGACGTTACAAGATGGCATGTGGTTAGAGTCCACAAGAAGGAACCAGAGCAACTGCTGCTCACAAAGCCCGCTGGGATCAGCAGGAAGCCGGCTGGACGGGGAACTTCAAACTCCTTGCGGTCAGCGACTCAGTTTTATCATTTGGACTCGACCTATTGGACTTGGTGGGTCAACACAGTTTCTAAAAACTGTAACTTGCATTTCATCATCCTGGGGCGAGGCCTACTTTCGTCCTAACCTGACAGGCCGAGGGTCAGTCAGTTCTCCTTGGGAAACACAGTGGCTTCTGCCTGTCTGGTCCTACCCTTGCCTTTGATCTAAGAAATAGTCTTCGCAGGGGCTGCTCTCCTTTGAACATGCTTACAGAGGAATACAAATTCTCACTGTTTTAAGTGGATCGTTTCTGAGTAACTTTGACCCTTAGTAACCTGTCTGTGGTAGATCTGATTTCCCCTGCTTTGCCTGGCAGTTAACTTTTTACCTGATGCTCATGACTGTACCAGCGTTTATTTTTCTATCAAGTGGAAGTGAGGGAAAGCTAGACACTGTAACTTGGGGACTAGACCAGAAGAAAGTTCTTCCAGGTCTTCAAGTGAAGGTGAGAGGGTTCCTCCCAACAGTTCTTGGGAGCAGGGCTCAGGCCTCCTTGTGGAGTCCTCTCCCCCCCCCCCCCCCCCCCCCCCCGCCCCGTAGGGAGAGCTCATCCTCCTGCTGTGGTAGGATGGTGTGGTCATGTTTTGCCCCAAAGTCCCCCTTCCCTTATTTGTCTTTTTTTATATACAAAGGTAGGACCATTTTTAAAAAAGATTTTATTTATCTTTAGACAGAGGGAGAGGGCGGGGAAAGAGAGAAGGAACCATCAATGTGTGGTTGCCTCTCACATGCCCCCTACTGGGGACCTGGCCCGCAACCCTGGCCCGTGCCCTGATCTGGGAACAGAACTTAGGATCCCCTGGTTTGCAGGCTGGTGCTCAGTCCGCTGAGCTACACCAGCCGGGGCCCTTGTTTATCTTTTTACTGCTGAGCAGCAAAACTTCCAGAAAGTCTGGTGAAGGCAGTTTTCTTGACCAGCCACATTGCCTGAACCAAGGTGTAGGGTGAATACCGGTTAACAGCAGTGACGAGGAATGGATTGCACAGCCGTGGACGGCTAAAACGTAGCCCTGTGTTTGGTTTTCTGGGGGTTGAACTCATCAGGGTGAGTAAGTGGCAGAAGGACAGAGCTCCGGTAAGAGAAGTCAGTGCAAGAAGCCTAGGAAGACCTTGGCAAGACTGCAGTTGGGACAGATTGGAGCGTCTGCCTGCTCAGAAGTGCGAGCCCTGCGGACACACGGAGCGCACACACCTATGCGACACAGTCCGCACCGGCTGCCCACTGCTTCCAAAGCAGTGATTTTTCTGCGTTAGGTGAATTACGCGGTTGCTGTGTTGGTATCTAGCTATCAGTGGTATAAAAACCGTAGCAGACATTTGGTCCTGAGCCTCCTTGACCTCTTGGGGCTGAGAGGAGCAGACTGAGTCAGCTGTGCTTTCTGGAGGGGCGAACCCGCATACCTTCATGATGCCTTGGTGGTTTTGGACATTCCTTCCCTCCCCCCGCCCCGACTGAGCAATCCTTTGAGGTTTGAGCTTTTACTAATCTCCTGTCATGCATCCAGACTGCGCCCGCTTCTGCTTAGCTCTTGCTGATTGCAAAGAACTGAGCACACTGTCTAGCACGTAGTAGTCATTTGGGTAGTATTTTTATAATTATTATTTTTTTGCAGGCTGGCATAATAACTTTGGGATGCCTCCCTTCCAGTTTTTACCATTCCTTTCCTTTCCTTTGAACTTACATTGATCTGATGGGCACAAGTTATTAATCGCCTCCTATTCCTCGACATCATGCCAAGAATATTTCCTTTTAAATACTTATTTCTCTTATCTATTTTCTCACTCTCATTTTTTCAACTTTGTTCATGTGGTGTAGCTCTCCTGGGCATAATTTTGCCACTTGGAAGATCTTTTTCTTAAGTTTCTGAGTGTGAAGTTTGCACGGGTGGCGGCTTGAGTGGGTGAGAGGTAGGAAGGTGGCAGGGAGGTGGTTCCCAAGGAATACGCCGTGAGTTTCTGAAATAGGGTCTTGGGCAGCTTTTTCATCTCTTTAACTTGAGTGTGAAAACCTTAAATTGGGGAAATAACTCTGAAAAAAACAATGAATTGGGCAGATCTAAATATCTTCTTCACAGAGGCACTAATTTATGTCTCTCACTACTTCTTTACATGACACTTTGTCACTCACCCGCTTACAGTGTGAAAACCTTAAATTGGGGAAATAACTCTGAAAAAAACAATGAATTGGGCAGATCTAAATATCTTCTTCACAGAGGCACTAATTTATGTCTCTCACTACTTCTTTACATGACACTTTGTCACTCACCCGCTTACCTGTCGACAGGAGGCCCCAGAAGTACTGCTAGTATCAGTCCTTGGTGGCACTGTGGGGATCAGGTGGGGGGGTTGATGACAAAGATGACACCGTCAGGCAGGGGAAGGTTTCAGATTACACCTGACTTTTTCTAACCTGTGCTTACCTTTGGGGCACCGTGTAAATCTATTAGATTATGATTATGTTAATATTGAGAGTTGGATAAGTGTAATAGGAATTTCTATTTTGCTTTTATTAAACGCCCTTGAATTTTCATTTCTCTGTATTGTTGTCTCTCCTCATTTAGGATAGTGACTGGCTACTGTATTTCTCTTGTGAACGCCTCGGTTCAAAGTAAGGCGGGATCGGCACGGATACAGCACAGAAGTGCCGCCGCTGTTGTCATTTGTGTTTGCGTGGCTGAAATCTGGCCGGTTTTTACAGCTGTGACTTCAGTCGATCCCTGAAGCTGGGAAAGGCCACCAATGCGTGCGATGCCTGACAGGAATGGGCTTTAATTCCATTCTCATTAACTGACCGATTAATTCCTTGGAGCCTTGTTATTTTTTCAGCACACTCTAACACCTGGATGGTGGTGCTGGATCCTATGGAGCCCGGCGGACCTTATGAAGTGACGGCACAGCAAACTTCCGGGACAAGGAACCTCACCCTCGGCATTCACGACGTCCTCTTTGGAGACGTCTGGCTTTGCAGTGGGCAAAGCAACATGCAGATGACAGTCTCACAGGTAACTTGCAGAGTCTTAGTGATAATGAGGAATGTTGATGTTGAAGAAGAAGAGGAGAAGGAGGAAGGGGCAAGGAGGGAAAAGCAATAGAAACCTTTCTTGCCATGTGCTTTGCACCTTTGATTTAACACCCTCACGAGGTAAGTATTCACATCTCACGGACTAGGAAACTGGACCACGTAGGTGAACTCGCCTGCCTCCAGTCACAGTTAATAGGGGAGCCAGGATATGAGGGTAACTCGACTCCAGAGCTGCGTGCTTAGTCAGGGCAAGTGTGCGGTCAGTGTGCCAGGTGTGCTTGGTCCACCTTCCTGGGCCACGGGCAGAAGCTAGAGCATCTCTGCTGGTAGTGGGGATTTCATAACGAAGTGAAGACGAAGTAGCTTGCTCTTCTTTTTGACTGGTCTTAGAAGATGATCTTCTGGAGAGAGCCCAGGGAATCAACACAATTCGATTTTGCTTTCATGCTGAGCAGCTAATCCACTATTGTGTCTTTCGTTGTCATGGAGATGGAAACATTAAGATTGAATGTTGGCTTTGCCATTTACTAGGGTGTGGCTCAGAGAGGAAATCGCTTTGACACTTTTTAAGACTTTGTTTTTAAAACATCCTTTTAAAAAGGTGCTTAAATGAATATAACATTCTTGTCCTTTTATTGGTTAAGTGCACAGTTCAGGAGCATTAAATATACAGGGTGGGGCAAAAATAGGTTAGCAGTTGTTTGTATGGGAAATAATACAATAATTAAATAAATATACAAGAATAAACTCTGTGCTTTGCGTACTCACCTGTAAACCTACTTTTGCCCGCCCTGTATTCACAGTGCTGTGCGCACCCATCGCCCTGTCTATACTCAAAACTGGTTCGTCATCCTCAGCATAAGCTCGGCACCGGTGAAGCAGTCATCCCCCTTCCTCCTCTTCCGTTTCCGCTTTCTGTCTGTGAATTTGCTGATTTGAGTTCCCCCCGTGTCGGTGGAATCAGACAATACTTGACCTTCGGCTTCTGACTTACTAAGCATAATCTTTTCAAGGTCTCTCCATGTTGTAGCATCTATCAAGATACCACCCCCTTTTGTGGCTGAATCGTATTCTGTTGTATATGCCCATTTTGCTTATCCATTCATCTGTTGATGGACACCTGGGTTGTTTCCACCTCTTGGCTGTTGGGAATAATGTTGCTATGAACATTGGTGTGCAGATACCTGTTCCAGCTCCTGCTTTCCGTTCTTTTAGATACATACCCATGAATGGAATTGCAGGGTCACCTGTTAGTTCCGTGTTTAACGTTTGAGAAACCACCCAACCATTTTCCACAGTGGCCGTGCCATTTTTTACATTCCTACCAGCAGGATGCCGAGGTTCTAGTTTCTCTACATCCTCACTAACGTGTTACTCTCCGTTTTTTTTTGACTATAGCCATATTAGTAGGTGTGAAGTGGTGTCTCATGGTGGTTTTGACTTGCATTTCCCTAATGACTAATGATATCGAGTATTTATTGGCCATTTGTAAAACTTCTTTGGAAAAATGTCTGTTCAAGCCCTTTGCCCATTTTTTGAATTGGGCTATTTGTTGTTGATTATAGGAATTCTTTATATATTCTAGATATTAATCACTTGTCAGGCATATGAAAATTATTTGAAAATATTTTAACTCATTCTTTTGGTTATTTCACTTTCCGAGGGTGTATATCCTTTGATACACACAAGTTCTTTATTTTGATAAAGTTCAATTTATTTATTTTTAGTTGTTGTTGTCTCTGCTCTTGGTGTCATGTTCATGAAATTGCTGCCAAATCCAATGTCACGGACATTTTCCCCAGTGTTGCTTTCTAAGAGTGTTATAGTTCCAGCTCTCAAGTTTCGGTCCCTGATTCTCTGTGAGTCAGTTTTAGGTAGATGGTGTAAGGCGAGGGTCTAACTGGGTCCTTTTGCAGGGGAATATCCAGTTCTCCCAGCACCACTTGTTGAAAAGACTGTCTTTTCCCCATTGAGTGGTCTTGGCACGCTTGGCAATAATTAACCATACACATGAGGGTTTATTTCTTGGCTTTCTTTTCTATTCCATTGGTCCATAGGTCTCTTCTTATACCAGGACCATACTGTTTTAATTACTGTAGCTTTGTAGTAAATTTCAAAGTTGGGAAGTGTGAGTCCTCCAACTTCATTTTCCTTTTTCAGTATTGTTTTTGCCTCGTTGGGGTCTCTTGCAATTCCATATGAATACGAGGATATGCTTTTTCACTTTTTTAAAAAAATGGCTATTGGAATTTTGATAGTTATTGTGTTTGAATCTGTGGGTTCTTTGGGTAGTATTGATATTTTAATTTCTATACTGAACATGGATTGTCTTTCTGTGAATGTCTTTAAATTTTTTTAGCAATGCTTCATAGTTTTTGGTTTCTTCTTAGGTGTTTAATTTTTTAGATGCTATTATAAATTGAAGTTTTTAACTTTCTCTTAAGGTTGTTCGTTGCTGGTGTACAGAAACAAAGGATTTTTGCATGTTGACCGTGTACTGTGAAGCTTTGCTGAATTTATTTATTGCTCTAGTAGTTTTCTTGTGGACTCTGGGATTTTCTCAATATATATAGAAGCATATCATATAGAGCTAGAGATAGTTTTACCTCTAACCTCTTTGCTTTCCAAATTGTATTTTTTATTTTTTTGTCTAAAGCTCTGGCTCGAACTTGCAGTACAATGTTAAATAACAGTGGTGAGAGCAGAGATTCTTGTCTTGTCTGGTCTTAGGGGGAACACTGTCATTTTTTTACCACTGAGTATGACGTTAGCAGTACGCTTTTCATAAATGACTTTTATCACGTAGAGGCATTTGCCCTCTATTCCTAGTTGTCTGAGGCATTTTATCATGAAAGTATGTTGAATTTTGTCAAATGTCTGAGACTTAGTTTTTATGATATGGTGATTATATTTGACCTAACTAATTGACAGGGCCATTATGGAAGAGTAAATTATATATTTTTTGTCTCTAAAAGGCCCTTATAAGTTGAAAACTGCTGTCTAATATAAGATGTCATTGTTTTTCAACTTTTTATTATAAAAATGTCAAACACACACAAAAGCTAAGACACTTACAAAAACCTATATACCCATTTACCTGGATGGACAGGTGCTGACATTTTGCCATGTTTGGTTCCTCCATATTTGTTTTTATGGTGAGCCGTCTCAAGGGGAGCTGTGGGCATCTCAGCACTTCAGTTGTCCTAAGTGTCATATGTCACATTGATATAGACTCATATATCAAGTCAGTTTGTTTGCATATGATGTATATTTTTTGTTTTCACAGAAAGAAGAAATAATAGGCCGGTGATGACATTTTTTTTGCCCAGCATTTGCGTAGCCTATGATTTCTTTTGTTAGAGTCAATTATTTTTTCTCTTTTTCAGTCATTACCTTTGAAGATGAACTCTTCTTAAACTCTGAGACTAGAATTTTTTCTCCTTCATTATAAATGTATGGAGGCTCCCCTGGGCTCTTGGTCCCCTGCCAGAGCGTTGGGAGCACGTGCACTGTGTAGGCTCCTGAGGAGGGGACAGGCAGATGCAGCACGGGAAGGATCCAGTGGACGGACAGGAGAATGCTGACCTGTCCGTAGGCTGCTCAGTGATGAAATGCACCCTGCAGCGCTCCTGTCTCCACTGCTGTTGGGGAACAGGGACCCTCTGATAGAGTACGAGTGGGGTCTCACCAGTAATGCTGGAGGAAAAGGACACTGAGAAAGTTATCGAGGGAAGCAAGCATCTTTAATAGCTGTACTGGTATTCTAGCGAGGCAGCCGTGGCAGGACAGAAGCCTTAGTGCTGTGCGTCTTTGCACTCAGATTTCTCCTGCGGACCAACTCTACTTCCTAGTGAAACACAAAGGCAGTCTAGAATACAGAGAGTGGATTTCGGGATGGAGTGTGGTGAGGTTAGTGCTCTGGGTCTCCATCGTCGTTGCTTCATGTGTTTGGTGGCAGCTCTCGGATTTAAAAATAAAAGTAAGGGAGGCCATTGTTGTTTCCTTTAAGTTAGGATCAGGGCTGGACCGCGTAATACCAAGTTCATAGACCTATTTAAACTATATCGGCTTACAATATTGCTGAAAGGTTAGTAAATGGTTTTTTACTCCGTATCAGCCCTCTAGAGAAATTAGCATGAGTTATTTGGCACTTTTGAAATTGGGATTGATTTTTTTAATCTGTATTTTCTGTTTTTTTTTTAAATATGAGCATAAAATAAATCCCTATAATTTTTCAAAGAAAGCTTAAAAAATAAGAAATTGGTGTTGAGTTAATCTCTGAAATATCTATCAAAGGCTCAGTTTACAATAAAGAGTCACATTACTTAACAATCTTAGGAAAAAATAATTTGCATTACTGATTGGCATCGCTATGTTCTGTATACTTTTTTAATAGAGTAAGAATTTGAGATTATTGTCTTCCCGAGCGCTAACCCTCGGTTTCTCTTCAAGCCGACTTTTGTTTTCCTGCCTTTCTTTCATTACCTGCTTCTCCATCTTTGAGAATATTTAAATTCGAGATTTTAAAATCTCTACAACTAGACCACGATCTCAATTTCTTTTTTAAAAAAATTATAAAATCGAGTCCTTTCACGTACTTTATGATATCTTATTTTGCTTCTATTGCTTCTACCCCTTATGGTTTCTTATTCTTTTTTTTTTTCCAACTAATTACTAAATAATACTACTCTGGGCCTATCTACTTCATTTCATTATTAGTTTTCTAATTCAAAAATCTAAATTCTTGCATTTATGTCTTCTTAACCAATATTTTATTTCCTCTTGCTTCCTGCCCTACTTAAACATATGGAAACCTTTTGAATCTTAATGTTTATTAAAATGAACTTTAACTGGACCCCTTTTAACATAAGTAAATGGAAGCAAAACGGAAGTTTTAGCTCTTAATAGAAAGCACGGTTCCATATGGAAGGGACATCGCTGTTCCCTCATTAATGAAAACAGGACTTTCCTAATACTTTTAACTGTAGTTCTCTGTTTGCACAGAAAGGCCCGGACCAGATCTGTTTTTATTTCTACAGTCAGGTTCTCAGTAGCCGTCTGTGCCCGGGGATCTCATCCCATTTTCTGTTGAGCTAAATCAGCTTTTGATTGTTAAGAGTGAACACACTCTCTCTGCCTCGAATTTACTCTTTAGCATCTTCTGTATTAAATGAAGGCTGTAAGCTCTCAGATATAGGAAAATGGAAAAAAAAGATTCCACCTGACACAGCCAAGTGTTAATTTTTTAGTTTGGGGTTTTAAATCATGCGCTTAGTTTGTATGACAGCTCCAGGCGCTGGCAGCACCCTCAGCCAAGTTTTCCAGTCTCTTCACACTCTGTGGAACTTTATTTTTGATCAGAAGGATAGAGTATGTGACTTCTCCGTTATTCCTTTGGCTCATTTCCCCCCAAACGCCCCCCTCTCCCACCACACACACAGGGTGTCTGTCTCTTTCTTTTCCCTTCCCTTCCTCCACGTGACCTTTCTGGGGAGGTAAGACTTCCACTATAACCTACCACTCTTCGCATTCAAATGAAGGAAATGGCAGATTGTGCGCCCATCTTGTTGTTAGGGTAAAGTGGAATTTTTAAGTTGCGTGTTATTTATAACACTGAGTGAGATGTTTATAAATGGGGACAAGTCTAAATGTTCCTCTGTCGCCTCCTCAGACAGGGTAGGTCTTAAGACTCGGGTATTTCTAGTTGAGCTCAGAGGAAGATGGCCAATGTTGGGCTGCAAACCCGCTTTTCAGTATCGTGGCTGCCCTGACATTCCCGCTCTACAAGTAGAGAAATTAAAATCCAGGTCCAACAACACGTTACAGTAAAAGAGTCACAGAGGTAATGGTGGATAGCTTATTTATAGTTGTTCCCTCAACTTTAGAACTGCTGTATTATACTATAGGAGAAGGTGAGATACACAATGCACGCGCATCCCCCCCATCACACACACACTCAGCCTTGCTCCCCATGCAGACCCCATGCCAAGATTCTCGGAGGAAACAGATCCTTGATGTTTCTTCATTAATTCAAGAATGCGGTGTAAAGGTTACAAATTGAACACCCGTGAGCAGCTGCTTTGATGGTGAACTGCCCATCCCCAGGGAGACTGCGTTGCTCCCTCTCAGCCGCAGCTGCCTTAATGACTTCAGATACCTTGGTATTCATTTACATCCTCATTTAAATACTTGGTAGAAAAATAATTACACTGAGGTGTTTGATGAGATGAAATTTGATCTCAGCAGATGGAGTAAGGCTTCCCCTTTCATCAGCAGGGAAGCCATGTGTCATTTAAATGAAAATCTTCCTGAAATCTCTTTATTCCTAAATTTGTTGCCATTATCCCTAAGGAAATGGCATCCATCACAAAGGCTTGGTGATATTAGGAGAGGAGACCAATCTCGGAAGTAATTGTCATCAGGTACAGCAAAATTTTCTCCCACCCCCATTTTTGGCCCAGCTCTCCGTGGCTCTCAAGTTTTGGCTGGAAATAATACACAAATGTTGAGCTTGAAAATGGAAGTTTTTCAGCCAATGGTGTAGATCCAGTTCTGTGTGCTGGTAACAAGGTAGGAGAGCGCCAACCACCCCGACTTTGTTGGCCTTGTAGTACTCGACAGTGTTAGCAACGGGTCTAAAAGACGAGGAGCATGTTCACCATGCTGTCTCCCCAAGCTGGCATCTCAGGCGCCGAGGCACTTGAGTTCCCAGTCAGTGCGGAAGCCAGCGTGGGTGGAGGGAAGGGAAGCAGTTTCATCCACTGTTTCCATGGGAGCAGCAGCCGAGCCTTAGCACTTAGCGAAGAACTGAATTTCAGGAGAGGCGACTCTTTACAGGTACTTGCTGTTGAAAAATAATTTCCCTGCCAGGATATACTGCGAGTGCATTAGCCTGCCCTGATTCTTTTAATGTTTATTTTACATTAAACTGGCCAGGCAAGATCCTGAACAAACAGATCTGGTTTTCCTATGGAATTTTCCCAAGACCGTATGTGCCCCGATAGTGGGAAGACCAGTAACCCTGGCAGGCTAGAGCTGCTGCTACCCAGGGAACATTTCAGACTGCGGCTACCATGGTGACGGAAAGAGCCATGTGCGTCTGGCCATCTTATTGACCACAGCAGGCTCAGTGGCAAGTCAAGAGGCGATTCAGGGGGCAGCACATTTCAGTGAACTGCGCTGTGGGGGCAGTCTGGCAGCTCCCTCTCTTCTCTTACTGCGTGGGCTGGAGGGCCAGCTGTATTCTCTGCGGTGGGCGGGAGGGAAGGCGAGCCAGCTGCGCACTCTGCGGCTCACGGCCAATGGCAGGTATCCAGCCTCCTGGGCTCCTCGCTGGGCAGTCCTGCCTCAGCTGGAGCGCTTGTTCCCCGAGGCCAGTGATAACCGGGCTTCCTGACATTCCTGTTTGCCTTTTGTTTTGGGAAAACCAGACCAGTCCAGGGGTTTAGAGACACGACAAGAAAGAGCAAGCACACAAATAAAGCAAAATAATGTCCTTATGTTACATTCTTTTTAAAATTAAAAGAAAAAAACTAAAAAATCAGGATGAAAGGAAATAGCACTTATGCGTAAACTCACAGAGGGCTGATGCCCAGTCCGACCGCCGATGATCGACACAGTACAGGCCACACATGTTCTTGTCCAGAAAATCTCCAATCCTTCCTGCTCTCTGGGCCGTGGGTGAGTGGTTACAGGGTGGTTTGGGGGAAAGGGATGGGTCTTCAGATGGATCCTTTTCTTGTCTAGTTTCTTGGAACTGTTCTCAGCGGTCACCCCGAACACGGCTTTTCAAATTGCCATGTCTCCCTAGCTTTTCCTTGGTGGTTTGCTCGGACCCAGACAAGAACATAAGCATTCCGAGGCTGAGCTCAGTGTGCTTCAGGAGCTCAGCAGCCATTTCTCACGGGTGTTTCTTTTGAATACATTTCTCTTAGGCGGTATGGATTACACAAATCTACCTCCCCACGGCCTCTTTGGCTCCATTTTTAAACTGAATGCCATGGCTTTACATTATCAGGTACTTTTTCTGAAGAGAGGCATGTTCGCCTTTCGGGATATCTATGGTGGAGATGGCGGTTGCTCTTCTTTAACCTAAATTGCTCTGTCGTTCTTCTCACCTAATTCAGACTCGTGCCTTGAGACCTCAGGTCTCATTGCAGTCCTGCCTTCTCGGGGGACGTGATTCTTCACCATCTCTTTTGGTCAAGGTGGGTCAAGGTGACTCCCACCTGCCCCTCACTGGTTTTGGTTATTGGTCTGGATCTCGGTATACTGAAGGCTCAGAGCTCAGAGGGCGGCGTTGACATAACAAACATCCAAACCTGTAGAGAATTTTAATAAGTTTATTTGAGCCAAACTCCCAACAATTGCCAGGAAGCAAAGTCGCAGGGGATTGAGAAAGTGCTCTGGAGAATGGCAGTTTCGCAGCGTGTTTCATACGGTCGAATCCAAAGAGGAGGTGTGAGCAGGGGTACGTGCAACCCTCCGCTGGTGGACCGAAGGGGCAGGGGGAAGCAATGCGAGGAAAAACCTGGAACTGGATAAAAAGTAAAATAAAGAGACACATACTTCTTTTACATGGGTGGGTGCAGGAAAGTTCATCAACGTTTATAGCACGTGGAGATGGCACATTGGCAGCAAGATGAGGGGTCGTGTGATCTCATGCTCTGCCACGAGAGGTCTAGAGAAGATTAGTCTGACCTTTCAAAGGTCTGTTATCTTTGATGCAAAAAGATAACAGACAGGCTCAGTTAAGGTCAGGATTGACCTTTGTCAAGGAAGCTACAGGCCTAGGACTGGCCTACCGGTCGTGACTTGCTTTTAGTTAGGAATTTTTATATTCAGACCATTCCTGTGTGGTTACTTTCTGCCTCCGAGTTTGTGGGCCCCACCATGCAGACCTCCCTTGAGCCTGTCGGGCGTAGCTGTGGCCCCTTTTCTGTCCACAGCTGGCAGTGTTTAAGAGGCAGTCGGATAGTTGACCCCCTGCTGAATAGGTTGGTGTAAGAAATGACACCCCTCCTTCTGTCCTAGATATTTAATGCCACCAGCGAGCTGTCTGACACTGCCGCCTACGGGTCGGTCCGCATCTTCTCCGTGTCTCTGGCTCAGGCAGAGCAGGAGCTGGAGGATTTCACTTCGGTTGACCTGGAATGGTCGAAGCCCACCGCAGGTGAGTGAGTGCCGGAGCATGTGCCATCTCTTCCAGAGAGGGTCAGTGAGCGACCCAGGCGGGATTTGTAATCCTGAATTTTCTTCCCTATTTATTGTGATTCAACCATCCTTTTACCATTTCTGATTCTCTACCCCATTCCTGATGGTAGCCACTCCCTAAGTTTATTCCCAAGACTCCACTGGTGAGTCTCCTTCCTTGCCACACGTAGATGCCTCTACCTCCTGCTTCCCGGATACACTGAGGCCATTCAGCATTACCTGAACCAGCATCTCTCTTCACTGCCCCGAGGCTTTCCTCTCCTCTTTCTTCCTTTGTTTCTGTGTCTGAACACCCTGGCTGGTGCCCTCTCACGGCTGCCTCTGATGCGGGCTTGTATTCCCTCCCGGGACTTCTTTCCCCCATAGCTCTGTTCTTCCACCCCACTGCCCATTCAGCTGGAAATCTTTATTTCCTGCCCACTCTGGGTGTCTCTGCGCTAGGCCCCAAGAGAACAGCCGTGAGCAAGACAGACACAGTCCCTATTCTCAACCCTTAACTTTTATTTTATTATAACGAAATGAAGCCAAATCGAACACAACAAACATCCTTCACACACTCCTTATTTCTCCCCGCTGCTTTGTTAAACCTTTCCAGAACATCTTTTGGCTTTTTTTCCCATTCTTTTCACTGCCTTTCCACGTGTTCACTCTTTCACCCTTTCTAGTGTGTCTTCTGCTCCCATCTCAACAACTTCTTCGCCTCGACGTGACTACTGTTTTTCTAATTGTACATTCTGGATAGCTCGACAGCATTTCTCACTGCCGACCGCCCCTTTTCGGGACCGCACGTTTCTGTGAGCTTGTGCGGTTCTTCCTTTCTCTGGGCCTCTCCTCTGTCTTCTCCCTGCCTGTGTCTTTGCCTTCTTCGGTTCCTCCCTGCAGAGTGGCCCCTTCTGCTCTTTCTAGTCCCGTTTCTATTTTGTCTGTACATGCTTTACCTTGGTAACCTCGATTGCGCCTACATTTTCAAGTATTAATTAATTCAACAAATATTTGAGTGCCCACTATGTGCTAGCACTGGTCTTGGTTCTGGGGGTACGGGAGTGAGTAAAACAGGCAAGAACATCTGATCTTACGGAGCTTGCCTTCTAGAGCAGCGGAATCATAAAATTAGTAAGTTTTGTAGGAAGTATCTGATATTATTCAGTATCACACTATCTGAACTCTCCCTTTAAGAAGTTAGAGACTGGCCTGGCTGGTGTGGCTCAGCGGGTTGAGTGTCAGCCTGTGAACCAGGGGGTCACTGATTTGATTCCCAGTCAGGGCACATGCCTGGGTTGCAGGCCAGGTCCCCAGTAGGGACTGCGCGAAAGGCAACCACACATTGATGTCTCTCTCCCTTTCTTTCTCCCTCCCTTCCCCTCTCCCTAAAAATGAATAAATAAATCTTTAAAAAAAAAGAACTTAGCAACTAAATTTATTTTGGTAACTTCTTGGATGAATCTTTTGGTCTGTGAACTTTGACCACACGTTCTCCAAACCTCAGGAATCACTTGGACTTGGATGATGTATTTCTGCCTGCTTTTACTTCCCTTTCATTCTCTGAACTCAGAGACCAAATAAATCTGGGGGCCTCAAGGGAGAGGTTAGATGGTGATGTGTGCCAATGAGACCAAATAAATAAAATGCATCAGGGGAGGGGAGGCAGTAGGGACTCTTGGGCCAGGAGTTTTGGGGTGGGTAGTGGTTCCCAGTTTGAATGGCCATGGGAAGCCCAGGGAGAGAGGTGACGCTTCAGTAATAACCCAAAAGAGGCGAGGCAGCGCGGATGTCTGGGGAAGAGTGCAGTGGGTCGGTCCATCTTATGTTTTCAGTCAGTCCTGCCTCTTCTGCTGTCGCTCCCTATGCCTGCAACTGTGGGGGTTTCCTGATTTCAAGGACTCAGGCAATTAGTTTGGACCCCCCTGGATAATTCAGGATTATCTCCCTTCTCAGGGTCCCTAACCCCGATCACATGTACAAATCCCTTTAGCCACCTGAGGGAACAAGTTCCCAGGTTATAGGCATTTGGTGTGGGCATCTTCGAGGGCTCTTCTGCCTACACACAATCTCATTTCTTAGGCATTTCCAAGTGGCTTTCCGTCGTCTTTACCCCCAGGTGCGACTTCAGCCTCCCCTCCAGTCTTCTCTTCCTTTTGTATCCAGTCAAGCACTTTCAACTTTTTTCCCTATTTTATGTGCCTTTTTATCTATTTTTTTTCTGCCTTGAATGCCAGCTCTGCTTATTAAATTTCCATCTATCCTCCAAGGCTCCCCCACCTCTCTCCCTGTCCCTCTTAGATGCCTTTTCTCTCTACCTGCACATCAATGAGTCCAGCTTTATACCAGCCACCCACAGCCACCCAACACCAGCCAACAAACATCTACCGACTGTCTGTGAGGTCCAGGCACTACTGAATAGGGTGAACGAAACAAATAGCTTAGTCGGGTAAGGGAAACACTGTGCAGTGGGTATGATGGAGGCACCAGGAGGATGTCAGTATTAGGCTTTTTATGATCTGCCTTTCATTTCATATTCGTTCTTTGGCTGTTAAAACCCCTTAACATACGTTAGTGCCTCTTGAGGCACTTCGCCATATTTTGCCATATATTTTATTCAGCTGAATAGATGCCTTATTTTGTAGAATATAAGACCTATGAGGAAAGGTTGCGTGTTTCTCCTTTCTTTTTATTTACTGTGCTACTGCCTTCTAGAAGTGCCTGGCCCCTACTAGGCGCTCAACCAATTTCAATTGATTTCAGATTGGTTTGGATTCCCGCTGTGACACCACCCGCTTTTTGAGTGCCAGGAGTCCCGGCATATTGAGTTTGCGTCTCTCACAGCGCCAAGCCAGCAACTTGTGCAGAGTAGCTCTTTAATAAACATGAGGTTGGAAGTTCCCATCCATTGAGTGTGTGTGTGCATGTTCCCCTCGTCTTCTGCTTTCTTCCGACATGGAAATGGCCCACTCTGGTGTGTGTGGTGACTGGGCCGTGGGCACAGGCGGCTCTTGTTGCTTTCCCTTTTAGCTAAACTTCCCATTACCGGTGTGTCCACGTTTTCATTACCACAGCTGTAAAACTGGGTATAACATTACCCAGAAAAAAATACACATTTCTTTCTCGACATGCTCCCTGCTTGCTTATTCCCTTCCACATAGCCACCTGGGGATGAATGTGGAGGTAAAAGCAGAGGTGAGGTGAGGTGAGGGTAGTGTAGGGGCCCCATGGCCTTTCTGCCCCTCACCTGTTGAGTAGGACTATCTGTATTTCAGGTTCTCAGGAGCCTGGAAGTGTTAGGGGAGCATGGGGGAGGTGTGCTCACCTGGCTTGGGAGCTTCTCTCTGTGCTAATGAGACAGTTGCCTCTCAGTCTCATCCTGCTTTTGGAAATTCTTAGGAAGGAATGCAAGGGAGGACCCACACCCATTCCTATCACCTCAGTGCATCTTGTACCTGCAGTTTGTAGCTACCTGCCTTTCCCTAACTCTTTAACTGTTTCTCCGAACAGAAAACTTAGGCCATGGAACTTTCGAGTACATGTCAGCCGTGTGCTGGCTCTTCGGGCGTTACCTGTATGACACTCTGCAGTATCCCATTGGGCTCATCTCCTCCTCATGGGGTGGGACCCCCATTGAAGCCTGGTCATCTGGAAGGCCCCTGAAAGCCTGCAGGGTCCCCAAGCAAGGGTAAGAAAGCATCCTCTAGTCCAGGAGCAAGCCTGCCAGGAGGTTATCCAAAAGAGAAGGCCCGTGGGCTCCTCTGGGAGTCAAGTCTGTGTTGAGTGTCTAAATACGTACCAACTTACTCCATGCTAGATGAGCGGTTATTTCCACTGTCGTTACCACCACAGTCCCCTGAGAATGTGACAGGAAGCAATTATGATTCTTTTTCTTAATAATACTTACAGCTAATGCCTATAAAAGCTTTATGCTGGAAGATGTTAGAAGCGGTTTATATATAGGAACTCACTCAATACTCACCACAACCTCTTGAAATGTGGACACTATTAACTCACTGCAGGTAAAGATACTAAGTCCGAGAGCACTTCAGTGACTTGCTCATGGACAGCCGAGTCGGTGGCGAAGTGTGGCTTCCGCGTCTGTGCCCTGAAGCACCGTGCTTATGCAGTGTAACGGGAAGGACAAACAGACATGTAATCAGACATGTCGTGCACGGTTGTACAAGCGCACTCGGGAAGAGATGGGTTGGGAAGAATACTTGGTGGCGGGCTGGGGGGGGGTTGGAGAACGGGCTTGTGGTGGAAACCTCAGTACTCCTATGAAGGTAGCGATGAACAACATGTGACCTGCTTTCACAGACACTGTCACATCAGTTCCGGGAGGGCCTCTGGCAGCAGGTGGACTTGTGCTCCTGGCACGGCTTGGGCAAAGGCGTGCCTGTGTGAACACGGTCAGTTTTGGAGCAGAAAGAATCGCCTGTGGGAAAGTAGGAGGAATCTGAAGCCAGGCTTCCAGCTCGCTTGGAAGGGACAATTCCGAGGGTGTAGGGAAGTGGGCATTCTCATAGACAGCTGCTGCAAGGATGAATTCACACACGTATTCTACAGAGAAATTTAGGAGCATGTTGAAAACCTTAAAAATGTGCCCTTTGACTCAGTAATGTCATTTCTGGGACTTTCTCTTCAGGAAATACTTCAGTCTGTATGTAATGGTCAAGCCATAAGAAAGACAATCATGGCACTGCTCATAAAAGCCAAAAGCTTAAACTAATCTAAGTGGCTGTCCACTGAGTGTGAGTTAAATAAATGTATTGCCGGTGTGAGAGACTCGTACTAAAAACACCTCTTCTCTGTGTGGTTTTAATGGCCTCATCTGGAAGCTGGGATGGCCCAGTCTGAACTCACAGAAAACCAGCTGATACACTTATCCTGGGAGGTGAAATTCAGACTGTTTGCATGCTCACCTGTGAAACAGGGTGGTTCAAGTTAATTCTGTGTTGCTTTCATCAGAAGTTTGCCCCAAGGGAGAGCTGGGTAGATGCCCAGCTTCGGGATCTGATGCGGCCAATCTCTTGTGACACTTGTGCGTCTCACTGATTTCAGGTTCATCCCACCTGACTCCGTGACTGGCCCCAGTGAGCACTCTGTTCTCTGGAACGCCATGATCCATCCCCTGTGCAATATGTCTCTGAAAGGCGTGATATGGTACCAGGGTGAGTGTTCGATGAGCTCTTTCTTCACTGTGTCAGTCGGCTGTTTTAGTACATTAAAAACATAATTTTATTTTTGTTTTAAGCCCACTATTCCGTGGGCTAGCAGGGTAGTTTTTGTGTCTGAGTTGCTGCAGCCGATTTTTTTTGTGCTAAAATCTGCTATGTGTCTCTGGCCAACCTGGCAGGTTGTCTGATGGCCGAGTGACTTTAGAACGGCTTGTCCCTTGTGCGTGAGGACTAGGAGCTCTCTCTGCTGGGGCCCCTGGTTCTCATGTGGCCTCCAGCCTGCAGCAAGGTAGCTGAGACCTGTTTATTGTTTACATAGCAGTTCAGGGTTCCCAGGGTATGGAGAGAGAGCAAACCCCTGAGCTGGAACACT
The DNA here is from genome assembly GCA_007922815.1 of Macrotus californicus. NCBI lineage: Eukaryota > Metazoa > Chordata > Mammalia > Chiroptera > Phyllostomidae > Macrotus > Macrotus californicus. Next base: position 728,515 of record VMDR010000012.1, read on the forward strand.
GTTCAAGTCTCTGCTGGCATCCTGTTTGCTGCTGCCCTGTTGGCCCCACAAGTCACAGGCCAGGCCTGAGTCTGCAGGAAGGCCCCCTTCCTAAGGACATGGGTGGAGGTTGGGGAGTAATGTGCGGCCATTTTTGCATCGACCCCCAAGTCCTCTGACAACTCGGACTGTCTTTAGGGGAGGCCAACGTGAATTTTAACAGAGACCTGTACAATTGCACGTTCCCTGCGCTCATTGAAGACTGGCGCCAAACCTTCCACCGTGGCTCCCAGGGGCAGACGGAGCGTCTCTTCCCGTTTGGATTTGTTCAGGTGCGCGTTGGGGGAAAGAGGCGTGGGCCTCGCTGTGGGGACGTGCTCCTGGGATCTCTTTCCTGGAACCCCGGTTTCTTCTTTTTTTTCCCTTCACAGCCGCTGGTCAAGAACTGAACATAAGACTTAATTCATCTCTGTTCACTGATAGGACAATGAAATCTTTTGAAAAAGTTAATAAGTAACTAATATTTCTTCCTATTAAAAAAGCATTACAGAGAAGGTGGAAGGAATAGGTAAAGAGCACGGAGGTGTGGCTCAGACACCAGTGTGACGGAGGACCGAGGGAAGGGGGGAGGTGAGGGCTGGGTGGAGGCAGGCAAAGGGGGAAATGGGGATATCTGGAATAGTGTCAACAATTAAAAAGGAAAAAAAGCGTTACATGTTCATTAGAGAAATATTAAAAAGATAAGCTTAGAACAATTGTAATCCCACAGTCCGTAAATAAGCAGACGTTTCTGCTCATTTTTGAAGCAGGATCCACACCATAATACTGCACCTGTCTCCCTTTCCTTTCCCACGGTGGCACATTGTGAGTATTTTTTCATGCCAATAAATACTAACCTCAGGCGTGCTTTATGATGGTTACAGAGTCTTCTGAAATGTGGCTGTATTCCAATTTATTTAACTAGGTCCTCCATAGATGGGCACTTAGGTTGTTGCTTTAAACGTTTTGCTTTCCTAAGTAGCGGCATGTTTTCATTCCTTGTAGCTAAACCATTACATACATGCTTAATTATTTTCACAAGAGAAATTCCCAGAAATGAAATTCCTAGGTTACATGAAATAACTTTTTCAGGCTTTAAACGTGTTTCCACATTTCTCTGTCAAAGTTTATGAATTTGTATAAATTTAAACCCTTAGCACCAGTGTGTGGGAATGTGCACTTCCCCACACCCTCCCCAACTGGGTGTTGTCCCTGCCACTCCTTAGAATGAACCTCGTTTTCTCACTGCCAGCCTATGGCACGTGCCCAGCGCCTGAAATAATCCCTCCCCCGTACTCCCCTAGTCACTTGTAATTGTCCTACAGGTCTCAGCCTTGATGCAACTTAGGAAGCCTTCTGGGACTATCCAAAGTCTGGGTTAGGTGCCCCCTTTCCCCAAATGGGTGATTCTGAAGCACCTTCTGCTTCCTTTTCTGCTCACATGTAGATGGCACACGTGACCGTATTTTCCTGGGTCCCTTGTAGGTCCCCAGTGCCTAACTGGTTGACAACTTAACTAAGTGTGGCCCAACATGTGAATAAAATATGCCTCAAGAAAACGCATTCTCAGTTCGTGGTAACTAGTCAGAAAGATTCTGCTCTCAGCCTTGTCTGAAAGGCCCACACACGTTTAACAGAACTCAGTCGCCTTGCCTCACTGTTTCTCAGAGCCCTCTAAGACCTAGACTTTTTAGTAGGCTGGTAGTTCTGACTCTGCTGGAACGTGGGGAATTAGACAGGTAAGGTGTTTTAAAAACAGGGCCCGACTCACAAGGTGGTGTTGGAATGGGCTTCGGTATTTGAATTGGACCTGATACTTCCAGGCCGCTGCCTCTGGGTGTCCACGGTCCCTCCTTCCCACCCTCCGCCCCTCTCCTCTACCTTGTCCTACTTCACCGTACTTTTTTGGGATAAAGATTTTTATAGATACTCTTTGCACTTATAATTACTTTAAAATCATTTTTCTTACATTTATTTTGACTTTGAAACAAGATTATTCTGCTCATTATTATCAAAATAGCAACTCCTGTCACCCGCTCTGTGTTCCTGTTGGTGGAAACTACATTTAGATTTGAGGGACTTTTTTTTCGGTCTCTAAGCCTGTGTACATGGTGATTTACATGTGACTTCAGCCACTTCAAACCAAAAGTGTGCATCAAACGCTCATGGTATGCTGGGAACTGAGAGAGGCCTAGGAACAGCATGTGTCCCAGAGACCTTGGCCCTGCACTTAGGCCTGATGGTTTAGCAGAACCCCCTTAGCCCCTGGGCTTTTACGTTACACCATCAACAAAAAGATGTTGATTGCTGTGGAAGACAGGCTGTACACGTCTGCCTCCAAAGGGAAACGTCAGGCTTGACCACACCGTTGTCCAGAGCATGGGTCCGAAGCCAGGCTGCCAGTTCAAGTCCCGGCTCTGACACTTCTTCAGCTGTGTGATTTCAGACAAGACCTCAGGCTTCTTTGTCATTCAGTATCAAGTGCGTCAATTCACAGAAAGCCTGGCACATGGCAGACAACGTCAGTGTTTGTCTTTATCCACGAGAGAGGGCAGAACATCTGGAGGACAGTGGGTCTGTAGGGAAGGATGAGGGTGCGGGTTTGACCTGGTGGCTGCAGCAGCTGGAGCGAAGTGAGAGAGGAAGGATCAAGCTCAGTGGATAGACCAGGGCCGGACACGTGTGTCAGAGAGCTATTCGTAGAGAGGCGACCTGAAGCAGGGAGGGGAAAGGAGCAGGAGGCTAGGGACTAGAGTCCTTGGGACTGTGCCTTCTTAAGAGGGGTTTGGAGGACCAGGGGAAGAGACTGCGGACTATAGTATATTGTCTGTCAAGTCCTCTGAATGTGGCCACCTTTATACTCTTGGCTGTCGTGTGCCTTCATAAGCAGCCGTATTTCTGCTAATCACCATGGGAGACTGAACTGTGCCTCCGACTAGGAAAAACCGTGTGGTTGTGGAGTTTGGGTTGCTGGTGCCCCCGCGTGGCCAGTGTGTACTAGTACAGCCAACGAAGAGGCACAGGGGGAACCGGGCAGGACTTCTCAGCCAGACTGCCATTTTGAGAAAACTTCCTCGGTGTGAGTGACTTCTGTTAGCATTTCTCCCTGTTGTGCTCCAGGCTGGTACTTATTCTAGGTCTTTCTGGGAGCTCGATGCTGTGCTCCCCATCACGGCGTTGACTGGGTGACCGTGGCTCCACTTTCAGTCTTCTGGGAGTCGTGTGGGGGGATGTAGGTAACTTGCTGATCTTTCTGTTCCGTTTCCTAGTTTTCATGAGATTCTGTTGTGAAACATCAGCACCTTTTATCATATAGATTAAAGCCAGTTTGTGTAATAGATTTTACTAAGAGGATTGGAAGTATCTTCTACATTCCACATCAGACCTGTCGATGTAAGAAACATACAAACCTGTAGAGGATTTTTATGAGTTTATTGGAGCCAAACTGAAGACAATTGCTGAGATGCGAAATCTCAACGGATTGAGATCTGCTCCAGAGAAGGGCAGTTTTGCAGGTTATTTTACTCATTACAATCATAGCAGGGGATGTGAGGGGGTTGCATGAAATCGCCTGGTGGTAGATTAAGGAGGTGGGCGAAAGCAAAGCGGGGAGACCTCTAAGATTGGATAAAAACTGAAATGGAAAGACACGCACTTCTTTTACATTGGTGGGGCCGGGATAGTTACTAACTACCATTTCCAGCGCGTAGAGATGGCATGGGGGGAACAAGATCGCAGTGAGGGGTTCTGTGGTCCGGTGCTCTGGTGCAGAGGCCGTGCCCTGAGAGATCTGGAAAAGGAGGATTACTCTGACCTTCCAAAGGTCCGTTATCGTAGATGCAAAAGGACGGTGGACAGGCTCATTCAGGTAAAGACTGACCTTTGTCAAGGAATGTGCAGGCCTCGGATGTCAGTACTCGCTGTGACTCGCTTTCTGTCAGTTGTTTATGGTCAGACCATCCTACCTGTTCACCTTCTGTGTCCGAGTTTGTACGGCCCACCATGCAGGCCTCTCCCGAGCTTGTCAGGGTTAGTGTGTGGCCCCTTTTCCGTCCACATACCTTTCATACCACACCCTTTCTGCTACTACTGCTTCCTCTTCTCCCCCTTCTGGATATTCCGTGTATTAGTTAAAGTGGTCCTTTGAGATGGACAGCATATGAGAAGGCTCCATTGGTCCCTCCATACCAACCATACGTGATCTCCCCCTGCGTCCATTACCCTCGACCTCATCTCCTGATTTCCCTTGCCTCGCTTACTCCGCTTCAGCCACACTGGCTGCCGTAATTCCTTCAGTCACACTAAGTATACTCCCACCCCAGCGCCCGCCGTTTTTTTCCCCCTTCTGCCTGGGAAGTAATTTCCCAGTATATTAGTTTTCTGTCACTACATAACAAATTACTGCAGATTTAGCAGCTTAAAGCAAGGCCACGCAGTGAGACATCACAGTTTCCACGGGTGAGGAGTCCAGGTATGCGTAGCATAGCTGAGTCCTCCGCTCAGGGCTGCAGTGAAGGTGTTGGATGGAGCTGGGGCCTCATGTGAATCCTAGGGTTTTCTTCCAGGCTCATGTGGCTGCTGGCAGAATTCATTTCCTTGAAGCTGTAGAAGTCATGGCAGCTTGCTTCTTGAAGGCCAGCAGGAGAGGATCTCTGATGACTGGGTTGGCTTCAGCACAATACTCTTGCTTTTGGGTATTTTGAAGTCAGCTGTGATAAGGGAACTTGCATCTACAGAATCTGAAGCAGACAATTCAGATGTCATGGATGCTGCATGTTGGATATTACCCTTTCTCTTACGCCCCCGTATTCACTTGGATGCCTGGTTCTGTCAGTTTGTCTTCTAGATTGCCTTATTTCTAACCATCTCCTTCATCGTTCCAGGTTAGCCCTTTCTTTTCTGTGTCTACAATATCACAGTACCTTCTGAACTAATTGGTCTCTTTTTTTTTCTTCACAGATCATTTGTATGACCACTAGATTAGTCTTGTGAAATAGTCTTTTTCTCATGTTAATAACTTCAGTGTCTCTAATGTTTAAATTGAGGCGACATTCACATAACCATTTTAAAGCGTTCAGTGGCATTTGGTACGTTCACAGTGTCTTGCGACCATCATCTCTCCAGTGGTTCCCTGTCGCTTATAGAATAAAGTATCAGCTCTGTCCAAACACTTGCCTTATTGTCTTTCCAGCCTTGTCTTCCCCACATAAATTCTCTACTCCAGCTAGATTGCTCTCTCTCAGAACTACCTTTATCCTTTACCTTTGCATCTCATGAGGTTCTAACACGTGACACATGAGCAGTCCTGTTTGCAGTGACTTCTCATATTTTCTGTGCCCGTTCATTTTTAAATATATTCTGAGGTTGTATGTCCTTGTCATAGTAAACCTTGTTCTGAATGTAGAGCACTTGCTGTCTATACCACCAACACAGCATTTAATCATACTATTTTATAGAGTTTTTATTAACATTTCTTATGTGTAGGTCTCTCTGCCCAACAAAGCTATGAAGTATTTGTACTAGTACAAATTCCCTCAAAACTCCATGATTTAAAATAACAGTGATCATTTTAGCTCACGTGTCCGGGTAGCTGGGGGTTGATTGACCTTGGCTGAGCCCCCTGGGCACTTTCAGATCTCTGAAGGTCAGCTGGGGAGCTCTGTGCCGTCCAGGCTGGGCTGAACTGCGTTAGAGGAGGCAGCTCTGTTCTGCAGCTGCCATCTTTCTCTTGAGAGTAGTGGGCCAACCGGGCATGTCATTCTCATGGTGACAGCAGAAATGCGAAGGAGTAAGTGGAACCATGCACAGTGTCTTGAGGCCTCATCTAGGAATTGGCACACATAACTTCCTGCTTCATCGATGGGCCCAAGCAGGCCACATGGCTGAGCTCAGAGTCAAGGGGTGGGGAGATAAATACACTTTTTCTCTTCATAGGAGGAACCATAAAGTCACATGACAAAAGGGTGCGGATATAGGAACGTGTAAAGAATGGGATCTTTGATGCAATTTGCACGCACACTTCAGGGCAGATGCCGCTTTGCTTTTCTGCCCTAAAACCGGAAAAGCCGGCGTCCCTGCTGCCTGTCACTACCAGAACCCATAAGTAGAGACAAGGATTGAATCTTTATGGGTACTTTGTTCTGATGGTCAGTGGGAGTGAGGGAAAAGGTTAATCACATAAAAGCTGCAGCCCAGCAATTTCCCTGGCATCCTTTCCTCTCTCTTGGCCAGTGACCCTTTGTCTGTGTCTCGGGTGGCAGGACGTCTCTTCCCTGGAGCACAGTGGCAGGCAGTCCTCCTGGGGCACAAAGGTTGAGTTGCTTGTGTTCTCCTGGAGTCAGGATGGGTCTGCCTTCAGTTCCTGAAACAATAGCTTTTTACATGCATTAATTATTACATACAGTTAATAAGCTTATTAACTGTAACTTACAACCAAAAATTTTCCAACTCTCCAGTTCCCCCACCAATACAGTGCCCAGCCCTGTGTTGTACACAGGTGTGCCCATTACCTATCGCTTTGCAACAGACTACCCCAACACTTGGTGTCTCAAAGCATCAGCCATTGTCTGCGCTCATGATGCCATGGGCTGGCCAGGTGGTCTCAACTGGGATGGCTCACCCTGCTCTTGGAGCTGCCAGTGGGCTTGCTTACGTGGCTGCAGGTGGAACCGAAGGCCCCAGAATTCACACGACTGGCCCCTCTGCTGGGATTGCTGGGACGTTAATGCCTGTCTCCTTCACGATCTTCCAGTTTCCAGGGCTCCTCTGTCTGCGTCGTTCCTCCATCAGGGCAGTGGGCTTGTTTTAACCGGGCCATCTCAGGGTTCTAGGAAAATGAAGTCAGAAGGCAGGGGCGCTTGAGGCAAAGGCATGGAAGCTGCACATCACTTATGAGCATTCCATTGGTCAGAGAACGTCACAGACATAGCCTCGATTCCATGGGAGGAGACCCAGAGTCCCCCTTGTGATGAGAGGGGTGGCAGGTGGGACAAGAGGGATTCTGTCACTGTAGTGAGCAGCTCAGCAAAGACTTGTTGAATGAACATTTGGACAAATGAGTGAAGCACAACCAGGGTTTGCTGGTAACAAAGGTTCCAGCGTAGGATTCGGATGCAATAAAATTCTCTCTGCTTTCTAGTTGTCTTCCGTTTTGTCGGGTGCAGCCTCAGATGATGGATTTTCCCAGATCCGCTGGCATCAAACTGCGGACGTTGGCTATGTCCCCAACCTGAGGATGCCCAACACTTTCATGGCTGTAGCGATGGACCTCGGTGACAGGACCTCACCTTTCGGCAGGTATGGGTGCTTCTTGGGCTTCGCTTGAATAATAGTGCATGTTCTTTGTGGCCTTCACTGTGACGTTCGTCCACTCGTGAGGGGGAGAGTAGATGGCCCGAGGATCGGACTGTAGAAGCATCATTTGCAGTCACTTGCACTGGGATGAGCTGCAGTAACAAAGAAGAACCCTCAACCTCTCAGGGCTTTGATGCAACAGAAACTTTTTCTCGTTCACTCTACATGTCCACGCTTTCCATCACAGTCATTCACAGATCCAGGGAGACAGGCACCACGTTGACCTGTACTTCCAGTCCCCTTAAAGTGCCACACCAGCGATGAAGGGCTCTCCCCGGAATAGCACCAGTCACTTCTGCCCACTCTGCTTTAGCCAAAGCAGCCCTGTGGCCACGCCCAGCTACAGGGAGTGGAGCCGTGATTCTGCCCTGGGCTCAGAGGAGTAGCAGTGGCGGATTTGTGAGTGGCCCCCGTGACTACCACGTGCTAACTGCTGGCTACGAGGGGGTTCCACAGCAGCCCAGTGCACAGTGTCTGGACACTAGTAGGAGCTTGAACTAATATTTATTTATTTTTGAATGAATATTTATTGAACCAATAAAACCCAGAGGGGACCAAGTAATGAACAGCTGACTCAGATGGAAACACAGGGTATGTTAGTTGGAAAGGTCTTTTTTTTTATTTTTTAAGATTTTATTTACTTATTTTTAGAGAGAGAGGAAGGGAAGGAGAAAGAGAGGAAGAGAAACATCAATGTGTGGTTGCTTCTCACTCGCCCCCCACTGGGGACCTGGCCTGCAACCCAGGCATGTGCCCTGACTGGGAGTCAACCCTGTGACTCTTTGGTTCACAGGCCTGTGCTCAAGCCACGGAGCCACACCAGCCAGGGCTGGAATGGTCTTTTGAGTTAGCTCGCCTAGGTCAGTTCCAATACCCTCCCTCCCTCCCTCCCTCCCTCCCTCCCTCCCTTTCTTCCTTCCTTCCTGGTCATCTGTTATTTCAAGGTTTCCAACCCACGGAAGGCCCAGAGGCCTCTGACCGCCGTTTGCCATTTCTCTCAGGCTGACTAGCCGCTCATCACTGGCTGTTAGATTTAGTTAGCTTTATTCTCGCCTTCTTAAAGGGTGCTTGGTATATTATTTCTTTTTTATGTTTACTTTTATTTATTTTGATTGTGTTTTCCCATTAACATGTATTTACTCCCTTACTACCCCTCACTCCCCGCAATCACCACCCTATTGTTCTCTCTTTCTTTTTAATGTAGTCATTATTGAGCTGAAACCCGAGGTTCTCTCCTTGTTTATCCTGCAGCATCCACCCTCGGGATAAACAGACCGTGGCCTACCGGCTGCACCTGGGGGCCCGCGCCGTGGCCTACGGTGAGAAGCAGCTGACCTTTCAGGGGCCGCTGCCTGAGAAGATAAAGCTCTTGGCTGATGAGGGGCTGCTTAACCTCACGTATTCCCCGCAATTCCTGGTGCGGAGGCAGGACGACAGGATATTTGAGGTGAGGACGGCGGAAACAGCGGGGGCTGCTCCCGTTTGGGGCCTCAGGATTTCCTGCACGGTGAGGCCCCTCTCTCTGATCTGAAATGACAACGGGAGGCAGGGCTTCACTGGTGGGGGCCTGCGTTTGTCTCAGAGGGACAGGGAAGCTGCCATTAACTCGTTCACTCAGAGCGGCAGTTTTCACCCCTCTTCCTCTCATGGCACACGTCAATTACTCAAATCCTGCGGCACACCAACAAGGAATCTTTTTGCCAGCCTGACAAAAAAGTAGCTGTGGTTGTGATTCATTCACACCGGACAGCTGTTGTCGTGCTGGCCGTTGTCATTTTTTTACTTGACAGTCTAAGGGAAAAGAGTCAGTGCCCCTGACAAAACAGTCGGGCATTTGCAGGTTTTAACCATCCTTGCGGCAGGCGCACCAGTTGGATGTCGCTGGCCCAGAGGCAATTTTGACAGCCTGGCCAAACAAGGCAAGGAGGAGGGGTCCAAATTCAAATAACATACCTTTTGTGTTTCGCCTCCCAGAGCAAACTATCTTTGCTCTTTCGAGGCCTGCAACTTTATCTGTAGGCTGCATCCAAAGGATCCTTCTTCCAGAATGTTTCTCTCATCCTCGGATGCCTCTTTTATCCTAAATCTGATACTCTTTTGAGTTTGGTGTCTCTTTTTAAGAGGCTTAAGCTTGGCGATTTGTAGCTTAGTGTGAATTTATATGATGAAGTGATTTTCTTCTAATACATAGCAAGGAGCACTCCACGGTGGAGCTGGGGCTATTGATTAAAGAGGTTCCTTTAAGAACCTTCGGTAGTTGGGGTTGGGGGTGGAGGCATTCCTAGACGGGGTATTTGTATGAGTGCCTGGGAATCAAGAGGCCATGAGGCTGGGATTGGGGGTGTGTGAAAAGAGGGCCCAGGAGGTGAAAGGATGTGGAAAACAAACTTTAATGACAGGGTTTATCTAGGGCAGCCTCTCCGCTGCAGTCCTGACTCCGGTACCGCTTGCCTCAGGTGCTTGCTCAGCACTTCCGCCACTTAGATTCTGGACGCTGGGTTTTGGGCAAACCCCGCATTCTGTGTTCCCCACTTCAGTCAGTTGCCGGCAGTCTGTCCATCTCTTGGGCCCAGAAACAGAGTGGTGGTCAGGTCGGCGCTTAACCTTTGGGTACTGGGTCGTTCACGTTCCCCTCCCTGGAGTGCTCTCTGACTGTAGAAAGGCCTAGCGTCCAGCGTCTCTGTGCCCCCTGCATCATTCCTCAGCCCCTGGGGAGGGCCAGAGGGAGCAGCAGTGGGAGTGCTCGGCTTGCTGACTCCTGCTTGGCCGTTTGTCGGGAGGGTGACAGCGAGGGTGCTTGGGGAACCTTCCCCAGATGCTGGTTGTCACTGTGCTTCCTGCCTCCCTCGGTAATCCATGCCTTATTGATTGAGGTCACTTGTTTCATCACAAGAACATTTTTATCAGCCTGCGGCCGTGTTGACCAGACCCAGACTCAGGTTTGCTCTGGTTACTGGAGGAAGTGGGTTCTTGGCTGAAAGCAGCTCTTTCTCTCCCTTCCAGTCCATCTGAAAGAGCAGCTCCCAGCCTCGGGGAGCACCCTCTGCCTGACCTGACCCTTCCTTTTTATGACTCTCATTAGATCTCGTGTTGTGGTGACCAGCAGTGCAAGTGGCTCCCAGCTCCCATGAACACTTTCTCCACCCGGACGCTGGCCCTGAGTGTCAGCTCGTGCTCTGGCACTCCAGTTGCCGTCCGTTATGCCTGGGCCACTTGGCCTTGTGAATATAAGCTGTGTCCCCTCTATCACCCCAGCAGTGCCCTGCCGGCCCCTCCCTTCACTGCTCTCGTGGCAGAACAGCTGCCCGGATGTCACAGCAGTGTAGCTAAGTGATGCAGTACGACTCCAGACAGAAGTGTGGATCCCTTAGAAATGGGCATTTAGGAGTTAAATGATGACCACTGTTGCTTTAAAAGGAAATTAACAGAAACTTGTTGGACAGTTCCCAGTGAGCATGTGGCTGTTTCCGTATTTTGACATGAGCTAGGGCTGGTAGATAATGAAATGCTTGCCTTTCGCCCTCTAGTTCAGGGATCCCCAACCTCCAGGCCGTGGACCAGTCCCAGTCCCGGCCTGCTAGGAACTGGGCCACATAGGAGGTGAGCTTGAACGTCATGCGCTTGAACCATCTCGAAACCATCCTCCCATGGAAAAATCGTCTTCCATGAAACTGGTCCCTGGTGCCGAAAAGGTTGGGGACCACTGCTCTGGTTAGGCTGGTGTCCCTACTGGACTTGTACCAGACTAGACTGAACCTGGGTGTCACTCGCTTCCTCCTAAGTGGGGTGAAACATCTGGCTGGCGCACGTGGCCTTGCGAGTCCTTCCAACCCTCGTTCCCACAGTTCCGGGTGTGAGGAGACAAAGTGTTAGGTGTTGCACTCCGCACCGTCAGCAGCTCTGCTCCTTCAGTCTGAGGAGTGACAGTGTGAATGCCGAGAGCTAGCCAAGCAGAACCACGTGCACGCAGCAGGGGAGGTGCGGAAGGCCAGCCTCGGGAACACAGAGAAAAGGCGAGGCCGCGGCAACGAAGACACGCCGGCTGCCAGCAGCAGGTCTGGGGGGATCACAAGCTTAGAAAGAATGTGCCTCTGGAGGTCACGGACAGGCGGACAGGTCATTCGCGGTAAACAGAAATCTCAGGCTCTTTGAAGGTGAGAGTCAAAAAGGAGAATGCGGATGGAAGAAAAGAGGGGGGCTCAAAGTAAAGCGACCCTCGAGGGACAGCGGTGAAAGAGGGCTTTTGCATGTGCTGTTAAGGATCATGATGGTATTTGTTGGCTGATTACGAACAGCTAGTGGCACTTGCTAGTCGTGTGTTATTAGAAGTTAGAAATAAAAAGCACAGTCACGCGCTGCTTTACAGTGTGAGAAGTGCATCACTCGGCGGTTGTGTCAGGCGGATGTCGCAGGTGCGCTCCCACAAACCCGGGTGGCACTACCTGCTGCACCTGGGCTGCGTGCAGCACGTTGCTGTACCAAGCGCTGTACCGGGAGCGGGGCTGGCAGGACCGGAAGGCACGCTGGGTGACTCGGCACAGCGAGCGGTTGGGTGCGAAGGCCGGGGACATTACTGCTCACTGCTGTCGACCTCACAGACGCTGCTCTTAGGCTGCTCGGGATTTATGTAAAGAATGTTTTTCTTCAACAGTAAATTAACCTTGGCTTACTGTAACTTTTTACTTTACGAACTAGACTGAGCCAAGCTCAGGTTCCTTTCGTCCCCAATAACCTAGTGCACACAGCGTGAAAAATGAGCTTTAGGGGGAGGTATACTAATGAAAAGTCATGTAAAAGTTCATTTATTTTTAATGACTGATTAATTAAAAACATTCTGTTGGAACTCAGCTTATTTCCCAAATGAAGTAACATTCTACTGTTTGAAAAATGGTACTTATAATTACCATAGACGATTTGGATGCTAACAGAAAGTATCAGCAACTAAGAAATCACCCCAAATCCATCATGTGGAGAGAAACAGTGTTTTGGTGAACAGTCACTTGATTTGTTTGGGTTGTATTGTACACACTACATTGGGTATTACTTCGTAATCTGTGCTTTTCATTTATTCCAGCAAAATAATTCTCCTGGTAAACTGTGTGTGGATTTGAGTGTTTCGTTTTGTGGGGGCCCCATGCCTTAGCCAGTGCCCATTTAGTGGACTTAGAGGTTTTCTCCACTTTTTCATTATTAAACTAATACTGTGACCACTGTTGCTTGCCAACATCATACCACGCTTACTTTCCTTAGGACCCTTAATGTGCAGTAACAGGTTTAAAGGATGAATATGTTTGCAATTGTGATACCTACAGCTTTACCCTCTCAAGAGTCCAACAGGTTCTGTTCCCACCCAGGTGCAGTCTCGTTTTTTGTGTCATTCTCATTGATACTGCATGTGGTCAAACTGAAGAAATCTCTACCAGTCCAGTAGATGACAGATACTCGGCAGTGTTTTTCAAGTTTTTAAAAATGATGACCCACAGCAAAAACATCTGACATTCCATGTATCCCCATACATGTGAATACATGTGTGATATTTATATAAATACACATATACACACTATACTTGATACCAAAGTTTTAACCTTTTGGCACACGATGCAGTCCAATATATCTGATTGCTTTAATTTTAAAAGAGGCGCACCCGGACTCCCTAAGTTTAAGAACAACAAATGTGTTCTTTCTGTTCTAGGAAAGCTACAAAGTGAATATTCTTTAATAAGAGTAAATATAGCACACTAACCTATTAAAACATTTTTTAAATGTCTTTCTTAAAATGAAGCTTTGATATGAGATTTACTCAAGCTGTAGTAGAATGGAAAAGTATTTTCTATATGATAAGAGCAGCATATATCATTTCTGTGTAAGTACAGATATGTTCAGGCAACTTATAGAGAAGAGAGAAACATTAAAACATTAACAGCTTTGAGTAATATACCTTTCCACCCTTGATTTGCCATAATCCAAATTATAATTTTTTTGCACTGTAAAAGCTTACAAACTTATAAAAAACTGTAAGAGTCATAAAATTAATGTTACTTCAGCTTCTGATACTTTATAGTGACCAGTGTGGGGTGCTCTCTAAACGCTGCTGCCTGGGCCCCTCCCCCGGCTGGCCAGATTCTTTCCTCTAAAACGGCAATCCCACTCCTGTTGTCCCCACCTGGCAGTTACGAATCACAGCACAGTGACAATCCAGTTCTCACCTCTCCTTCCCCCATCTTCTCCTCCTGGGCCTTCTGTCCCTTCCCATTGCAGCCAGCCCTGGTGCTAGGATGGACTCCCTGCGATGCCCTCACTGCCCGTCTAGCCAGCGGCTGTGGAGTGGTCGGGATTAGGTGACATGGTAAGCCTCCACCTTAATGCCACACACAGGGTGCACACAGTCCAGCTGCCCCAAATGCATTTGTCACACGGTTAGTGAAATGACAGGGCGAGCCTGCAATGGAGGCTGGGAGCTGATCCCTGTCCTATCTACATTTGTTATCATGCAGTTTCAGTGCACTCAGTAAAAGCACATCTCTGATAAGAAACCACAAAGAGGATGTAGGAAGTGTTAGAGAATCTTTTGCTCCCCTGGACGGATATGTGAACTGGGAGTGGACAAAGTGTGCCTTGGGCTGGATGCCGCTTGGGAAGAGCAGGACCGGACTTCCATGATACTGACAAGAGAAATACAACAGCCTCCTGGGGCGCAGGGGCGGGGCTTAACAGTCCTTGAAGCAGGATCGGAATCAAGAGTAGAAGGTTGTCGGAACTGTACTAACTCCTCCCTGAGCCAGCAGCCAGTCCTTACTCTGGTTAATAAAGGATTTAAGTTTACCTGAGGCAAAACTAAGCAAAACAGATTATATGTGATGACAAGATGAAAATAAGCAGAATTGTCAAGAGAAATTTATTACTAAAAATAAAGCAGGTGAAGTTTTTCTCAGGAAAAACTGTCCCCATGGGAAGCTCCACAACAAGACATGTTAGTATCTTCATCTGAACTGCTGCCTCTGTCCATATATGCTAAGTTTTAGATTAAGTTAAAAAATCATCATGATGAAAACGATGTGGCATCTGACCCCTTCTCGCTCAGTCTAGAGACTGCGCTGGGCTGCACTGCGCTGGAGACTTCAAGTGCTCTAGGTGACCACCGACCAAGGGCTCATGTGTCAGGAACATGGGTTGGTAAGAAGACACGAAGGCTGCGGGCTGAAGCTCTGGGAGATCCAACGATCCTGGGGGGAAAATTCCTTAAGTTCCAGTGTTGTCTGGGAATCCCAGGAGACTGATCAGACACATGTGTGTTCCTTCGAATCCTTAACACCCTTGCATCCGTCAGCCAATTTCACCTTGTTTGGTAAGATTGGACAGATACTTTTACAGTGAAGACACTTACTTTCACTCGGTCTGAAGTACATTAAGTGACTTGCCTAGAGTTATGTAGTAATCAGGCAAAGAGTAGGAATTTTAATTCTATTTTCGCATTTCCAGTTCAGAGCTCTGCCTATACGATCCCAGTGCTGATACCCTGGCTGCTCCATCCATTTACGGTAGGAATTGGTGGGACAGATGCAGGACTGAGACTGTGACCCGATCCCCTTTACCCCACCTGGAATCTTAGTCCTGCACAGCAGATTTGCCCCTGGAGTTCCACTTAGGTCTTAGCTTCAGGAGATGAGGAGAAACCTTAGTTTCTCGGTGGGCCCTGCCTTACTATTATGACCCCAGCCATGCCCTGTGACTTCTGTGAGGACTGCTGGAGAGCCACGCAAGGCAGTGGGTTCTCTTGGCTCGGGACTCCCCAGGATTGGAGCAGGATAGCTTGTATCACTGCCCAGACATCTGGAGTACTCGGCCATGGATGAAGAGGGGAGAGCAGCCTAAAAATAGTCAAACCAGAAAGATAACATTAAAAGATACCTTGTAGCATGGGATCAGTATGATCTTCATCAAAGGTCTGTCTCTGAAAGGCTTCAAAGCTTATAGCTGCCTCACCCTCCAGCAGGCCTGGGGGTGGCTGCTCATCTCCAGGTTTGCACACATCAAATTTCACCCACTGGTAACTGCAGGACCAAAGGGAATCGTTATCAAGAGCTGTTAGCTACAACCCATTCTTATTCCAAAGGAATCATATCTAAATAATCCCAATATAGAGCTCTCCAATGTATATCTAAAAACATTAAAAAAAAAAAAAACCTTTAAAAAGACAGGCTTCTTTAGTGGCACATTGTTCTGCGGGCCTTCCTGTTGCTGTCATGGCACACACAGAAAGCGCTGCTTACAGCACGGTGGGGAACGGGCTTCTGCTCGCCTGTGCAGAAGACTGTGACAGTACTGAGGCACAGAGGTCAAGAAGCAAGCGTGCTCTGTGCACAGGGGCAGCTCAGTAAGCAAACGAATGGACAAAGCAGTTGACGTCCCTGGCCTGCTATTGTACCGCTTCTCTCGAGGGAGTGGAGTTGACCACACTTACTTGACACATTTTCGAGCTCCTGGACAACTCTGGATCAGGTTGTGGATGGTTGGATGAGAAAACCCAAAAAAGTCAGCTCCAGATGGAAGCACATTAGACACTGGTTTCCCCCTGAACAGGAGAGGGGGAATTTTAATTCAAGAGCTTGGGGGAGACGAGAATGGGTTGAGGGCTGGAGTGTGGGCACGGACCCCCACAGCAAGCTTTCTTGACTTGGTGGAGACTTGAGTTGCTACAACATCTGAATGATGAAAGGGAGCATCCTGTACAATGAGAGATCCCCGCTCATTAAAACAGGAGAAAGGTCTCACTACAGCTGCACCAAAGTGACCTTTTTTGTCTGTCTTCAAGCTGTTGGTCAACTTACACAGTAGCACTTACGGCCTTGAGCAGTTCTGCGTGACAGGCCTCTGCAGAAGAACTGACAATGGCATTCTGAGGGTCATCTTCAGGAACGATCTCAAACTGAGGAAGACAAAGGAGCCATGAGAGCAGTCTTCAAGGAAGCAGTGGGAGGGAGGCGGCCGTGTATACTGTAACTGTTCTTCACTCTGGGACGTGAAGCTGACGTGCACCACACCAGGAGGTGGGTACAGTCTCCTGCGGTGCCATTAAAAATGCAAATAAACCCAAGAAAACGGAGTCCTCTGACTCTCTCTGTTCTGCACTCCCGGCCTGACTGCTCCCCAGAGGCCAACACTGAGAGGTTCCATGCGCCTCCAGACCCCGTGTGACCCACGCACTACGCCTCTAAACACAAAAGCAGACGGTGCCTTAAAAACAACGAGATCCTTCTCCGTGTGATCTCAGGCTAACCTTACAACATCCAGTGGGCCATTTCGGCTGCAAGTCCCCTTTTCAATTAATTTTCTGTATTTTTTGAATTGCAGGATTACACTAATTTATAAACGGTTCAATCAAAATTAGACTGAGAAATTTTTGCCAAGACAGTGTTTTCATGATAAGTGCTTTCTAGCCAACTTCATTCCTTGACCAGTTTTCTACGAAGTTCAGTGAAATTCTTGCGAAGAGAAGTACCTGAGGCTGCATGCCGCCATCCTTGATCTGACAGGTGTACAGACACTCCTGGTCTGGGCGCTTCATGCTGGCACAGACCCGAGTGCTGCAGAAGCCCACAGGGTAGATGGCACTCTCGTCATGGAAGCCAGGTCGGTCGGTGATGATCTACAAAAAAAGATGCCCCCAACCTGCAAATGAAGTCACTGGTGAATTTAGAAGCCCAGTGTGCCACAGGTAGCCTCTGGAACCACTCTGGGGCTACAGAGAGTGACGCAAGTCACGGAAAGTGTGTAGGCCGTGTAGCAGACCAAACTGGCCTGGTTCCTAGGGCCTGGAGATTTCCTGGTGTTAGTCTGCAACAGCCTGCACCCGTGGCAGTGCTGCCACTACTGGGAACAGGGAGGGAAGGCTCAACCCCATTCCCACGTTTCTGATGCTCCTCTCTCTGTGTTGCTGGTCTCACTCACCTCCCCCAGGCTATATACTGTTAGACCCCCCAGTCCGATGGGGAACACAGGCCGTCCTGAGGGATCCAGGGCAATGGGCTGAACCAGCTTGCGAGCACCTCCCTCCATTTTCTTTTTCTTGGATGTTTTCTTCAGAACTGAAACGCAAATCTGGGGTCACCCTCTTTAGGCCCCTCCCAATGCTAAGGGGAAGGGGAAATTTACATGTAAACACTAAGAGCCAATCCTGGTTCTACACACTCATTGAATGGGCACATGGGACTTTCCCCCAAAGCCCGGAGTATCCTCCTAAGCCACCCACCTGGCAGTAACCAATGTGAATATTACTGCTTAGGACCTAAAAGCCTTACACTTTTTAAGGCCTCTTCACACATCCGAAATTTCCCAAGCCAGCAATATGCTCCGAAGGCCATCTAGCTCATTTCCCTGCCTCTAACAAAGAGTGAACTGACGGCAGCCCGGGGAGTTGGGGATAGGGAAGAAGGTGGAAGCCTTGGCCTGCTCCCTGTGCATTTAACCAGGTCTAACTGGCATTCCTCCACTCAAATGGCTCTGATACACTTGTTTTCCAAGGGCTGTTAGGGCTGCTTAAGGACCAGCTGAGTTTAAGCATAGCCGCGGCCACGTGTGTCCACCAATTAGTACCAGGTCTTTGTCAACAGGCACTGAGCCACTGGCACAACTGAGATCCCCTCCAGGTACCTTCCAGTTTGTTGTTCTCTTTGCCTTTTTCTTTTTTCTCCTTCTTGGACTTCTTCCCAAATGGCTCCTCAGCCCCAGTGCTAGGCCCAGAAATGGGCCCAGCTCCCTGTAGCGTCCCCACGGAGCTGGCCACACCATAAGCCAAGGGCAAACTGGAGCTGTGGGGAGGAGCTGCAGGCTGTACTTCCCCTTCAGTTAGAGCCTGAAGCTGGAGGAGCTTCTTTAGCAAGTACCTGAGGTTGGGAAGGAAAGGAAACAGAAGTGTGAGCTTCCCCTCTGTCTCAAGTCAGTATTTTACTTCAGTACTGGGAAAAGCCAAAACTATATGCAAGGTTATTACACTTACAAAAATAACATTCTCACTGGGCCCTGAGAATAGGGAAGGTCCAGAGGGCCGTACTCAGGAAGCGAAGGATAGAGTTGTGGCATGTCTCTTTGCACCTGCAGGGTGGCTGTGCCTTCATGTTGGAAGGGTAGCCTTCTGAAAGGCACGTACCATGAACTGCATGTGTACACATACCCACTATGCTCTGCACAGACTAGTACATACCGAATGCATATCTGCAGAATGAGGCAGTTTATTTTATAACCGGGGGGGGGGGGGGGGGGTTATATTATTAGATTACTTATGAGTTGAGGCAAGAGGGCTTCAGCAGAGATGAGCCGAGTGCTGTCCCATCACTGTGGTCTCCGCCACTGGACAAAGGGAGCCGGCACCACAGGCTGTCTCTCTGTGCTTGGTCAGCCGCCAGCAGGACCCAAAAGCCCACCGGAGAGCGACCCCAGGAGCAGTAGCGCCGTACCACTCACCGGAACCGTGACTCTAACCCTAAATGAACTCAGCTCACCGTCTTTCTTCTTTTGCTTTAAGAAATTTCTCCTCAAGACGAGCAATTTCATCACAAATAGCAGCATTTTCCTTTAAGAAAACAAAAATGGAATATAATCACATCAAATGAATAAAAGATCAAAATAGTATGCTGGGAGGAAGAGTTATATATCAAACCAAAAAAGTCCCTTGTTGCTAGATAAGAAGGAAGAACTAGTCTACCTTGCAAACTACGAAAAGAACCTGTAGGTAGCAGTGGAGTCAAGTTCAACTATGTGCAGGGTAATTACAGAATTTATCAAATCCGGGGGACCTCTGAGTAAAAAGAGAGTGCTATTAATGATTATGCCAGAACAATGTGGTGAATCAGGGCTATTCTAGGCAAACCAAGATGTGCAGTCATCCTAGTTAAGGTAGTCCTTGGCAGAGAAAAGGGTATACTGCTTAAATCCATGGATGCTTAAATTCAGTCCTTGTAAATATGAGGACTAGCCATTCCAGAGGACCTGGACTCTTGGGGGAGCTTACAAAACCAGCCTAACTCGAAGCATCCCATGCAAGATGAGCCTCAGACAAAACCTGGATGGAACTAAATCAACTCTGGTATGTAACATTCTTAAACTTCATCATCTACTTATTCAAGCACAGTCTCTTTACTGAGGACTCGGTCTATCTCCCACGCATCAGTCCTGGGAAAATGCTGCCACCGCAGCATTCCATAGGTGGGAACTCAGACTGCCTGTGGCAAACAATAGGCTTTTCTTCACAAAACCTTTATGTAGTACTGAATGGAACCCAAGTCGGCCTAGGAACTCAGGTACAAGCTTCATGTGCCTTGGACATGTAGGGAATAAAAGAAAGGTAGCAAATCCTCTTAATTACACTTTTCTTATTTCTCTCCAGTGCTCCATAAATGTTTTTGGAGTGAATGTGCTAATTCTCAAACCTTTCCTTATGCTTCCCCCAAAAGCCAAGAGATGTTCCAAGTTTTGGGTAGAAAGATGAGGTGAGCTGATGACTCAGCCGCGGGAGGACCTTGGAGGACTCCACTCTCTGTGTTCCCTGCACTGAGGCAAGCCTGAGCGAGGCAGAGCATTTTAGCACAAAGTGTGGGGCTGGCCAACCAGTTCATTCATTCAATAAACCCAGTGCCTCTGCCATAGAAAAAAAATGGCAGAAATACTGGGGAGACTCAAAAGAAGTTAGAAGGGGGTAAATTATTGAAAGCTTCCTGTATGTGTCTGTTTAGGGAAGGGGTACAGGGGGCGCTTAGGAAATAGGCTGGGTTAGTGGGGGTTATAATAAAGAAACTAGAATCGGGGGGGTCCAAATTGGTGTCAGGGCTCTGACACTGTGCCTTGAGGCAAATCATCTCTCCGGGATTCAGTGTTATTTTAAAAATAGTGCCTCGTTCTCAGGGTTCTCTTGAGAATCGAACGCATTTCCAATTAGAGTTTTGCGGTTATAACGATAATGGCTAAAACTTACTGGCACATCTTCTAGATGCCAAATACTTTCCTTTCCTCATTTAACCTTCACCACTCAGCAAGGTAGTTATTAACTCTCACAGGTAAGAATCAGGATTACAGAAATACGTGATCTGTCCAAGGACACAAGGCTCCCGAGAAGCGACGTATAACTGCAAACGCTGACGACACTACTGCTGCCATTCCGGGAAGGCGGACAGTTTGGGGGAAGATTTCGCGAATTCGGAGTGTGGACACGGGGAAAAGACCGAGCGACGTCAGACTCACAAACACCGTGGCTTTGGCGGCTTTGCGCAGCCGCAGGTACTTGAGCCGGTACTTCTCGTTCTGGCTCCTCTTCGGGAGCTTTTTCATCCTGGCCTTGGCCGATTGCGACGCGGCCCACGGCGAGGGGGTCAGGCCGCCCAGCAGGTTCATGACCCGGGCCCGCTGCGGGGCCCCCCGGGCGCGGCGGGCATCAGCGCCCGGCCGAGGGGCGGGACGACGGCCCCGCCGGGTCTCCGCTGGCGGAACCAGGCCCTGAAGAACCGACCTCCCCAAAAATGCTACCAAGGAGAGCGGCTAGGACAGAGGTCCCGCAGTCAAACACCCCGGCCTCCCGGTACTTTCGCGTCCGCCTCGGAAGTAACCTTGCCCGGAAGTTGCGTCACGGCGCCGACTGGACTGGCGTAACTTCCGGGTGTGAGCGTGCGATCGCTTCGAGCGCCTGCCCGGAAGAGGCGAGACAGGGCGGGCCGGGGGCAGGTACCTGCTACCGTTGTGACCCTCACGGGCTCACGTGCTCGTGCTCGGCTCAGTAGATTGTTGGGCCGAAGCAGTAGCCGGCAAAAACCTTCCCCGCGCGAGTGCGACGCGCTCCCGCAGCTGGCTGCGGTCAACACCAGTTTTATACACTCGGTACCCACAGTCCTCCCCGCGCTGTAGGTCGCGCTGGCACGCCAGCTGTGGGACTGCGGTCTTCTGGCTTCCTTACGTTATGGCCGCTCGCGTAAATGTTCCCATGGTGGCGTGATTTTAGTACGAGTCGGGCCTACAGGGCTGAACAGAAAAAAGCCGCAGCTCCCGCAGGTTAGCATGTAGCAGAAAAGATGGAAGATTTAACCCACAGCTTTAATAATACGCAAGCACAAATAGGCACTCAGTCATAGTTTGCCTGATGGCACCAAAAGGAAGTTTCTGTACCTTCACATTTATTTATGTGTAATCCAGGTCTGTCGAAAATCAAACGAAGAGAGAAAACTCTTTAGGATGCAGCATTGCTGAATGCACCTGTCCGGAAGGCAGAGGCTTCTGTGCGTTCTCACAGCAGTGCCACTGAGCTAGCTGACCGAGTGAGTCTCTGGGCCCACAGGTTTTTCCTCTGAAAACTGAGTATATAGTGTAGGGTAATGGATGTGAATGAGAGTTCTAAACTGTAAGGCGCTATTTATATGAAGTAGAAATTACTGTTACATGTTAAAAATACAGACTTCTAGAGTGGCATATGGGAATTAAGGAAAATGAATACATAATAAATTTATTGAATTACTGGAGAAAAATCTAATACTGAATTAAGTAACATAATCAGAGTTCGAAAGAGAGGTTTAGCATCGATGACCCAGGTATTTATTTCATTTCTGAAAATTGTAAAAATGGTGACGGGGTCTTCACCAAAATAGATTTAACGGAAGTCCTTTTATGCCCATCCATATTGTGAGCTGCCCTTTGTAGGGCCTGGCTGGATTTTAGCAGAGCAGTCTCTCCTGGTGCCAGTGGGCTTCTGCAAACATACTCAAGGCAGCCACATAAGTTCATTTTATGAAACTGCCAGGAATTTTTCCAGCCTACAAAATATCCGCACTCATGCCTTTGATACTATAGATTGGCACTTTACCTTGGACCCTAAAAATAGATAGTTCTGATTGATCAGAAGACTATGGGGTATTTTTCTTTTCTTTTGCAAACCCCTTATTCCCTAACTGCCAGGTTTATTTGCTGCCCAGCTGTATTCTGTCATTGCAGGCTTTGTAATCTGACTTCATTTTCCTTATTCCTCTTCACATCCAGTAGGAGGAAAAGTGCTGTCACCTGCCTTAGTTTGCAAGCTGTTCTGCCCAATGGGTTTCAGTGGAATTTTCATTAAAATATTTGCAATAGGTAAAACATTTCACGCAAATTTTTGAAATTGAGAAAATATGCTACAAAAAGTTTAAGAATCCATTATGCTGCCACATGGAACGAGCCATTTTTAACACATTGGTGTGTGCATCTTCATGCATCTTTACACAGGGTGCAGCATATTGAATATTTTCATGTATCTTTATTTACTAAATACAATGTTTTCTTTTTGTTCACTTACCAATATAATAGTCATTTTGCAGCGTTATTATGATTGCTTTGTAATTTTAAATGGATGCTTAATACTTCAGTTATGGCATAGTCATTTTACATGATTATCTTCATGTTGTTTGACTTTTTGGTCAGCAAAATTGCTGCAAAGTGCATCTTTGTGTGCAAAGCTCTTTCCACACAGGGCTGTTTAGAGGCTGGGTTTGTGTGCTCCAAACAATGTAATATTACTGAACAACTCGAGTCACTTATTTATTCAGAAGAATGGTGCGTATTATGGCAGAACGTTTAGGAGACTTATTTAAGAGGGAAAAAGGGGGCCATATGAACACAGTGTAGTAAGTTTTATCTCAAGGTAGGTATTCGATGATATGGCAGCACCTAGTTAGGGAAGGGGGAGGAGCTAGGGAAGGCTTCTTGAAGGAAATGTGCCTACACTTACCCTGAAGGAGAGAAGAACAGGAGGGCATCTTGGGCAGTGGGGACAGTGCATCCAAAGGCTTGGTATCACGAGGAGCATAGGAACTGCAAGTAGTTGATTAGAGTGAAAGGGGAATGTGGAGACGGGCAAGGGGACCGAAGTGGCAGGCAGTACTTGGATAGCGAAGGGTCTTGTGTAGCAATCTGAAGAGGTAGACTTTTACCAAGGACAATAGGAAGCCATTAAGGAATGTTTGTGTATCAGCCCCTTTGCTTGTTTTAGGTAAACTTACCCAGATTTGTCAGGAACGACATCATTTTTCTACATACCTATGCGAAGAAGGGTATAATATGCATCTATAAAAAGAAATACCAGATGAGAGACAGTTGGTATTGTGGGTGAGCGTGGCTTTTGGAGTCAAATCAAGTTTCCATTAAATGCAGACTCAGGGATGGGAGTTAGTACTTAAGACGGAGTGATGAGTCAGAGGGGAGAGAGAAGGGGATCACCAGCATTTTACTTAAGTGGTTGTTCTTCAGTGATTGGCTGCAAGTGGATGTATAGCCTCCCCTGGGCTATTAAAAGCACACGTGGGCCCACTAAGAATTGTGAAGGGGTCCACAGCCTGTAATTCCAGCCCTTGGTTAAGTGAGTTCCTAATTTAAATGATGAAAAGGTGTATCTGCACACCGCATGGCTTCAGCCATAGCTGATGCATGGCCCTGGCCATGTTCTACATTGTCCTTAAGCCCCAAGAGCGTATCACAAATTCCTGCCATCATCTCCTGACCACTTTGCAGGCTACAGAGGTCCTGGGCAAGGTTGGTGTCTTCCACAAAGCAAGGCGGGCATATGCCTAGGATCTGAGGCCACACCAGAGGGTTTTCAGGGATTTCATATTTTTATTCTCTTACCAGGTTAACCCACTTGCCCTTTGGGATAAGCCAAGTGTGTATCCTAGGAGGGCCGTGGAGTAAATACAGAAGGAGGAACCTGCCTCCATAAGTAGCCTTTAGAACCGTCTTTCCTTGTAGAATGTCTAGACTTTAGTTTTAGTTGTAGGGTTTTTTCCTATCATATTATGCTCTAGACCTAATTTTTTAGTTCTTCGACTCTTCAGCTTTAACTTTCAAATTTGTTTCCATGTGTTGATTATATCTTCTCAGCTTTAGGATAACATGGTACAGGATATATAATTCAGCTGAATGCAAGCTTAGCAGTTTTAAAGTGGATTTTTCTTTTATGTTAGTGAGGGAGGCTTGGGAGGAAGGAGAAAGGCTTTTGTCCATAACATTTCCCACCCCGTGGTTTCTTAACTATGCATTTTCGTCGCGTGCCTTGTGAGTGAAGTGTTTAGGTTTTGAGGGCTCTAAGCCAGCTAATATGGTCATGAAATCTATCACAGTATCAATGTCGTGCTTCTGGGTGGCCGTGTCCTTCAACACACACAAAACATTCAACCAGCTAAAAGAGATGAGCTCAGAGATGTTGGCTCGGAGGAAAAGAAGGATCACGTTGAGGTCATTGATGGGGCACCCCAGCATCTTTCTGCCGAGGAGGCCAAACGCTGGGAGCATCTCATAGATGGATAGGAGTCTTTGGTCCCACCGACATAGCCGTGTGAGGTTGTAGATTATCACTGGAACCAGCAGGCTGTATATTGCTATAGTGGAGAGACTAACAATCTGGAAAACAGACAGCGAGGTCAGCCTGCATGTGATGAGATCGGGGATGTGGGTCTCGTCACTCAGCAGCCCTGCCTTGACAGAACAACTGAATTCCTTTAGGAAGAAGACATCCAGGTGGAAGTGGCCCAGGTACAGGTAGGTGGCCGAGGTGAAGAGGAGCAAGAGGGAGTTCCTCAGGAGGTAGGTAGCCACTAGTGAATGTGAGCGCTGCTTACATGCCAGGTACCGCTCAAGCAAGGGGAACTCAAAGTACCGTTCTTTCCGAGCCCTGGGTGTGGAAGAAATGAGGCAAGGTTAGGAGGGACCATTCAGAACCATAGCCTAATGGAGCCATGTGGGAAAGTCACAGAAGCTGCCTATCCAACATGGCATTCTCAACTGCTGAAAATTCGCCTTCTCTGAGCATAACCACCCCTCTCCCCAAAAGGAGGCAAGTAAGTATATCTTAATTTTCCAAGCAATGAGTGCAGTGCAGTGAACCCAGTGAATGATCAATGAACAATCAGTTGTCACACTGGTTTATTTCTGCCCAGCAAGGCAGAAGAAACCTCTAAGCAAAAGAAGAAACCTCTTAGGAAGCAGAAAGGCTTGCTAAATTAGCCCTGGACAGGGAGTCTAAATAAGCATATTCTGGTTCATGGTCTGTAGACTCTGTATGACAGTTAGGCCAATCCAGTTATTTTCTAAAAATAACTGTGCTAACAAGTACTTGTTGAAAGCTGTGGTGTTCAGGTACACAGAAGCCAGTCTCTGTTCTGAAGACATTTACAGTCTGGCTTGTGGGGAAGGGGCAGATAAGACATACAAACATAAAGTAAAAATAGCGCTGGGTTTGTTGCAGTGATGAGTACAACCCGTGGCAGCTGGAAATTAGGAGAGGGAGGATAACAGGATGGGCTGTGTTCAGAAACCTCTACAGAACGTGCTGTTGTAGAGTTAGGCTTCGAAAGACAGAGCTCAGAGAGACTCTGTGCACGAACACGAGGCAGAGTACAGTTTCAGACCTTAGCTCAACTGTCCTCTTGGCGGGGCCCACCCTGGCCGTTCTGTTTAAAACTGTGCCACTCCACAACCTTCCAGCGTTCCTGATCACCCCACCCTTACCCTGCTTGACCTTTTTCCTGCGAACCACTTATTTTCTACCATATAATTTATGCACGCGTTATGAGTGTTCATTGTCTGTTTTCTCTCCATAGAATATAAGCCCCACATGGGTAGGTGTAGCTTCGTCTCCTCCCCACCTTGCCTCCCGCCCCTCACCCAGTGCGCACACAGACATGGGTCTCTAAAGCACCCAGACCAGTGCCTGGTACTCATACATGGTGGCTGATGGATTTGTTCAGGAGAAAAGAAGGAGACTGCCTAGGTAGAGTGGGGAATTTCTGTCACTTGGTAGTTAGAAGTGTGAGAAAGTGGTTGGTGACAGTGTGTGTAGAGGGCCTTGGAAAAACACTTGGAGATCGTGGATATTCTTCTATATGAAGGGAGCTGTTGGAGGTTTCTGAGCACGTGAAAGCGGTTTAGAGCGCACGATCCCTTGGAGGCTATGCTCACCTGTGCACCAGAGGCAGCGCCCTTTCTCTTCTCCCTGCCCGCCAGTGATAGCAAGGGAATGAGGGGGTGTGTCAGCTGCTCTGCACCTCGGAGGAGGTGGGTATGCAGGGGTGTCCAACCTTTTGGCATCTTGGCCACACCGAAAGAAGAAGAGTTGTCTTGGGCCACACATAAATACATTGCAATACATAATCACACAAAAAATCTCATAATGTTTTAAGTAAATTTACAGTTTTGTGTTGGGCTGCATTCACAGCCATCCTGGGCTGCATGCAGCCCGTGGGCCACATGTAGTCTGTGGGCCACAGGGTGGACACCCCTGGTAAAGGATAGTTTAAACATTACTCTGCAAGGAAATCGTGTTGATGCTTGATGGAGTCCTTCAGAAAGGAATGGAAGAGACAACTCACGTTTCCAGATCATCCCAGAAATCATCGGGGTCTGAGCTCTTGTGCTGGATCTTCAGCATGTGCTGTACCAGGCGGATGGAGCGGTTGTAGGATTTGTCCAGTTCACTGATGATGAACAGCAGGTCTGAGCTGAGGGCCGGTACAGCTGCATACTGCCACAGCAGAACTGGCAGGTACATGATCACGGCCAGGGCCAGCAGGGAGTAGGGGAGGGCCTGCGGGGTGAGAGTGAGCTGAGGAGGGAGGCCCAGGGTGTTGGGGCCTTGTGGAGAAAGCGCTGAGTGTGGGGCTCCTGCCTCAGAAGGGGAAAGAGCTGCCACAGGCCCAGGTTGTAAGGCCCTCTGTTGACCTGGCTGAATACAGTGAGGCCCAGGAGAGAAGGGATGGTGGATCTCCACCCTCCCCAGCTTTGCTTTTCTGAGCTGGGGTCTGTGTAGGTTCCCAGGGAGGAGAGAGGCAAGGGCAGAAAGAGAGGGGCTATGGAAAGGAGAGAGAAAGGAAGGAAGGAGGGAAGAGAGGGATGGGAGACGGACCAGCGGGTGTGTGCACAGAGAACAAGAGGGCGTCCCGTTCCCCATGCGTGTCAGCCAGGGTAGTGAACCAGAAAGCATGGCCAATATGGTCACAGCATCCCAGGATAGGGTGTCTTTATTATCAATCTTCCATTTTTCTTTCTCTGACTATTTCAGGTTCTTATCTCCAAACGTCTAGAGTCCATTAGCTAAGTCCAGTGAAAGACCCCATCATTGCTGACTTGTATTTAGACCCTTCAGAGAAGAGGTCAAATCCCATTTCCTTTTCTGCCCCCCATCATGAGCAACCTGAGATAAGGGACTTTTCTGTGTTCCCCCGTCCTACTTATTATACCTAACAGGTTGGGACCACTATTCTGCCCACAGTGAAAACTACAATAAAGGCTTGCACAGCTACATTTGTGTTAGGTGCTTGACGTGCAGAGTTTCACGTCATTTTCACAGGAGTGCTCTCAGGTAGGTACTGTTAGTGTCTCTGCTTTACAAAGAAACAAGTGTGAAAATACTAAGTAACTTGTGCGAGGTTGCACATCTAGCAGGGAAACGAATGAGACTTGGGACTCAGCGGTCTGGTTTTGGAGTGTATTCCTTTGTGCTTGCTTGACTAGCATCTCTGAATCAGGGCGCTTTGCGTTTTAGAGGAGAGATTGAAGAAAAAGAGGAAGGACGCACACTGGGTTGCATCTAGATAGAGGAGTAAGGTGTGTGTGTGTGTGTGTGTGTGTGTGTGTGTGTGTAAGAGAGAGTTTCAGAACTAAACAAGAGAGACGTGTTGGGAAAGATACGTTAGACCATGAGAAAAATTAAAACTTTTCCACACCTGTTTAAACAATGACATTTCTTGAAGACAGAGTCTTCGCCCCTAGAGATTTAACGCTTTTCTGACATGCATTCCCTCTGTACTGTCTTGAACTTGTTGCCCTCCAGACCCTGCTCAAACACTTCCAGTGACAGAGACCTCGTGGCCTCTTTGCATTAATTTTCTGGTTCTGTCTGGGCCCTAGAACTGCAGGGCTTTGAGACCTTTTAAACTTAACAACAAAGTGTTATGAGTGACTTCTGACTAAACATTGTGAACTGGACATGTAAATGATTTCTGCTCCCGCACAACAATAAAGAGATCAAAAAGCCACAATCCTATAAGGACAAAGAGAACAGGAGAGGACACAAGAGCAACAAAACGCTGAAAACTGAAAAGCAGCTGTGTGACCGAGGCAGCAGCCTGTGGGTGGACGGGGAGCTGAGGCAGGAGCGAACGAGCGAGCGCTTTTGCACCGCAGAACTGGAAGGACTCAGCAGTTAGAGACACCAGGTGCCTCTGAAAGCGGGGCTGAAAACAGGAGTATTGGAAATCCAGCCCTGCAGATTCTTTCTGTAACAGGACGCACTCAATGACTACCCTGTCCCTCCCCTGACAGAAGGCTGTGGTTTACTCCTGAGAAATATTAAACCAGAGAGGTTCTGCCCTTGGGTCCATTCAGGACAGGGGACCACACTGAGAGCCCGGCTGAAGTGAAATGAATACTGAATGCCGATACCTACATCTGAGTTCCCAGAGGGTTGGCAGCTCAGCCTGGCATCCACTCCACTCTGCCCCCTCCACACAAATTAGGGATTGAGTCATTCTCCTTGGGAAAACCGACCAGCCCAAGAGCATGAATTACAGATGCT
Organism: Macrotus californicus; assembly: GCA_007922815.1. Taxonomy (NCBI): domain Eukaryota; kingdom Metazoa; phylum Chordata; class Mammalia; order Chiroptera; family Phyllostomidae; genus Macrotus; species Macrotus californicus. The sequence continues at coordinate 757,457 of VMDR010000012.1, forward strand.
GATATTTGAGGTTTTCCCAATGAAACGGCCCAAGGGCTCTCCTTAAACTGAAGGCTGCTGGTCAACAAACCTCATCCATCAGCACAAAACCCTGCAGTCAGGTAAAAGTGAGAAACCAAACATCACCCGACATTCGAAGAACCCTTGAAACGTGAACACCAATGGCCAACATGCGAAAGGGGAGGGTGGCGAAGAGAGAAAATGTCTTTGATGATGCAGTCCAGCCCACCCCACTCAGCCGTGAAGCTGGCCCGATTGAGTCCGAGCCCACTTTACCTTGTGAGGCCAGAGGGATTTCGGCTTGTACTGCCCAGGCTCACCCTGTTCGTGGTGAACCAGTGAGTCCCAACAGGAACTGTCCACATAGGCCGCCTGCCGAACGCTGAAGTTACTGGGTGAGAAGCAGCTGATGGGAGACCCTGGAACAGGAATACACCTTTGAGGAAGCCCTCGGAATCCAGGGGACATTCAGCTAAAAGCTTTCTAGGAGCCCCCTCCACAACTCTGCCAATTTGTGTACCTGGTAGGCACTTTCTTCTTCCCATGCCCAAGTGTCCAGATTTGGCAAGCCCGTGTCACTGTCGGACGGGCATGACAGGACAGCACTCTGCTCTTGGACTCAGGCCTGCCCATGTACTGAGTTCCTTTTAGTGCCTGCCAGGTTTTTTTTCCTGTCTGAGCTCCCCCTGGGCTCCCAGACAGGCAGGCAGCAGGGCATCACAGGGTGGGAGGTAGGGGTGCATGGAGGGGAAGGGGGAAGAGGCGCCCTACGCTCTTGCAGTTTGGCACCAGAAGGCTTTCAGTTTCATGGCGGGAGAACTGACACCTTTGGGTTCTAAAATTTAGAGCATTAATTGCCTGGATTCCTGAGCCTAAAGAGAAGAGGTGACAAACAGTGCTAGGAGGAAAGTGCTTTGGAGGGAGAGTCTCTCGTTTTTGGTTTTCCCATCATTCCCTAGAAAGAGACAGAAATGGGAACCAGTGCTTCTCCCCGTCGTGGGTAAAGGGAGAGGTGGTGGGAAGTTGGTGTACTTTTTGGGGAAATGTAGTAAGCTGCTCACACAGCCAGGAAAGAAGCCCAGAAATCCCACTTCTCTTTAACAGATGGGGCAGATTTGCTGAATTAATCTGTCACCTGGGGCACTACATACATGTGTGTGTTGATGTTAGTATGTGGAGAGGAAGGAATGGACTTACTCACCTGTGATGTGCTAAGCTCTGGTGGGCACTTAACATACGTTCTTAAGCCAGTAACCCGGGAGGTGGGGAGGAGAAACAAGGCCCCAAGACAGTAAGAGACTTATGGAAAGTGTGGATGACCAAGGCCTTTAGAAATCCTGGGTCCTGAAAAGATTATGGGGCCCCCAATCTCCTTCATCCATATAAAATCAAAAGTTTAATTATTGTAATGACATAAAATACATGAATACTGAAATTTAAACTAAATTTGTTTTTTTTACGTAATTTTGGAAATGACTTTCAAAAAATTTGGGTGCCTTTGCTGGTACTCTAAACTCATGCATAGTCAGCCTTTTGGGTAATGCCCAGGCCCGTCATGACACCTAGACAATGTGGGAGCTGCCTTGCTTCAGAACCCATGATGTAAAGAGAGAAACAAGGTAGAGTCTCCTGCATACTGGGTCTTGGAAGCCACTTACCGGAGGAGAACTCCTGGGCAAACGCCAGGGACATCAGCAACAGGGGAAAGCCCACAGCTACGAACTTGACCATACGATCCAGGGGCAGCTCTAGGCGCAGTCCTTTGAGGTGGGGGCTCCTGCGGTCCGGCAGCAGGGCATCTGACAGCATGTACTCTGCAGCTGTGTGTGCCAGCGACATGATGCTGCCGAGTTTTGGGGTGCACAGGGAGCAGGAGGGGTCCCGGGATAGTAGAGTGAGGAGATGACAGCTTCAAGCAGCTGGTTTTGAGCAGACAGTGCCTGCAACCCCAGCCTCATAGACATCTGTGCCAGGAGCAGGCACTGGTTCTCTAAATAACTGGCCAGGCCCTGGTCCAGACACCTGGTAATTAGAGGGAGGCATAGCTCAGTGGGTCCTCACTAGAGGAGGGTCGGGTGTCAGCTGGGGTTGGTGCCAGGCTGCTTCTCTGGACTGTCCTTGAGCAGATGGAGGCCCGTGGCTTTATGCTGCCCTCTTATTAATAAAGTATTTTTGGTGGGGTGGTGAAGAGAAGGAGGGCTGTGTGGACAGGCACTTCCCCGCATTGGTGCAAAATTTGGGTGGAGATTGCTTAACTGTGTTGAAGGTCCTCATTTTGTGGTTTGGGGTGGGGATGGGCACCCCAAGACTCAGCCTGGACTGTTACTCTTTCATAGGATTCTTTGTACCAGTGATGAGATTTGCTTCGGGCTCAGGCTCTTTCTCAGAAGGGACTCTGTCTTTGGTGTTAAAGTCCTCTCCCTCCCTCATATTTACAAGTTCCATATAGTTATAATTTTTAAGCCCCCATTCTTTAGAAAACTGAGGGATGGGTGGCAGTGTTGAGTAGTGGAAAGAACATGACCTTTGACATTGGGAAGGAAAAGTGTTCCCCTGGAGACCTGGCAGTACTCATTTTTTTTTATTGTGTGACTTCAGGAAGTCACTTTGGCTCAGTATTCTCATCTATCAAATGGTATCATATCGTAATCTTACAAGATCGAGAGGATTGATTAACAGTATTATATGTGAAGGTATTTTGTAGACTGTGAAGTGTAGGGCACATGTCAGCTTATTTCTATTTGGCTGGGTTGGATCAGCGGGAAAGCACTGGGGCGTAGGGCATCTGCCCTGAGAGGTCCTGACCTTGGCCTTCACACTGGTCCCCTCTGGCTGTGGCCTTCCACAAGGCAAAGAGTCCATGGGGCCAAAGGGATGTACCCATTCAGAGCCTATGTGTCTGCTCTAGACCACTCCTGGCATCCGGGGTACTATAATTCCATGCCCAGGAGGCACCAGCCTGTTCCCAAGGCCTGTGCAGGCCTTTTCCTGGGGTGCATCCTTGTGTGGGCAAATCTGGTCGCTGGTGGGCACTCCTGGGACTAAGGAATGGCTCCTTGTGGGAGTTCAGGTGGAATTAAGAAGTGCCAGGATGCCCACACATGCAATTATGAGGCTTCTTGCAACACGGGGACTTTGCTGGGCTGGGAAGGGACCTTGGGAGTCCGAGAATTCTGAATTTAAATCTGGCTTCCCTGATCATTATGAAGGGGTGTGTGTGTGTGTCTAAATATGTCAAAGTAGGCAGATAGAACATATTTTATTTAACAGTTTGCTAGCTTTATTTATAGCATTTAACTTTTTAGGTAAGTGTGGTATGTGGGCCTCTATTTGAACGTTCTGCCTGGGCCCACAAATGTCTGGCCTGGGCCTGCCTCTCTCCCTGTCCCCAGGTTAGGGGTCAGCTCAGATTCACGGCTGCCCTGTGCGTGCTCACTGGAGTGACCCAGCGTGGGGGCAAAAGCAGGGACCCTTTATGTCCTTTCATTTTAGCCTCTCCACACTCTCATTTCGGTATCTTTTCATTATGTGTGTTTTTGCCAAATGTTTATTATTGGTTTATATCCATGTATTTTCTTTTGATTTAAAAAAAATAGTTTCCATTTTTACTGAATGAAGTATAAAACACATACATTCATAGACATATAAGTGGACAGTTCAATCAGCTTTCATCCGATCAGGAAACAGAATGTTACTAACACCCCAGAAGCCCTCTTTGGGCTCTTTTGTAATAACTATCACTTCCCAAAGGGTAACCGTTATCCTAACTGCTAATAGCACAGATGAATTTTGTCTCATTGTACTTTGCGGAAATGGAACCGTGTGCATAAACGCTTTTGTGTTGGGCTTCTCATGCTCTACATCACATGCACCTTGGGGTGGATCGATGGAAAGCAGTTTTCGTTTCTGTTTCTCTTTTTCTCACTCCCGACTTCCATGCGTCTTAGCTCTCTAGGTAACGATTCTAACCTGCCTAATGAGTGTCTTAATAGTTATTTTTTTTTAAATATGCTTTTTTCTGGTGTGTGTGTCTGTAACTTTAATATACACGAATAACATTGTTTTATATCTCATTATCTTTCTTACGTTTCTCACGAACCACTGTGGCTCCAAGCTGTGCTGCCTGTAGCTCATCCTTTGCTTTCGAACTGCTGCAAAGTGCCCACTACAGTTCATCTATTTATTTACCCCACGGTGAGTGTAGAGACAGATCTTGTTTTATTTTGTACTTCCCTGAGAGCAGTAGGTGTGAGCATCTCCTCACATACCGAGTGGCACGCCAAGGATGCTGTTCCGTAAATTGTTCGTTCTACGTAGCGTGCCCATTGTATTTTTTGTTGATATTGAAGTTTCTGATGTATACCAGGGAGATGTCATCTTCCATTCTGTTGTATTTCTATTAAGTCTGTCTCCGGTGTCCTTCACTGAATGAAAGTCTGAATTTTTAATGTTATCAACTTCACCAATTTATTTGGCTTTCTGGTTTCTCATCCTTAGATAACAAAGATATTTTCCTACATTTTCTTCTAATTAGAGGGGATCTGTAATGGTAGAGGACTCAGTTCCTCCTGGAAGGTCAAGAAAAAAGGGCAGAATAGCTACTTGGCAATAACAGCTCTCTCAATATCCTTTCCACCCTCCTTGTAGTAGGGTCAAAAGCTAAAATTACATACCCCAGTTTCCCTTGTAGCTGGAGCCCTGGGTGTGAATCTGTCTCCAGTATCTACATGCACTTGGGTGAGACTGGGAAGATGGCAATGAGGTGCTTCTCACACTTCTCACACTTCAGTGCATATCAGAATCATTGGAGGCCCCCACCCCGGAATTCTGAAGGTGTGGGGCAGGGCCCCCAGATTTTCATTTCCAGCAAGTTTCCATGGGATACTCAAACTAGGGTGCCGTTGTTCACTTACCAGTTCTGTGAGCATGAGAGGCCTTTTTCCTGGTGGCAGGGGTCACAGTAGCAGCAGGAGCTTCCTGACCTCTGAGTCATATCTATTATGGAGTCAGTTTGGAGGCCCCTCACCCCTTCTTCAGTCATTCAAAAAACTGTAAGCAAGTTATTCCTTACATGCAATCTCTTTTTGCTTGAGAAAACTAGGTATTTCTCTTTCCCGTAATAAACCACTTATTGATACATTATACCAAAAATAGCTAGAAATGACAAGAGGATGTCCACAAATGCTTCGCACTATATCAGGCTGCTAATTTTAAAACAAGCCTTCTTGATGTCATTGTAAACAAGGGGCGAGAGTTTGTCCCATGGCCACTGGATTCACTGAGTGAGCTGGGCGGTAGATCTATCCGTTATTTAAGCACGACCAGAGATTCTGCAGCACGTGTAATGTAGGATGAACAAGCAGCCTGGTTTGCATGGGACGGAGGGTTTTCCCAGGATGTGGTGGGACTTTCAGTTCTAAGAGCAGATTGAGTTGATCACTCCAGTACAAGCTTTCCTTAGTCATTCTGAAGAAGTTTCTCATGACTGGGAAGAGGGTAGGGCGGATGGTAAAAGGTGGGAGTCTGGGAAAATAGGAGGTCTTTCCAGAAGGTATCCAACCATGTAATACAAAAAAGAGACACTTATTGAAGAAGATACAAGATACAAGAAACATTGTACATAGTACAATGATGACCCCTTAATCCCCTTCAAAGTAGGCACCTTGGGACCTCACATGGTTCTCCCAATCGCCAACAGCTACCCTGTGGTATTTTCCTGAATCTCATCGATGGCCTGAAACCTCTTCTCTTTCAAAGGTGATTTTAGTTTTGGGAAAAGACAGAAGTTGCAAGGCACCAAATCTGGGCTGTAGAGGGGCTGAGTAATCTGACTGACTCGATGTTTCTCCAAAAACCTCTGCACGATGTGATGCATGAGCGAATGTGATGTGATAAAGCTGCCAATCGCCAGTTGCCCATAGCTGCAGCCTTCTGAATCATCGGAATAGTATCCCCAGAAGAATGTTCAAGCTTAACACAAAATCTGGTATAGATTTGCTGATCTTTTTGTTCAGTCATTTTGAATGTGATGGCCACACAGTACAGACACATGCTCACTCAATGGCGTCTTCCGCCCCCACTGACTGGTACAGTGAAGTCATTGTTCACGCATGCACATTCCAGTCCACCCTCCTTGACTGTTAGGCTACATCAATGTCGCACCAACCATTCTCGTTTTATTAGCAATGGTTGGACTTTTTCCGGACAGACCTTGTATTTTCAGGAGGCATTTGAAATTAGAAGAACGTAATTAGGCAGACTTAATTAGATGTTCGAAGGGAGTGTTCACCTATAGCAAAGGGGACAATGATTGAGAGCCAGCAGTGTGGGCTCCAGAGTCACTTAGGCTTCGGGGTAAATGCCAGTGTCTTTGTTGACCCGCTATGTGCCCTTGAGCAAGTGACTAAACCAAGCTTCCATATCTGCAAATCGGGGTAACAAAAATACCTCTCTATTGTGAGGTATAATGAAAATAATACATATAATGCATCAAGAAGAGTTGTAGACTCAGAATAAGCACCCAAAACCATGTTAACAGCTAGTATTATTGTTACTAAGAAAATTACATAAAGAGACCAGGTAGAAATTCTTGTGCAAGAATGACTAGAAAGGAGAGTGAGAGTTGAGATGAGAAAGGGGCTATGTATCCAGTCATGGTGGCTTTCAGATTCACCTCTCTGCTTTGTGTACTCCTGAATGCAAGAGAGAGAGAGAATTGGGTTGAGTAATATTTTCTATCTAAAGATAGTAAAACAATGATGACTCTCAAAACTCAATGCAAAAGGCTCAGGATAGAGAAAATGGATCCCAAATGAAAGAAAACATGAACTTGAAATCAGCCGGCTTCAGAAAGCACCAGGAGGAGTGAGGTGGGTGGAAGGAAGAGGGAAGAAGCAAAGGAGGTGCTCACCCAGCCTTGCAGGAAAGTGATTGCTCCCCGTGTGGTTGGGCATTCAGACGGCCTCTTGTGGGTATTTATAACAATGACTTTTCAAATTAAGGAAGAACAATGGCTTTTGCATCAAAACATTTTTCTCCTCAGTGTTTTCTGGATGGCAGCCTTTACCTCCTTGTTCCTCAAGCTGTAGATTAGGGGGTTCAGCATGGGGATCACTGTGGTGTAGAACACAGAGGCCACGTTCTCCTGGGCCAGGGAACCGGCTGTGGAGGGTTTTAAGTACATGAATGCAGTAGATCCATAGAACATCCCCACAGCCGCAAGGTGGGAGCTGCAGGTGCTGAAGGCTTTGGACCTTCCTTCTGCAGTGCTGATGCGGAGGATGCTGGAGAAGATGAAGGCGTAGGAAACGAGAACTGTTAAGCAGGTGACTATGATGTTGAATCCAGCCAAAAAGAAGACTGTCATCTGAATATCATAGGTGCTAGAGCAGGAGAGCTTCATGAGGGGGAGGATGTCACAGAAGTAATGACTGATGAGGACCTCACAATAGGGCAGTTGTATCACGAGGCCAGTCTCTATTGTTGAGCCAACAAGCCCCATGATGTAAACCACAGCCACCAGCAGGGAGCAGGCATGATGAGACATGATAATGTTGTAGAGCAAAGGCCTGCAGATGGCAACATAGCGGTCATAGGCCATCACTGTCAGCATGTAACACTCAGCAATGACAAACACAAGGAAGAAGTAGAGCTGTGACATGCACCCCACATAGGAGATGATGTTCTTTTCTGACAAGAAGTTCACCAGCATTTTAGGGGTAATGACAGAGGAGTAGCAGAGATCCACGAGTGACAGGTTGCTGAGGAAAAAGTACATGGGGGTGTGAAGCTGAGCATTCAGACCAATCAGTGTCATCATGCCCAGGTTACCTATCATGGTGACTGAGTAGATCCCAAGGAAGAGAAAAAAGAGGGGGAGCTGGACCTCTGGCCGCTTCGTTAATCCCCCGAGAATGAACTCCACCACTGTAGAGTGATTTCCTGCAGCCATTCTCCTTCGCTTGGGAGCCCTGTGCGGGTAAGAGAGAACGCTGTGAGAGGGTGCCTCTGGGATTCTTGTGAAGCTAGTTCTGCGCATATGGAACCAGCTGAATGATTCTGGGTTCTCCCCTGATGCATCCTTCCCTCATCCTCCCCTTTGTGAGAGGAAGACCAGAACCTGGGTGTTTCAAAGTTCAAGGAGATGAGAGGGCAAAGGGGCCAAGATCTGGATCTTTTAACACTTGCATGTTTCTCAAATATCCTAGAGTATTTCTTCTTAAGGTGTAGTCCCCGGACCAGCTGCATCAGCACCACCTGTACGTTAGAGAGGCAAACTCTCAGGCCTCACCCCAGACCTACCAAGTCAGAAACTCTGGGGATGGGGCACCCCAATCTGGGCTCACCATTCTTTCCAGGCAATGCCAATGCACAGTAAAGTTCAAGATCCTCTTCCCTGTAGGTAACAAGTAATATATTCCATATTTTGTAGCTGGCGATGTACTTTGCATAAAAAATGAAATTTAGCTGTAATCTATGCAATTCCTAAATATTTACTGAATATGAAGGTATGAATGCCTATCTCCAATTGATGCAGTGTCAGGATGATATAGTAGTTAAATCTGTATCACTGAGTACAAATCGATTTTTGTATCTGAAAGTTGAAGAAATTAGTGATATCAATTCCAAACATGGTTGTAAAACTAATAGTGGTTAATGCCCATTCACAAAATTTTCTCAAGCACTCAGCTGCTATAAAAATGTGAGTTGGCATTAGGTTGTTAGAATTGTTTATTTTTCACTGAACTTGAGGCCATAAGACAGTGGTTCTCAACATTGACTGTATGTTATAACTATCTGGAGCTTTTAAAAGTAAGGAATGGTGTGTGGGTTCCACCAGCAGAGGTTGATTTCACTGATCTGTGTTGCAGCCTGGGTCCAGGCACATAGTATACTCCAGATGAAGTGCCCAACAGCCATTGTTGTTATTATTATTATTATTATTATTATTATTACTACTACTACTACTCTTATTGTTATCATTATTCTCAGACCATAATATTAAATAAACCATGGCCCAACTACCACCTACTGGCATAGTACTCAAATTATAGACATGAACCTAGGAAGCATGGATCTTCACTGCTGGATATGATACCTATAGACAGACTGTCTCTGAGATGAATTTCCTAAGGTAAAAACCATACACCCTCAGTGTTCTAATGCTTCCTTATGTAATTACTAACTTTTTGATAGTGCTCTTCAAAGGTCCATGTTATTAACCCCTCCTACAGTTTTTGGGTATGAGGAGAAACGTGTTTAGGATTTTTATTCCCTTTTCCATGTTGAGAAAACTGAAGCGCCAGACTCTAAATTACGGGGACTTGGGACTCAGACTGCTCCCTTGGTCATTGGCTTCTCCCCTTGGCCCACATGTACAGCTTTATGTACCTGCACACCTCCAGCTCTCAGAAATGCCGTTCAGCGTGCTTCCCACCTGATGTCTTAGGTTGTGCGTGGCGTAGGAAATAAGGGTAATATATATTATTTTTTCCATTCTCTAGGAAACTGAAGGTCTAAAATACATTATCCTATTTTGTAGTGAACAAGAGGCAGAAGTGGGCCCCAAACCGAGAACTGACTACCAGTTCGTTTTGTTCCTCGTAAGCTATGTTGTTTTACCGTAGCTTCTCTTTGTGTAGAAATTTATTATCATTTACTAAACTTAAGTTATTGCATTTTCAAAGGTAGAGGAAAGATTTCATTGCCAAATTTAGGTACGTTGTAGAAAATTAGCAAGGTAGTATGTGCGTGTTGTTGAAAATGAGAAATACAAATAAGGAAAATAAATAAATAAATAATGCTGAGAAGAAAAGAGAGAAGAAAAACGTTATAAAAATAAAAAAAGAAAAGTCAAAGAAGAAAAAGTTAAAAAGAGGAAGAAATACAAATAAGCAAAAGTAAAATACAAGTTTTTTGCCCCGTGGAGACCAATGCTGGTAATGACTGCCCGTCTCCATTTTTCACTGCATATGTGCATTTACGTGTGTATAAGTGCATATGTAGTTTTAAAAATATTTTAACCTGTTTTTTAATGTAGCAATTTAAAATCCCCTGTCTCATTTGGATCCTATAATAATAACTTCGGCACTAATTTTATTTCTTTTTCTTAGGGGTAAGCGTCTTTAAATCCTTAGGATGTGGTCAAAGAGAAGAAAATCTGCACTGCATTGTGACCTTTATTTGTTAACTTACCGGTCGTGGGGTATTTAAGAGGCATTTACCTTCGTAATAGCTTCTACCAGAGATAGGTAGGATTATTTGACTATTATTTCCATTTATTACAAAGGAGAAAATGAATTTCCTCTAGATAACCGCAGATGAAACATTCTCACATCTCCCCTTCTACCTAATTCCCGCCTCTAAAGACAATCAGAAAGACAGAAAATCCGCCTTGAATGTACCGTTACCAGAATTCAGAGTGCTTTAGACAGCAGTGCAGAGCCCATACCATTCACCCAGCACAGTGCAAATGGGAAAATCCTAGATAGTGTCGATCTAATTTTCACTCCCATGGTCATCTAGGGACACAAGTAGGAAGACGTGACCCACACATCCGATTTAAATTATTACCTCTAGTTTCACCAGGACCATCAGAGGCGCGTGACTGCTGTTGAGAACAACACTCACAAAGAAAAAACACTTAGAGATGAAGGTGAACATATGGTTGGAAATATCCTGCATTAAAAACAGGAGTTCATGAAAGAAACATTGTTTTCATAAAATTGCTTTAAATCTGTGAGTACCTGTGCTGAGGCAAAATGGACAGTCTCCTGGAAATTTTAGAGGACGTCCTTGGTGTCAACAATCAGGAAGTAAATGATCAGAAAATGAGAGAACATACAGATTTATTTCTAGTTCTACATTTACTCAAAGGGGCTATCCCAGTCATAAAAAAGGGGTCACTGAGATTGGGAGACGGATATGGGCAGAACCTCTCATGGGATGAAGTCACCGCAGAGACTGGAGCCCTTACTACAGGAGCAATTAAAATGTTGGTTCACACCGCTGCTGTGAGTCAAGTTTTGTCCCCCAGGTATGCTCATTTTCCTTTTATTGAGAGAGTCATCGTGCAGGTTGGAAAACTTAGAATCTAATGCAAATATTTTACAAACAACAGCCCAGTCATCCCCATCATCACCCTTACCATCCTCACTATCACTATCATCATCATCGTCACCATCACCAACATCATCACTGTCACTACCACCACCAAAACCACCTCGGTCATTACCATCAACATCATCACCAGTTACTACCATTTGCTTATTCATCATTAGGCTTAGTCAACTTGGTTTAAAGTGTTAATTGTAAAGGGTCTTTCAAGCTAATTCAAACATTTTACTAACACCAACCATACAATTTTAATAAAGGAACGTGAATTTATAAGAAACAATAAATTGTCACCCTGCATGCTGACAGAATAGAATAGTGGGAGGTTGAGGGGCATGAGAAGATAGACTTATAAGAACTCTTCAAACATATATTCTCCTTCATAAGTGAAATATGTTCATAAGAAAATGTACTTTTCAAGAATACATTCTGTAATATATTATCCACAAAATTTTGCTAATGAAGATTTTAAGCCACTTTGGAATAACTACAGACTCACATGCAGTTATAAGAAATAATATACAGAGATCCTGTGTTTCCTTTATACAGTTTCCCCGTGATAACATTTTGCAAAATTATACTACAGCATCACACTCAGGAGAGTGCATATTGCCAAGCACAGTTCACTGATCTTATTCAGATTTCCCCAGTTTTGCCAATACTCATTTGTATGTGTATGTATACATTTAGTTTGGTGCAATTTCATCACATACATAGGTTCATGTATCCACCACACAGTTCAAATAAAAACAAGTCACTTTCACTTTCTGATATTCAGAATAATATTTTGGTTTCTTATTATCCTGCAAAGGCAACTAGTTATTTTTCTTTAGCATCTTTATACCCTCACTTATTTAAACGTATTTTATGTGTTTCAGTCCATTGCAATTATTATCTTTTGGTTGCTCACAATTATTTCTTTGGCCTGCAGGATTCTCTTCAGCTTTTCTCTTGGAAAACAGCGCTGTTGGTCTCTCATACCTCCCTTGTTTGGATATGACAGGTGTTCTGACCTCATCTCACACATTTCATTCTTCAGACCAGGAAGCAACCACTTCCTCATGAAACATACTTGCTTTTAGTGGTGAAATGAGAAGCTCATTGCTTCTGGATCATTGTTTTCTCGTCTTTTTGAAAAAGAACTAGGAAATGTGGACTGCGTGGTTCTGAAAGGGTCTTTTTAAAATGTGAAATAAGAAGGGCCAATAATTTTATTAGGATGTGTTTTGATATTTATTCTTAGGCAATTTCCTTAGGGATGAGGTTTCTTTTCAATGTGTCCCTTTGAATCTTTTTTTAATATTAGGAAATTTTTCTTGAATTATACATGTTGTTGTTAGTTCCGTCCCTTGCTTTTGTTTTCTTCTTTAGGACCCCTGCTCTGGGTAAATTAGATCTTCTTTGCCTTGTATCTGCATTTGTTACTTTCTCTTAAATCCTTTTCATTTAAAAAAAAAACAATTGTCTTTTTCTCCTCATGTTTTCCCTAAGGTATTATCTGATGTGTTTGTTCTTCTCTGACTTCTAATTCAGTCTTTATTTCCTAAATTGTTTTTCTTTTATTTCTAATAATTTAGTGAGTTCTATTACCTATATGTGAGTTTTTGTAATTCTGATTTTTTCTTTCATACCTTGTATCATTTTTTAAAATTGATTTTAAATAGAGAGAGGAAAAGAGAAGCGGAAAGAGAGTAAGGGAGAAGCATCAATTTGTTGTTCCGCTTATTGATGCATTCATCAGTTGATTTTTGCATGTGCCCTGATGGGAGAT